>JARHVA010002300.1:107500-685000 GCA_037957365.1 Torreya grandis
TTATCTAGTAAATAAAAATGGATGACACCTTCTACTCTAATGTATTCAAAATCATTGGGATAAAATGAAATTTTATAGTTAAAAAATCAACTATCTCCTTTAATGGACTTTCCATGATTTGAAACCCCTCAAAACTCATAGGCACTATTATGGATGATTGTGTCAATTGGAAATTTGTAAGGTTTAACATCTCTAGTTGTCTCTCAAAAACATCAAAATTTTGCACACATTTGACAAATGTATCGAAGGAGGGGATTTTAACAAGGTTAGCTTACCTTTGGAAAAAATCAAGGGATATAGCACCCTCTTCCTCTCAGCCTCTAATTTGGTTTCATTCATAAAATACATTTTTCCTTTGATCTAAATCCCAATTATGGTTCTTTCACTTGGTAAAATAAGTGAGCAGGTTATGCCTTCATTGCAAAAATACTTTATATATTATTCCTCTATTTGGATTGGAATCAACAAGACCTCCTTTTTGAATTATACATATTAATAGAAGATGGTTTTTATCACTAGAACATTATCTTCACCATATCCAAATCCATTCCTCCATTTCTCAAGCCCTTCAATTTTGAGCTAATGTGGACCAAAAAGAAGTCCATGTTAGATAAAATCAAAATGTGGTGGGACACCCCAATTTTAGGTTCAAGTTAGTTAAAACTAGTTCAAAATATTAATATTTTTAATCTTTAGCTCAAAGATTTCAACAAAATTACATTTAGAACCCTCTCTAAAAAATATAATGTTGTAGTTAAAACTCTTTAATTTTGAAAAAAATATTCTCCTCAATGGCAAAACTTGATAGCCCAAGGTTGAAGAATAAATTCTCTTGGATGACTAGAATAGGCTTTTTATACAAGAAAAAATTCATTGGAAGCATTAATATAGAGTTATATGGAATAAATAAGGGGACAAGAATATAATTTTTTTCATAAAACTATGATCAAATGAAGAAATTATAATAAAATATCAAACATTATCATTCTTGAGGGAGTCATTTTCTCAAAAGACACTCAAATCAAGGAGAAAGTTGAATAATATTTCAAAATTATTCTCTCAGATTAAGAGATAGATATTGTATGCAATCAAAAATGCATCATGTATATAAATCAATCCTAACTTAGAGAAGATAGATGATACTCACACTTCTGATTGGAGATACATTAGATAATCAGGAACATGACCAATATGGGGATTTGTTAGACCTAATTATGGGATCTCTTATCATAATAAACAATTTTAGGGAGGTTTCTAAATCCTCCAATCAAGTACAATCATGAAATAACCCTCACTAAGCCCTATGTTTTTATAATTACTAAGCTAATAATAAGTAAAGCAAATAAATCTAATCTAGTGCTCACCAAAGCTTTTGGCAGAATTTGGGGGTTAGTAAACAAATAAACATGCATAAGATAATCTCAATTAAGATATATATGAGTAAGACATTAATTCATGAATAAAAAGAGTATTAATATATTAACCCAATACTTATGCTACTTCTATCTACTAAAGAGAGGGAAAAAGTTAGATAATACTTACTTGAAAGATGAACCTGTCAAGACTCAATTTCTCCCTTGGTTGAAGGGGCTTCACAAGAGGTTTTTGAGGTTTGTAAGGATCACTAAGAAAATCCAAAACATCCAAGACATTTGACAAGACTAGATTATCCAAGTATAAACCCTAAGCTAAGACTCCTCAAGTATAATGATGGAAGAGAAGATTGTAAAGAAGCGGACATGAATAATAACTCTTGTTCATTGGTAAATATTGATGAAATGATCTTGTATGTATAGGTGGATTTAACCCTAATCCCTTATAAAAGTTTTGGCTAACAAGGTTGACCCAATCAACCTAGTATTGTTATGGATAAAAATTCACTAGGTCATAGGCTAGGTTAGCCAAGAGCTGAATTAAACCCTAAATGAATTTTACCCACAAGAGTACAGGGTCGACTTGGTAGACCTAGTACTGTAGACTATTAAAAGGGGCTTAAGGTGAGGAAAATAGGGATGAAAAATGGGAAAATACTATAGGAGTATGAAAAATAGGAGTAATATATTAGGGGAATGATTTTAGGAGCTATTTTGATTGGTAATAAGTGGTAATAAGGGACAACAGTCCTATGAAGCACCAATGATCTACCCACCTCTTTCTCAATACACCCCTTAGGGCGTGCACTCAAAGAGATTGAGTCTTGATGGGTTATTGTAAGATATAAAGCATCATTAATAGATAATAGTGTAAAAATATTATGTGTATACATATGCCCCACTCTAATATCATCACATGTCACTCAGGTGCAATAAGGGATGGTGCTTTCAGAAAAAAAACATAGTAACACACAACACTAAGGTTAAAAGAATTGTAGTATTTTAAATCAAAAATAAATAAAATTAAAATGCCTAAAAGGGAAATAAATAAAAATTAAATGTGATGCATATGTTGACTTACCTTTATTGCTACATGGTTATTTGTTATGTTTTTATTTTTTATTATGGATGACATAGAGACCGCTTTCAACAAACCTAAGAATACAAAACTAAAGATCCAAAACAAATAAACACAAGAAAACCAAGATACCTAGTGTTATGTGGATGGGATGTACTTGGAAATTTGGCAACCTAGGGTGACAGGTTCTATGTTAGACCAAATGACCAAGTTAAAATTTAGATTAAATTTAGTAACTAAAAAGCTAAGGCTATTAAAGACCGAAACACTCAAATAAGTAAACTTTAAGTAAGAAAGGCAAACTCACCAAGTCAAACCAAGGGTTCATGTCAAAAAGATGGTAATCAAACATCAGTGTGAAATAAATAATAAACCTTAAATAAATATGGGCAAGCACAAATGGTAAAACAACATTGATAAGTGAGAAGTAGCAATCCTTACCCAATCATCAATATAAAAAGGTGCATAAAGGGGGAAATAACATTGATGAATTAGAAGAAACAAGCCAACCTCACTCAATAATGGAAAAAGTATGTGAAAGTAGAAACAAACTCAAGTGTTCATAGAAAGGATGGTACAACAATGATAAATGGAAAAAAAAAGTAAAGTATGTCTACAAATATAGAGATATGGTGAAAAAATAGTAATCCACAATTGCCCAAACATATTATTTTGCTCTAAAGATAGATAAAACGGAAACAAAGTAATGCTAGCATGTTTTTTAAGATGTGAATACGAAGGGAGTAGAGAAGAGGAAAACATATTTGGAATCACAATTTGCCTATCAAGGGGGGAAATGAAATGGGTGGAGGGAAGAATGATGGAAAAAACAAGGTAAAGAGAACTCTTTATCAAATTCAAGACAATTAAATTAGGTTTTTCAAAACAAGAGGACTTTTGACCTTAAGGACTCTGAAGAAATTCTCTTAGCCACACAAGTCTTATGTCAATAAATGAATTATATATATCATACCATAAAGTCTATATTTATGAAAATTAAAATGAACCTACCTTCCCACAATGTGTTCCCCATTCCTTAGGACATCAGTTTATTACAAAGTTTGCATATTTACATGAGAAAATAGGTAGCACCATAGATTTTTTTGAATTCTCCTATTACAATCTACTATCCTACCACATGCTAATAGACCTTGGTTCTATTATGAGGCCAAATGTAGAGTTTGATATTTGATTAGACATAATAGATGTTCTTGTAATCATATATTTTGGTGTGGTTTTAACTTTTGAGATTTATATGTTTCCTCTTGTATACAATTACCTTTTGTTTCAAATGATTTATCTTTTAACTTTCTTGATGACTTTTTATATTCCTCCTCCATATGGATTTGGAAAACATGGATGCTAAAGATGACTTTCATTTGAATACTCAGGGCTTGGTTTCTAAGAGAGAGAACTTCAAAGAGCATGGTGTCTAAAAGTGTCATAAAATCAAATGAAATAAAAGTGTTATCTTGACTTTGACTACATTTTATCTAATGTGGAGTGAAAGGAAAGGAAATCAAGAGGAGTGAAACAAGAAACTATTTGAATTACTTCAAATCACAAAAAATGTGACAAAGGGTAAAAAAGGGATACAATGATAGAAAATTGTGATTCCTGATCATAAGAATGAGGGAAATGGAGGAAAAACATGCTAACATAGATTTTTGTGTAAATTTCATCTATAAAAAGAAAAAAAATCTAAAGTTGAGAACAAGGGTCAAGAACTCGTAACCATTGTAAAACACATTTTAGAAAAGGAATGATAAAGATGATAATTTTATGAGGAAGGTGAGGTCCTAACCATGGTCTTACACTATAACTAATAAAAGAGAAACCCATGAGGGTGTCAAAAAACATGTGAAAAATAAATGAGGTAATAAAAATATGTTATTTATGAGGAAGGACATGTCCAATCTATGGACTTACACTATAACTCATAAAAAAGAAACCCAAGGGGTGAAAAAAATGTGTAGAAATTATGAAAATAAAGAAGACTATAGTACATCATGAGGAAGATTGAGTCTTATCCATGGTTTTACAATGCAACTCATGAGAAAAATGGAAAATCAAAATACCAAAAGGAAAGACTAAGGTTTGTGAAAGAGAGATAACTGATGTAGATGTTGAGACCCATGTAAGTAACCTAAAAAAAGTGTTAGATAGATATCATATAGGAAGCATGAAAATAAGGGAAGGATTAGGAAAAATTATTCTTGAGGAATTATGTGTTGGTGGGATCTTTTAAAACATGGCCTTCATTGGTTTGAAGGTAATAGGTACTTGGACCAGGAATATATTTGACAAAATAGGGGCCCACCATTTTTGGGCATATTTACATTCTTTGTCATGAATGTAGTCTAATTTAAGGATAAGATAACCAACATTAAATGTGTAAATTTTAACACATTTGTTATATTGTTTGGTAATATGGGCCTTGCATTGGAAATTATGTTGTAAAGAAAAAATATGGAATTCATCAAGGAGATCAAAGGCATGAAGGCAAGATTCACATAATTATTCATTAGGTATGATACCTGAAGAGAGATATAAAGAGAGGAATCTCAACTTCTAATTGAAGGACTAACTCAAAACCATAGACTAGAGAGAATTATATTGACCTAGTACCATTATGTATGCTAGTTTGATAGGCCCAAAGAGCTGGATAGAGATGAAGGTGCCAATCCATGCAGGTTTCTTGAATTGTCTTGTGGAGAATTTTTTTACAATTTTTTTTTGGCCTTAGCTAACCATTACATTATGGATGACAGGAAGTGGAAAATTTGTGATTGATCTTAAATTTATCATAGATATATTTGACATCCTTATTTTTAAAATTACCACCATTATCTAAAATGATAGTATAGGGAACACCAATGTAGAAAATGATTTGATTAAAAATAAATTTGGAGATGGTGGTACCAGTGACATTAACTAGGGGCATAGCCTCAACCCATTTAGTGAAATATTTTATATTTGTGATGATAAAGACATTCCCATCTTGAGATTGAGGTAATTTACCTATGAAATCTAATCCCCACATGGAAAATGGCCAGGGAGATTCGATAGTTTGAATCTCAACTAGAGGTGAATGAATTAGGTCATCATGAAGCTAGTAAGGGGTAGACTTTTTAGATAATTTGATTGCATCTTTTCTAAGTGTGGGCCAAAAATATCCCATATCTAGGTATTTGTGGGTTTGTAACATGTCTACTATAGTGGCCACCACAAATACCCCCATGTGTTTATTCAAGAAGAGGAGGAACCTCATCTTACATAACACAATGGATCAAGGTACCTTTGACATTATGATAATAAAGGATGTTATATCAAAATACACACTTAAAAGCTTGTTTGAAAATGTGAGTCTTTTTATGGGAGTCCAAGTTGGGAAGATAATTTTGATGTTCTAAAAATTGAAAGATGTCTTTATACTATAAGATTTGTCAAATGGTGATAGCCTTGATGTGGCAGATAAGTGAATCTTGTGGTTGTGTAGAAGACATATATTTTCTTATTTAGATAAGAAAATTTGGATTGAAAAGAACTTATTACAAATGAAAAAGAGAAGCTAAAGAAATAAGGGAATTATCAATAGAATTTTAATCTCGAGGGATAGGCTCAATAGTGAAAGAGATGAAGTCTTTAGCGAGAGTATTTATAATTTGATGGTAAGAAAAGAGATTATCACTTTTGCATTAGTAATCACCATTGAATTGGTGGAAAATGAGCTTATAATTACCTAGGGCATGTAGGTATTGTATATCTAAATGGAGATTAGCTTTAATGCCTAAGATTAAAGATTTGTACTTTACCATATTGCTAGTGACATCAAATGGTAAGAAAAAAGCTAAAGGAATGAATTTGCCAGTAGAACTTATAAAAATGCAACCTACCCCAACTCCTTGAAGTCATTGAGCACCATCAAAGTGAAGGGTCTAATTATCCTCATGCAAGTTGACATTAATTTCAATAAGTTAATCAATAACTAATTTTAGTTTAGTAGTATTAAGGAGGATAGCTAATTCATCAAGATTACTTACTTCAATATCTACAGTGAAGTTATGTCTTGATTGAGATCTTCAATATAGATAATGTTATCATTAGGAGACTATCTTCAAGGTGATTGGTAGCTGGCACAAGATCTATGTCAAGTTGATCAACTATGATTTATCCTTTGACAAATTTTTTAGTAACACTATGGAGATCAAATTCCATGAGGAGGATAATCTATTTACCAATTCTATCTCCAAGAAGAAAGGATTTGGAGAAGAAGTTATGAAGGGCGTCAGAATGAATGATGACATAAGTGGTCTACTATAGCATATAGTTTCAAAGCTTTATAGTTACAAAATATATGGTGATACAATCATGCTCTACTTTTGTATAACATTTCTCATAATCAATGAGGCCTTGGCTGATGTAATAGATGACATACTCTCTTCTAGTATTATATTATTGTGCAAGTGTTTCCCCAATTAAAATGGGTGTGGAAGAAGTATATAGGATCAAAGGTCAATTATTTGAATGAGGATGAAGTATATGTGGGTAAATCAATGATTCTTTCATGTTGTTATAGGATTTTTTATAAGGATACTCCCATTCTAAAGCATGACCTTTCTTAAGATTAAAATTTATAGAGTGGATATGATAAGCCATTTTGGGATGAATCATCTAATTTCACCAAGTTTGTCAAGATAAGTATGAATGTATGGAATGGAATGAGGAATGGCCATGTTGATGATGACACTAATATTAGTGGGGTCAACATCGATGCCTTGGAGAGACTAGGAATCCTAAAAATTTTCCAAATGTGACACCAAATACACATTTATAAGGATTTAGTCTAACTCGATATTTGAGAAGAAGGTCAAAGATAATGGCAAGATCAAAAAGATGAGTTTTAAAACTTTTAGACTTAGTGATGAGGTCATCCAAAAAGGTTTCAACAAATTTATGGATAAGATCATGAAATATGTGAGTTATTACTCATTGATAAGTGGCTCTAACATTTTTGAGACCAAAGGGAATTTTAACATGGCAATAGGTGCCCCATTTTATGGTGAAAGTGGCCTTATGTTGGTCCTCAAGGGTAATGTGAATTTGATTGTAACCTAAAAATCCATCTATGAGAGATAACATTTCATAACCAGCTGTGGAATCAATAATGGCATCTAGTAAAGGTAAAGGGAAATTATCCTTGGGACAAGTGAGATTAAGATTATGAAAATAAATGTAGATTTGAAAGATCATAATGAGCTTTTTTTTTATGGGAACTATGTTATAAATCCATTTAGAATAATCCATTGGTTTAATAGATTTACCATCAAGAAGTTTGATGATTTCCTTGTGACATAAAGTGGAGGCTTCAGGTGGAAATTTCTTTTATTTTTGATGTATAGGTTTGGCATCAGGATAAGTGATGATGCTATGTGACATTATGCTAGGTTAAATATTTTGCATGTCCTCATAGGACCAGGTGAAGACTCATGGTATTTATTGAAAAATAATCTAAAGTTATCAAATTTGGTAGGTGAGAGTTTGTGATAAACTATAATTGGTCAAGGGCATGATAGAGTACCATATTCAATGAGAGTAGTTTCTCTGATAAGAATAGAATTACCATCTTAGAAATGGTATGCTGCATTAGGTAAAGGATAAAGTTGATTAGCTTTAGGATTAATGCTAGCAACAAAGTTATTAAAATAAGGGGGTTTGGTTTTGAAATTCCCAATTTTGTGATGATGTCGAGGAAGTTGAGGTTATCAAGCATGAAGTATTTCAAGAATAGCTTCATCACTAGGAAAGGTAGGAAATGACCATAATATGCAACATCTAATTCAAAATATATAATTTTATTACCATGGTGATCATATTTAGAATGTATCTGACAAACATTGGTAGCCTTGACATCTAGCGTAATCCTAGGATTAGGAGAAGTAGATGGATTAGATGGGATTGGTGTGTCATTAGTTTCATTGGAAATATTGGATGTAATGATTGGATCCATAGGTGGTAGATAAGATGAAGGATTTTTTGGAGATTCATAAGGTATTATGTGTTTTACCACACAAGGAGTACCAAAAAGTATAGAATTAGTAGGAGGCACATGACCTGAAGGATCTAATTCATGATACGTATAAACGGTATGAACATCCTAGTTAAAAGCATGGATTTGATCTAAGGTTTTTTGATAATTTTGAACATCAAAGTATAAATATTGAGCTTGGGCCCTTATGTAATTATCATCATATGTTGGAAAAATTGTACATGTTTGAGATTTAGGGGGAGTTTTAGAAGGTGAAATTTCAATATTAATGAATTTACATGGAGACATAATTAGAGGATCTTGAAATAATTTGTCCATTAAAAATTCATTGCAAGTAAAGTATTTTTAAATTAAATAAGGCTCCTTGGCATTGCATGGAGGGATAAAGTTAGTGATCTCATTAATGAGGGGAATAATATGGTCTTGATGTAATAAAGGAGGAAGCCACTCTAAAATGTAGGGGGTAACTTGGTAATGTTTTAAGTATGATGCAAATCATTAGGTTTATCATCATCTAAATCAACAAGAGTGACTTGTATATCAAGATTCATGTTTATGAACTTGGGTAAATGAGCACTATTGATCTTAGGAATGGCAGGAATATGATATTGAGATTTGGATTAGAAAGTTGAATACTCCAAGGGTTGGGATCAGCCTCATACTTATATCATTTTCCATTATATAATAATTCAATGCATTGGTTATCGAAAGAATCAAAGGCCTTCATTCTATGAGTTCATGGGTGACCAAGGAGTATGTTATAAGATAAGGGTAAATTAAGGACAATAAACTTGGTTTGAATGGTCGTAGGTCTGATGGTTAGGGGAATCCAAATACAACCAAGTGGTTTTTTATTATTCTTATCAAAACCATGATAGGTAAGGTGGGTTTGATTGAGATAATCCTTATTATATCCAAGTTTTTGGATAAGCCATAAAGATGTCACATTAATACTAGAGCCTTCATCAACTAAAAATTTATGGATAAGAGTAGTATTAGTGACTATTTTGATGAATAGTGGTGGATCATCAGCATGAAAAAGGATTTCATCATTAATCATGTCCTCTTCAATAAATTAAATAGAAGGCTTAGAAGAAGGACACATGGTTTCAAAAGTATGGATGTTTATAGGTTGAGGTTCAATAAAAGGTGGTTCTTAATCTATAGGATATGGATCTTCAATTTCTTGTAATTATTGCATTATGAAGTTATGATGATAAGGGGAAATATGAACTAACTCCATAAGTGGAATCTTGAAATGCATAGAGTTAAGTTCTTTAAGAAAGTTCCAATGAGATTTATAATAAAAACTAGCATGATGTTTAGAAGGGAAGGTAGATTTTGAAGGAATAGAAGTGGTTGGGGGTTTGTAAGGAGGAGATGATTCCCTAGGAGATTTAAATGTGAGATTAGTAATTATAGTATCTTTGAGAAGTTGTTCTTATAAAGATGACTTCTTAGGTTTGGTAACAAGATATTTATGAGCTTTGTAATTATAATTGACCTTAGCACTGTTAACATATTGAGAATTGTCATAATATTGGTCATAATCATTATTAATAGCACAAACATCCTTGGTATTTTGTTGATTATTAGTTGTAGAAAAATATTTTTGGTTATTCGAGGTAGAAGATTTGGAAACTTTTCATGTTTGAGAATCAATGGTGTACTTTTGATGACTAAGGTTGATAATGGCTTCATGATTAAATAATCACTAAGCATATAAGAGACATAAAATTTACTGATCCATCTACAAGATTCATGGGAGTGACCAATTTCAACTTGGAACTAACAAAATTTATTAGGGTCATACCACATAGGATTAGTGTTAGGAGGTTACATGGTGAGTGGCATGTGAAAATAGGAAGGAATGTTATCTTTGACAAATCCTAGTTTGGTTCGAGGAGTATTTCTAGTGATATCATTAGTAGATGTTAGAAAATATCCTTTAATAAGTTTAAGATTAGGTTCAAAATGCTTCATGAAAAAGTCTTGATGTTTAGCATGGTCAAGATCTTCATTATGTGTTTAGGGAGCAAAAGTTCAAACCTTGTATTGAAATAAAGTATTTAAGGTAGGTATAAAGAGTTTAAACACATTATCACTAGTCATGTTATGATAGGCTTTATGGGCCAAATATTTCCATCATTTGATGAAATCATGAGCTGATTCAATGGGAGATTGCTTATCATTGATGAAGTGGCTAAGATAATTTTTAGGAAGATCATTATGATCAAACTCTTTAACTAAAGGGTTGACTAAATCCTCAAGTTACCAAATGGAATGTTGTGGAAGTTGGTTATACCATTCTAATACATTAACAGTGAAGGTTTTGACTAAGATTTTAGTTGTGGTGAAAGTATTAGTTTGAATCCACTCTTTTTAAGGATAAAAAAATGCTTTGAGAAATGAGGCAGGGTATTTAGTCCCATCATACTTGATAGTTGGATATATGTTACCAATATCAATGGACATAATGAAGGGATCTAAACACTCATTTTGAATGTTTTGAAGGATTTTTTATTCATTATAGGTTTATGAATAACATTTTTTGAGGCATCTCTAAGAGGTGGAAGAATATAATTAGGATTAAATTGAGGATGGATAGTCAGAGGTTGATCGGCCACATTGATCAAATGGTATTGTAGTTGCATCATTTGAGTGGTGTTAGAGGTTTGCATTATGTTCATTTGTTGCATGACTTGTGCAATAAATTGAGTCATATCAATAGGTGGGTTTGTGTTTGTAGGAGAACTCCCCAAATCGGTATTATGGGGAGGGTTATTAGAATATGGATTATTAGTGGGATTATTGATTAAAATTGTGTCAATTGATCCCACATTAGTTTGAAGAGTTTTAAGATGAGAATTGTCTTGATAGGTATAGAAAGGATCAAATCCACCTACTTCATCTTTAGGTGTGATTTACACCATGTTACAAGCCATAGATGAAGGAGGGGAAGAGGTTCCTCAAGAGTGATGGTGCTCTTTGGAGGAAAAGAGAGGGAAAAATGAACATCCCATATATTATTCAAATGGATTTAGGTTGTCCAAGAAGATTTTGATAGGGGAACTCATGATGACTTGAGAGAAATGAGAAAAATGTTGAGGAGAAACATAGAACCAAGTCATATAGATAGGGAGAGTAGTAAGAGTATAGGGTCAACTAGGTTGACCTAATACTACAAATTAGGGGGAAAAAAGCCTACAAAGAGTACAAAGTCGATTGGGTCAATCTAGTATTAAAAATAGGGTCTAGAAGTGAGAAAATGGGGATACATAGTTAATAGGGTCAACCTAGTATTGTAACCTAGGATAGAAAATATAAAGATAAGGATACATAGTCAACATGGTCGACCTAGTACTATATCCTGAGAGGTAGAAAAGACTATTATGTCGATAGCGTTGACTTAGTTTTGTAGGTAAGGGAAATAGACAATCTATAAGATATTGTGTTGAACAAAATTATAGTATACTAAAACAACAAAGAATTTACAAGTACTTTTGAAAGCAAGAAATGAAAGGAAACACATAATCAATTGGGCCAATGAAGATGATCCAATTGAGGCACATAGAATAAAACCTTGCACCAATGTTGGCCAATCAATTTTTTGTAATACAACATATAATGAGTAAATATCAAGCAATCAATTTGTAAATTAAATGCTAACTAAGTGTTCATCCTTAATGTTATTAGATTATTATATTATGATTTTAAGTTTGATAGGAAGTTTGGATGAAAGTAAGGAATTATAAAGCAATCTATGGATGGTTTAAATATGTTTAGGTTGAAAGGGATCTATGTTGGTAATGGTGTTGGCTTGGTATTGGTGCCTACCCCCTCACTTCACACACCACAATGATAAGAGAGTTAGGTGATTTACCAATATATATCATTTACCATGTGTTTATACTTGGCTATAAAACCAAGTCAACTTCCCCCTTGGTGATGAAATCTAAGTAGGTATGCCTTGGGTAGACAATTATTTAAATGTATTTTAAGATTATGTGATTTGGTAGTGAGTGTAAGAAAGAGAAAAATAGTGGAACTAAATGATATATTGAAAAAACACCTAATTAGACTATGTGATCTATTTTAAGCATGAAAGAAAGTGAAAGTGAAAGTATGAATTAATTAATAGCATATAAGTGTTAATTCTAAATTTTAAACATAGCACAATGTCAGTTTAAAAAGCAATGTATGCAAACATTATAGTATAGAGTCGATAGTGTCACTACTATACTATTGAAGCAAGGGTCTATTAAGAACTATGTCAAGAGTGCCAATGTCATCTTTCAAACATAAGATAGAATACAAAACTAGGTCAAACAGATTCACCTAGTTTGTTGTATAAGGGTAGTTCTAAAGGCTACAAACTATGAAAAATAGAATTGTAATGAATAACAAAAATGATAGAGAAAGAGAGAAAGGAAGATTGGTGGGTTGGAAGATGCATAGGAAAGTGAGATTACTATTGAAGTGCCCTAATTTTTACTTGTAAGTTATACCAACTATGTTGACTGGGTTGACCTAGTTCTATAGTTCCTTATTTGTAAAACTTATGAAGAATACTATACCAGTAGTGTCGACCTAGTATATTTTTTAGAAGTTTGAAAGTGTAGTGTGTCAGTAGGGTTGACCTAATAGCCTATTTATAAATTAAAATCTATACTATGTTTACTTTTTTGACCCAGTATCTTGTATCTGATGATGACCTACTCAAATAATATAGAGTTACTTTGATGTGACTGTGTGTAAAACTTATGCACAGAAGTTATAAACTATATTGGAACTGTCAACCTAGTATTGTAAATATAGAAAAATAATGAAAAAGGTGAAAAAAAACTTGAAAGGGTTAGATTCATGTTGGGTTCACTAGAATGTATGCAATCATAAATTCATCATGTCTATAAATCAATCCTAACTCGAAGAAGATAGATCATACTTACACTTATGATTGGGGATACATTAGATAATCAATAACATGACCAGTATGGGGATCTAATAGACTCAATTAGGGGATCTCTTATTATAATAAATAAT
The DNA here is from genome assembly GCA_037957365.1 of Torreya grandis. Taxonomy (NCBI): domain Eukaryota; kingdom Viridiplantae; phylum Streptophyta; class Pinopsida; order Cupressales; family Taxaceae; genus Torreya; species Torreya grandis. The sequence goes on from JARHVA010002300.1 coordinate 121,044, forward strand.
GCTAGGGATGGTTCTAAACCCTCCAATCAAGCACAATCACGTAATAACCCTAACTAAGCCCTATGTTTTCATATTCACTAAACTAATAACAAGTAAATCAAATAAATCTAATCTAGTGCTCACCAAAGCTTATGGCATAATATGGGGGTTAGTAAACAAATAAACATACATAGGATAATCTTAATTAAGCTATGTTTGAGTAAGACCTTAATGTATGAAGAAGAAGAGTATTATTATTCAAAGTTAATACTTATGTTGCTTCTAACTACTAAAGAGAGGAACAAAGTTAGAAGATACTTACCCGAAAGACGAACCCATCGAGACTCAATCTTTCCCTTATATAAAGGGGCTTTTCAAGAGGTTGTTGTGGTTTGTAAGGATCACTAAAAAAATTCTAAAGCATCCAAGACTTCTCCACAAGACTAGATTATCCAAGTAAAAAACCTAATCTAATACTCCTCATGTAAAATGGTGGAAGATCATATTATAAAGAAGTGTAAGAAAATAATAACTCTTTTTCATTTGTAAATAATGATTAAATGGTCTTGTATATATAGGCAAATTTAATCCTAAGCCCTTTCAAAATTTTCAACTAATAGGGTTAACCTAGTCAACCTAGTACTATTATGGATAAAAATTCACTAGGTCATAAGCTAGGTCAGCAAAGAGCTGACCTAGACCTTAAATTAATTTTACACACAAGAGTACAGAGTCAACCCAATTGACCTAGTACTTAGACTGTCAAAAAGAACTTAAGGTGAGGAAAAGAGGGATAGAAAGTGGGAAAATACTGGAGTATGTAAAATAGGAGTAATAACTTAGGGAAATAATTTTAGGAGCTATTTGGATTGGTAATAAGTGAAAATAAGGGACAACAATCTTATAAATCACCAATTGTTTACCCACCCATTTCCTAGTATACCCCTTAGGACGTGCACTTAAAGAGATTAAGTCTCAATGGGTTATTACAAGATAGAAAGCATTAGTAATTGATAAAAGTGTTAAAATATTATGTGTATACATATTCCCCACTTGAATCTCATCATCTGTCACTTAGGTGCAATAGGGGACGGTGCTTTGATAAAAAGAACATAGTAACACACAACGTTGAGGCTAAAAAAAATTGTAGTATTTTAAAGTAAAAATAATGAAAATTTAAATGACTAAAAGGGAAATAACTAAAAAATAAATATATGACTAAAGATGCCAATAACAGCGTATCTACCTCCGACGAAACCTGGTTTTGTTATAAACTATAAGAAACCCTCACAAATTGAAAAAACATGAACTCTAGATTTTGTAAAAACCAAAATTCCACCAAAGGGCATGGAGAAGTTTATTAATATGAATATGTTATGTCTAATGAGTTACCAGATGGTTTACCACTGAAGAGATATATTCAGCATCACAATGATTTGATTTCAAGATCAACTCTACCCAATCAAGCAACTTATAGGATGAGTCCAATATAACATGTAGAATTAAATAAACATGTTATTGAATTGCTAAGGAATAAAATGATAAGGGAGAGTATGAGTCCATATGCAACACAAACATTGGTAACTCTAAAGAAAGATGGAGGATGGCGAATGTGTATGGATAGTAAAGAAATAAATAAAATATAGGTTTCCTATACCTCATTTAGATGATATGATGGATGTGCTTGTAGGAGAAAATATTTTACCAAGATTGATCTAAGGATTGATTATTATAAGATTTGAATTCATAAAGGAGATGAGTGGAAAACTACATTCAAAACTAGGGATAGTGAATGTTTTAACATATGTGACTCCATAATTCAATTTCTATTTTTCCTCTACACACTGCCACAAGTAGTAGTTTGTCCCCTCCTTGTTATCCTCATCTGCAATAACTACATAAACATTCCCTACATTGTAAAATAAATCATGATTTAATAACATGACCTATTGATATATTTACCATATTTACTACATGAAACACACATCGAATATAATATTACACCTAGTTTCACCTTCTTCATCTATGTGAGTTGGGCTAGTAGGTCATGTGCATCTTCAGTAGGCTTGAACCTTGCTTCAAACTTAGCTTTGAGAGTGTTCAATTCAGTCACAGTCTGGGCTTACAGATGATAGAACCATTCTATAGTGGTGCCTTGTAATGTCTCTATGAACATCTTGACTGCTACGTCTTCATACTCTATGCCTATCACACCACAATTCATGCTACATACCTTGAATTACCTTTATCACTAGATGGCTATCTATTATATTTGTAGTTTTGATTATGGATGGTATGGAGACTGCTTTCAACAAACCCAAGAATACAAAACTAAACAACAAAAACAAATAAACCTAGGAAAGACAAGATAACAAGTGATATGTGGATGGGATGTACTTGGAAATTTGGCAAGTTGGGGTGACAAGTGATATGTTATACCAAATTACCAATTAAAAATTTTGATTAAATCAGGTAACTGAAAAGCTAAGGCTACTAAATATCAAAAAACTCAAACAAGTAAACCTATAGTAAGAAAGGAAAACTCACCAAGTCAAACAAGGTTACATGTCAAAAATATGGTAATCAAACACCAATGTGAAATTAGCAACAATCCTTACTTAAGAAAATATGGAAAATAAAAAAAGGAAAAACACCATTGATAACTGAGAAGTAACAATCCTTACTCAATAATCAATGGGAAAAAACGTGCATAAAAGGGAAAACAACATTGATGAGTGAGAAGTAACAAGTCAACCTCACTCAAAAATGGAAAAAGTACCTTAAAGTAGAAACAAACTTAGGTGTCCATAAAAAGGATGGTACAACAAAGATAAATTGTAAAAATAAATCAAAATATGTCTATAAATGTAGAGCCATGGTGAAAATAAAGTAATCCACAGTTGCTTAAATATATTGTTTTGATTTAAGGATAGATAAAACTGAAACAAAGTAGTGCTAACAAGTTTTTTAATATTTGAAGAAGAAGGGAATAGAGAAGAGGGAAAAAAAATTTGGATTCAAAATTTTCTTGTCAATGGAGGAATTGAAATGGGTGGATAGGAGAATGAAGGAATAACCAAGGTAGAGATAACTCTTTATCAAAATTAAGACACTCAATTTAGGTTTGTCAAAATAAGAGGACTTTTGACCTTAAGGACTTTGAAGAACTTATCTTTGCTACACAAGTCTTAGGTCAACAAATGAAGTATATAGATCATCACATGAAGGATATATGATGAAAATTAAAATTGACATACCTTCCCATAACGTATTCCCCATTCTTCAAGACCATTTATAGAGTCGTAGATCTATTGAAAAGATTGGGTACTTGTATGAGAAAGTAGGTAGCACTATAGATTTTTTTGAATTCTCTTATTCCAATCTACTGGCCTACTATACCCTAATGGACCTCATCTCTATTGTGAGGCCAACTATGGAGTTTGAGCTTTGATTGGAAATAATACATGTGCTTCTAATCACATCTTTTGGTGTTATTTTGACTTTTGAGATTTATATGTTTCCTTTTATATATCATTACCTTTTGTTTCAAATGATTTTGATTTTAACTTTCTTTATGGATTTTTCTTTTCCTCCTCCATATGGATTTGGAAAACATGGGTGCTAAAGATGAATTTCATTTGAATATTTTGGACTTGGTTACTAAGAGAGAGAACTTCAGATAGCATGGTGTCTAAGAGTCTCATAAAATTAGGTGAAATAAAAGTGATATCTTGACTTTGATCATGTTTTATCCACTATGGAATGAAAGGAATGGAAATCAAGAGGAGTGAAACATGAAACAATTTGAATTACTTCAAATCACAAAAAATGTGATAAAGGGTAAAGAAAGGATACAATGATAGAAAAGTGTGATTCTTTATCATAAGAATGATGGAAATGGAGGGAAAACATGCTGACATAGATTATTTTACAAATTTCATCTAGAAAAAGAATAAAAAGCTAAATTTGAGAACAAGGATCAAGAACTTGTAACCATTGTAAAACACATTCTAGGAAAGGAATGATAAAGATGGTAATTTTATGAGGAAGGCCAAGTCCTAACCATAGTCTTACACTGTAAATCATAAAAGACAAACCCATGAGAATGCCAAAAAGCATGTAAAAAATAAATGAGGTAAGAAAAAGTTTGTATTTGTGAGGAAGGCCAAGTCCTATCCATTGTCTTATACTATAACTCACAAAAGAGAAACCCAAGGGGTGAAAAAGTGTGTAAAAAGTATGAAAACAAATAATACTATAGTACATCATGAGGAAGATTAGGTCATACCTATGGTTTTACAATGCAACTCATGAGAAAAAGGGAAAACCAAAAGACCAAAAAGAAGGACCAAGGTATGTGAAAGAGAGGTAATTGTTGCATAGGTTGAGACCCGTGTAAGTAACCTACAAATTTTTTTAGATAGATAGCATATAGGAATAATGAAAATAAGGGAAAGATTAGGTAAAATACCTTTTAAGGAATTTTGCATTGGTGGGTTCTTTGAAAACATGGCCTTCATTGGTTTTAAGGCAATAGGTACTTAGACCAAGAATATCTTTAGCTAAATAGGGGACCCACAATTTTTGGATGTATTTACCTTCTTTATCATGATTTTAGTCTAATTGAAGTACAAGATCACCAACATTAAATGTGTGAATTCTGACACATTTTTTATTTTGTTTGACAATACCGATGATTTTGTTACAAAATAGAAAGATGACATTCATCAAGGAGATCAAGGGCATGAAGATGAGCTTCACGTAATTATTCATTGGGTATGATACCATAAAGAGATATAAAAAGAGAGGGAAACTCAAATTCTAATGGAAGGGTGACTCATAACCATAAACTAGAGAGAACAACGTTGCCCTAGTGGTAGTACATATGCTAGTTTAATAGGCCATAAGAGTAGGATAGAGATGAAGGTGCTAATCCATGCATGTTTCACAAATTATCTTATGGAGAATTTTGTTATGGATTTTATTTGTGGCCTCATCTTGACCATTACATTTTGGGTGATAGGGTGTGTAAAATTTGTGATTGATCTTAAATTTAGCATAGAGTTATTTGACATCCTTGTTTTTGAAATTACCACCATTGTCTAAAATGATAGTATGGAGAACACTAAAGTAGTAAATGATTTGATTAATAATAAATTTTTATATGGTGATAATGACATTAAACAAGGGTATATCTTCAACCCATTTGGTGAAATATTTGGTAGTTGTGATGATAAATACATACTCATCTTGATATCAGGGTAGTTTACCTATGAGATCTAATCCCCACATGGAAAATGGCTAGGGAGATTTGATAGTTTGAATCTCCACTAGAGGTGTATGAATTATATCATTATGAATTTGTTAAGGGGTACTTTTTTTAGCACATTTGATTACATAATTTTCAAGAGTGGGCCAAAAATATCCCATATATAGGCATTTTTGGGTTGTAGCATGTTTGTTATAGTGGCCATTGAAAATTCCCCCATGTGCTTGTTCAAGAAGAGGAAGAACCTCATCTTACATAACACAATGGAGCAAGGTGCCTTAAAAGTTTTGATAATAACATATGTTATATCAAAATACATACTTAAAATCTTGTTTGTGAATGTGAGTATTTTTATGGGAGTCTAAGTTGGGAGGATAAGTTTGATGTTCCAAAAATTGAATGATGTTTTTATACCATAGGCTTTGTCAAATAGTGACAACATCAATGTGGAAGATAAGTGAATCTTTTGGTTAGGTAGAAGATGGATATTTTTTTATTTGGATAAGAAAATTAGGATCAGAAAGAACTTGGTGAGGATGAAAAAGAGATGTTGAAGAATCAAGGGAATTAGTAATAGAATTTTGACCTCAAGGGATAGGATCAATAGTGAAAGAGATGAAGTCTTTGGCAAGAGTATCTACAATTTGTAGACAAGAAATGAGTTTCTTGATTTTTCATTGGTAATCACCATTTACTTGGTGGTAAATGAAATGAGAATCACCTAATGCATGTAGGTATTATATATTTAAATTAAGAGCATCTTTCAAGATTAATATTAAATATTCATACTTTACCATATTTTTAGTGACGTTAAATGATAATAAAAAAGCTAAAGGAATTATTTTTCCAAGAGGACCTGTAAGAATGTAACCTACCCCAACTCCTTAAAGGAATTGAGCACCATCAAAGTGAAGGGTCCAAGTATCCTCATGTAAGTCAAAATTAATTTCAAGAACTTATTAGATAACTACTTTTGGCTTAGTAGTATAGGGGAGGATAGATGATTCATCAAGATTACTTGCTTCAAGTTCAACATTTAAGTTATGGAAGTAATCTTTAAGATAAATGGCTTGATTGAGACCTTCAATATAGAGAATGTTATCATAGAGAAGACTATCTTGAAGGTGATTGGTAGCTGGCAAAGGAGTTGTTACAAGTTGATCAATTATGATTTGTCCTTTGATATATTTTTGCGTAATAATTTAGACATCAAATTCCATGAAGAGGACCATTAATTTTCTATTTTTATCTCTAGGATGAAAGGATTTAGAGAAAAAGTGGTGAAGGGGGATAGAATGAAAGATGACATAAGTGGTCTAGTATAGCACATAGTGTTGAAGCTTTTCAACTACAAGATATATGACAAGGCAATCATGTTTGACTTTTGTAAGTATTTCTCATAATCAATGAGGCCTCGACTGATGTAGTATATGGCATACTCTCTTATGGTATCATCTTGTTGTGTAAGCATTACCCCAACTGAAATAGGTGTGAAAGAAGTATATAGGATCAAAGGTCAATAATTTGAAGTAGGACAAAGTGTAAGAGGGTTAAGCAATGATTTCTTAATGTTGTCAAAGGATTTTTTACAAGGATCTTTCCATTCAAAATCATTACCTTTCTTAAGAAAATTATTGATAGAGTGGATATGGCAAGCCATTTCGTGGATGAATTGTATAATTTCCCCAAGTTTTTCAAGATAATTATTAATTTCTAGAATGGAATGAGGAAAGGACATGTTGATGATTTCACTAGTCTTAGCGGTGTCAATATCGATACCATGAAGAGCGACCAAGAATCTTAACAATTTTTAAGACGTGACATAAGAGACACATTTGTAAGGATTTAGTCTAACTTGGTATTCTAGAAGATGGTTGAAGATGATGGCAAGATCAAAAAGATGAGTCTTACAACTTTTGGACTTAGCGATGAGGTCATCCACATAGGTTTCAACAATTTTATGGATAAGATCATGAAATATGTGAGTCATTGCAAATTGATAAGTGTCTCTGGCATGTTTTTGGCCAAAGGGAATTTTAACATAGCAATAGTTTCCCCATTCCATGTTCAAAGATGTCTTATGTTAGTCCTCAGGGGAAATGTAAATTTGATTATAACCTGAAAATCCATCCATAAGAGATAACATTTCATAACCAGTTATGGAATCAATAATGGAGTCGATTGAAGGTAACAGGAAATTTTCCATGAGACATGCGAGATTAAGATTATGGAAATCAATTTAGATGTGAATGACCATAGTGACCTTGTTCCAAATGGGAACTATGTTAGAAACCCATTATGAACAATCCATTGGTTTGATAAGTTTAGCATCAATAAGTTTGATGATTTCCTTGTGACCTAAAATAGAGACTTTGGGTGGAAATTTTTGTTATTTTTGATGCACAGGTTTGACATTAGGATTAGTGATGATTTTATGCACCATAAAGCTAGGGTCAATACTAGGCATTATCTCATCAGACCAGGTGAAGATCTCATGATATTTATCAAAAAATAAGCTAAATTTATCATATTCAATAGGTGATAGTTCTTGAGAAATTATAATTAGTTGAGGGAATGATGGAGTACCATATTTAAAGTGAGTAATTTATTTGATAAACATAACATTTCCATCTTGGAAATGGTATGGTTTATTAGCTAAAGAATAAATTGGATTAGATTTAGGATCAAAGCTAGAAATAAAGTTGTTAAAACAAGGGGTTTTGGTTTTGAAATTCCCAAGTTTGTGATGTTGTTGATGAAGTTGTAGTGCCTGGGCATGAAGTACTTCAAGAATATATTCATCTCTAAGCAAGGTAGGAAGAGGACCATAATATGAAACATCTACTTCAATATCCTATATTTAATTACCATGACAATCATATTCATAATGTATCTAACAAACATCATTAGCCTTAGCATCTATTATAATATTTAGAGTAGGAGAAGTAGATGGATCAAATAGGATTGGCATGTCATTAGTTTTGTTGATGGGAGAAGGAGCAAATGAAATGATTGGATCCGTAGGTGGTAGAGAAGATGTAGGAATTTTCATATATTCAAAAGGTACGATTTGTTCTACCACCCAAGGAGTATCAAGAAGTAGAGAACTATCAGGAGGCACATGACCTTTAGGTTCTAATTCACAATATATATAAATGATATGAACATCTTGCTTAAAATAATGGATATGAGATAAGGTTTTTTGATAATGTTTAACATCTAAGTCTTGAGATTGATCTTGGCCCATTATGTAATCATCATCATATGTTGGATAAATTATACATTCTTAAGATTCAAGGAGAGTTTCAGAAGGTGAAATTCTAATATTACTGAATGTTCATGGAGACATGATGAGAGGATGTTGACATAATTTATCCACTCCAAAGTCATTACAAGTGAAGGCATCTTTAGGTAAATAAGGCTCCTAAGCATTACATGGAGGGGGAAAATAAGTGATCTCATCAATGAGGAGAATAATATGGTCCTGAAGTAATAAATAAGGAGGAGACCACTCCAAAATGTTGGGGGGTAGCTTGTTAATGTTAAAATTATGTTAAAAATCATTAGGTTCATCATCATATGAATCAACAAGCGTGACTTATAAATCAGGATTGATGTTGATGAAATAGGGTAAAGGAGCACTATTGATCTTAGGAATGGTACGACTACTTTACTAGGATTTTTGATTAGGAATTTAAATACTCCAAGGGTTGGGATTAGCCTCATGCTTATATCATTTTCCATTATGTCATAATTTAATGTATTGGCTACCAAAAGAATCAATGCCCCTCATTCTATGAGTCTATGGGTGACCAAGGAGTATGTTATAAGATAAGGGAAAATAAAGGACCATAAGCTTAGTTCAAATGGTCTTAGGTCTGAAGGTTAGGGGAATCAAAATACAACCAAGTGGAATTTTATTAGTATTATCAAAACTATAATAGGTAAGGTGGGTTTGCTTGAGATGATCCTTTTTATACCCGAGTTGTTGGATAAGACATTAAGATGTCACATTAATACCAGATCCTTCATAAACTAAAACTTTATGGATAAGGGTAGTATTAATGGCTATTTTTATGAATAGTGGTGGATCATCGGTGTGAAAAAGTATTTCATCATTAATCGTGTCCTCTTCAATAAATTCAATAAAAGGCTTGGAAGAAGAACGCATGGTTTCAATAGTATGGATGTTTGTAGATTGAGGTTAATATAAGGTGGTTATTCATCTATAGGACATGGATAATCAATTTATTTTAATTATTGCATAAGAAATTTATGATGATAAAGGGAAGTACAAACTAACTCCATAAGTGGAATCTTTCAAGGCATAGAGTTAAGTTCTTCAAGCAAGTTCTAATGAGATTTAGAAGAGCCAACATTATCTTTAGGAGGTAAGGTAGATTTCAAAGGAATAGAAGTGGTTGGGGGTTCAAAAAGAGGAGATGGTTATTTAGGGGATTTTTAAGTGAGATTAGTGGTTATAGTATCTTTTAGAAGTTGTTCTTATAAATATGGCTTCTTAGGTTTAGTAACAAGATCTTTGTGAGTTGGGTTGTGATGATAATTGACCTTAACAGTGTTAGCATTTTGAGAATTATTGTAATATTGGTCATAATTAGCATCAATAAAATAAACATCCTTGGTATTTTTTTGATTATTAGTTATGGAATATGATTTTTGTTTATTCGAGGTAGAATATTTAGAAACTTGTCATTTTTGAGAAGCAACAATGTACTATTGATGATGAAGGTTAATCATGGCTTCATGATTAAATGAATTACCAAGAATATAGGAGACAACAAATTTAGTAATCCCTCTACAAGATTCATGGGAGTGACCAATGTTGGCATGGAACCAAATAAATTTATTAGGGTTATACCACTTAGGAGGATTGTTAGGAGGTTGCATGATGAGTGATGTGTGAGACGAGGAAGGAATGTTAGTTTTAGAAAATCTTAGTTAGGTTTGAGGAGTATTTCCAGTGATAGCATTAGTATATGTTTGAAAATATCCTTTAATAAGTTTAGGATTAGGTTCAAATTGCTTCATGATAAAGTCTTGACATTTAGCTTGGTCAAGAGCTTCATTAAGTGTTTGGGGAGCAAAATTTTGAACCTTGTATTGAAGAGGAAGTAAAGTAGTTATAAAGAGTTTAAACATATTATCATTAGTCATTTTATGATCAGCTTTATGGGCCAGAGATTTCCATCATTTTATGAAATCATGAGCTAATTCAGAGGGAGATTGTTTAGCATTGATGAAGTGGCTAAGATAATTTTTGGGAAGATCATTATGTTGAAACTCTTTTACTAAAGGATTGACCAAATCCTCAAGTTTCCAAATGAAATATTTAATAATTTGGTGGTACCATTCTAATGCATCGTAGTGAAGGTTTTAATTGAGAGTTTAGTTGTGGTGAGATTATTAGTTTGGATCCACTCTTTGTAAATATTTCCTAGATATGTTACCAATATCAATGGACACAATCAAGGGAGTTAAAATCTCATTTTGAATGTTTTGAAGCATTTTGTTATTCATTATAGGTTGAGGAATAAAATTTCCTGAGGCATATCTGAGAGGTGGAGGTATATAATTGGGATTGGCTTGAGGATGGATAATCGAAGGTTAAATGGCCATATTGATCAAATGACATTGTATTTGCATCATGTGAGAGGTGTTAGAGGTTTACATTATGTTCATTTGTTAAATGACTTGTATAAGAAGTTGATCCATATCAATAGGTAGGTTGGTGTTTGTAGGAGAATTGCCTAAATTGGTATTAGGGGGAGGGTTATTAGAAGATGGATTATTAGTGGGATTATTGATTAAACTTGTGCCAATTAACCCCACATTAATTTGAATAGTTTGAAGATGGGAATTGTCTTGATAGGTATAAAAAGGATTAGATATACCTACTTCATCTTGAGGTGTGATTTACACCATGCTAAAAGGCATAGATGAAGGAGGGGAAGAGGTGACAAAAGAGTGATGGTTCTCTTGAGAGGAAAAAAAGGGATAAATTAAAATCCCATATAGTATCTAAATGGATCTAGGTTGTTCAAGAATATTTTGATAGGGGACCTCATGATGACTTGAGAGAAATGAACAAAATGCTAAGGAGGAGAAACAAAGAATTGATTCAGATAGATAGGAAAAATAGTAATAGTATAAGGTAGGTTGGGTTGACCTAATACTATAAAGTAGGGAAAATAAATCTTGATAAGAGTACAAAGTCAATTGGGTTGACCTAGTACTAAAAATGATGTCTAAAAACTAAGAAAATAGTGATATAGAGTCAATAGGATCAACCTCATACTATAACCTAGGATAGAAAATAGGCATATAAGGATACAAAGTCAATAGGGTTGACCTAGTATTGTATCTTGAGAGGTAAAAAATAATACTATATCAATAGGGTTGACTTAGTTTTGTAGGTAGGGGAAACAGATACTCTGTAAGAGATTATGTTGAACAGAGTGACAGTGTACTACAATAAGAAATTTTTTTCAAGTACTTTCAAAATCAAGAAATGAAAGGAAACACATAATCAGTTAGGTCAATGAGGATGATCAAATTGAGGCACACAACACAAAAAATTATGCCGACACTAGCTAATGCAAGTTTTGTCCATACAACATACAATGAGTAAAGAGAAATCAATCAAATTGGAAAGTAAATGCTAACTAAATGGTCATCCAAAATGTTATTAGATTATTAGAGTATGATTTTAAGTTTGATAGGAAGTTTGGTTGAAAATAAGAAACTAGAAAGTAATTTATGGATGGCTTCATGATGTTTAAGTTGAAAGGTATATGTGATGCAATGGTACTAGCTTGGTATTGGGGCTTACCCCCTCACTTCACACACCATAGTGATAAAGGTGTCAAGTGATTTGATAATATATACCATTAACCACATCTTTATACTTGGCTAGAAAACCAAGTCATCTTCTCCCTTAGTGATGAAATCCAAGTAGGTAGGCCTTAGGTAGACAATTGTTTAAATTTGTTTTAAGATTATGTGATTTTGTAGTGTGTCCAAGAAAGATAAAAATAATGAAACTAAATGGTATATTGAAAAACTACCTAATTAGACTATATGATCTATTCTAGGCATGTAATCAATTGTAAGTGAAAGTGTGAAGTAATTACTAGAATATAAGTTTTAATTCTAAGACTTCAAACTATGAAAAATAGAATTCTAATGAATAACATAAATGATAGAGAAAGAGAGAAACGAACCTTAGTGGGTTGGAAGATGCAGAGGAAAGTGAGATTTATATTGAAATGGCCTAATTTTTACTTGTAAGTTCTACCAACTATGTCAACTAGGTTGACTTATTTCTAAAATTCCCTATTTGGTAAAACCTAGGAAGACCATTATACCAGTAATGTTGATCTAGTATGTTTTATAGACATCGAAGTGTAATGTGTGAACAAGGTCGACCTAGTATCTTATTTGGAAGTGAAAACCTATACTGTGTCACCCTGTTCAACTAATAACTTGTATATAATGAAGACTTATATAAATAGAACATAGTCTCTTTGATGATACTTTATTTTAAACTTGTGAACAAAAGTTAGAAACTATACCAAAACTATCGACCTAGTATCACAAATATAGAAAAATAATAAATAAAATAATGATAAACATGAAAGAAAACCTGTAAGGGTTAGATTCACATTGGGTTCACCATAAAATATGCAATTTGAAATGTATCATGTCTATAAATAAATCTTAACTCAGAGAATATAGATCATACTTACACTTTCGATTGGAGATACATTAGATAATTGGGAACATGACCAATATGGGGATCCACTAGACCCAAATACAAGATGTTTTATCACAATAAACAATGTTAGGGAGGGTTCCCAAGCCTTCATTAAATCAAAATCATGCAATAACTCTAACTAATCCCTATATTTTCATATTCACTAAACTAATAATAAATAAAGCAAAGAAATATAATCTAGTGCTCACCAAAGCTTGTGGCATAATATGGGGGTTAGTAAACAAAAAAACATACATAGAAGAATCTCAATTAATCTATTTATGAGTAATACCTTAATTCATGAAGAAGAAGAGTATTATTATTCAAATCTAATGCCTATGATACTTCTATCTACTAAAAAAAGGAGTAAAGTTAGAAAATACTTACCTGAAAGATGAACCCATCAAGACTCAATCTCTCCCTTGGACAAAGGGGATTCAAAAGAGGTTGTTGTGGTTTGTAAGGATCACTAATAAAGGTCAAAGCATCCAAGACTTCTCCATAAGACTAGATTCTCCAAGTAGAAACCCTAACCTAAGACTACTCAAGTAGAATGGTTGTTCATTGGTAATAATGACAAAATGATCTGATATATATAGGTAGATTTAACCCTAATCCCTAATGAAAGTTTTTGCCAACAAGGTCTACCCAGTCAACCTAGTACTATTATGGAAAAAAATTCACTAGGTCATGGACTAGGTTAGCTATGATCTGACCTAGATCCTAAATGAATTTTACCCACAATAGTATAGGGTCGACCCAATTTACCTAGTACTGTAGACTATAAAAAGGGGATTAAGGTCAGGAAAAGAGGTATGTAAAGTGGGAAAATATTGGAGGAGTATGCAAAATAGGATTAATAGCTTAGGGGAATGATTTTAGGATTTGGTTGGATTGGTAATAAGTGACAGTAAGGGACAACAATCCTATAAAGCACCAATGGTCTACCCGCCCCTTTCCTGATGAACCCTTAGGGCATGTACTCAGAGAGATTGAGTCTCAATGGGTTACCATAATATAGAAAGCATTAGTAACTGATATAAGTGTGAAAATATTATGTGTATACATATAGTGTTGATGTATATCTATCTCAAAGATATAATGCAAATAATAGAGTAAAATTTTCTTAGTTTGTAGTATAGGTGATTTGTTTTTTGAGAATAATGGAGTTTTATTCATATTTAATAAACAAGTTTGAGTAGGATAAATCAGAAAATAATATTCCTAATTAAAGCCATTGATTTGTGAAATTGAATTACAATTTGAGTTTTTCTAATAATATCGGTGAGAGAGAGAAAATTAAACTTAGCATATTCTAGACTATTCTGACTGAATTTGCATGCAAGATTGGGACATTGTCACAAAAATGTTCTTGAAATTTATTTATTGATTGGATAGAAGTGTCAAAAATAGACACCCTATGCTCTAAAGCTGTAATCCTTCCCTGATGCTTTTGTCATTAGGATATAAGCTTTCTAGGTTTTATTTGCTTATTCAGTGTGAGTCTATGTACCAATTTTTAGGTCCTTATTGTCAACAAATCTCCCTATAGAGTTGATTATTCATGTACTTATATATTTTATGTAATTGAAATAAACTTTTGGCAAATGGGGAAAAGGGGTTAGTGTGTGTAAGATGCATTAGACGTGATTCACACCCCATGTGTGGGCACACTAATTACATACCAATACTCTAAATAAGGATCAAGCCATATGTAGTTCTCCCTTTAAGAGTGCTTGGTGCAATAGTGAATGAAGTGCAATAAATGATAATATTGGGTATGCTTGAGATAGCTAGGGACTATTCTAAAGACTTGGATTAACTTGAAAGTGTATAGGCTAGTTGTATGTAGAGAATAGGAAAGATTTTTTAATTGATATTTCTTATATTTTTTCTTGCCTGAATGATATTTGCCAACCCTTTCCAAATTATTTTGGAATGGGATTATATATGGATCTATTAGTCATGGGTTAGATGAAAACAGACTAGGATTACATAATGAATAAGAGGAATCAAGGAAAAATGGTAATCTAGGCTAGAAATGTGATTAGACAAGAGAACTAAAAAGGGGGCACCCTAGGGTCCAGTGTTATAGTCTAACTTTGGTGCTATTATCTTGAGTAGATAGGACCTAGGGGATGGATTATCCATGAAAATAGGGTCTTGGCTCAGTTTGGGTTAAGTCTGGGAGGCCAAAGATGACTAGGAATTGGTGAAAGTAAGCTTAAGAGGGTCATGAGAGAAATCAAGAGAGACCTAAGGGTTGGGTGTCTTTAGCCATGCTCAAGTTACCATTTTTTGCATTTTATATGACTACATTTGCCACCCCTTTATTCTAGTGATGTATTAAAGTGAAATATTATAATAAAGTAAAATAGAAATTATACCTAAAATTAGCTACAAAGGTGAAGCCCATGAATCTTGTAATGCTAAGTAATGTTAGATAGTGCATAGAGAGTACGTTGTGTAAGTGTGAATCTATGAAAGGAAAAAAAGAGTAGATTAGTTTTTATTATATGTAATATAATACAAAAACATACAAAACTGGGTAAGAGAGAGAGAAAGAGAAAGGAATGAATATACCTCATTAGGTACATGAACCAATACAAAATTTATTATGATACTAAGTAAGGTTGAGTAATGATGGATGTGATGGATGATTTTATACCAAAAGTTATATTGTAAATGGAGCTAAGTGCCCAATTCCTTATAAAGTGACTCAAGAATGTAAATTTTGTCCCTTTGGCTCCATCATCACCTACTAAGTGAATCTAGATGATCATGTATGTGATAATCAATGTCTAGACTGTGTGTCCAATCCCTTTGAATAGGTGGCTTAATAATAAAAGGCTAGCCCTTTGGCTCCATTGTTGCCTACTAAGTGAAGCTATATGATCATGCATGTGATAATGAATGTTGAGACTATGTGTCTAATCCCTCTGAATAGGTGGCTCAAGAATACAAAGGCTAGCTTTTTGGCTCCATCGTTGCCTCATGAAGTGAAGCTATAAACTGATACTAGTATGAAGAAGTATGTCATATGAGATGGCTCCTAAATCCCATGAATGTTCTAGAAATCTAAAAATGTGGCATGGATAACCAAATATGTACTAGAAACTAGGCTAATGTTGGCCACCTCAAAAAAGATGGATACTAGGCTTGTATGAAAGCCACTCCAAAACTAAAAATTTGGCTTATGTGGAAGCCACTTGGGAACTCATGTACTCGAGAAAGTGGAGGTTAGGCTTGTATGAAAGCCACTTTGAAATTATGCAAACCACCTATAGATGTAATAAGGCATACAAATACGGAGAATGCCTAGGTAATTCTAAAAATTGAAAGAAAAAAGCAAAAGTGTTGTGCAAGCTATCCCCAATCACTGGTATTTAAAACTTGGATTTTGATCTGGAAGTTATGCCAACTACCGAATCTAAAATTAGAAGTGATGACTAATCATGTTGCACATGATGCCCCCTATATTTGGATTCTCTAATAAAATTTTACTAAAAATTACTAATCTAAATTGGTCTGATTATACAAAACTATAGCTAAACCTACCTTTTTGCCTGCTTCTAAAAAACCTAGTTTTTCTATTATTCAGATAGGAGCATTGAAAATGGACACCCTAGTGTTTGGCATTGTAGTCCAACCTTGACACTATTGTCTTGGGCTGAAATTTATCATTGTTCTATAATCTTGACTATCTACCTAGTCTATTATGAGTGGTTTGATGACTGGTTATTGTTCTGTTTGTTTTGAAACTAGATTTTTTTGACTGATAGGACCTTTGATCTTTATAGAAAAACCCTTGTTTTTTTCCCCCTTTTATGAGGGTAGGAATAGGTACCCTATAATGAATACCATTAGAATAAGAAGCCTTGTAAGTGTGTTAAACTATAAATATACATGATATAACAAGGACAATCAACAATATATCTCAAGATATAGCATGGTTTGATTTGAGATATTGTTAGATCAATACGGGCATGCCTAGATAGATGTAAAAATGTAATAGCATGTGTAATGTACTGAACTAGAACTAAAAGTTTTAATTTTTAGTTGGAGGGATAGAGCATGATGTCCATTATGGCATTCAAGAAAATAATAAAAATGCATGATATGGATCATGGCATTACAAGCAATCAAAATCAATCAAGTAGCAAGCACACAAAGAAAGAAGCAAGATGATACAAGGGTGGACAAGGGGCAAAGAAAATGAGGGACATGGGTACATGTCACTCAAACTAGAAAATAAGCATACAAGGCATGTTTGAATGCCACATACACATAAAATTGAAACAAGCAAGTTGGTGTGGAAGCCACAATCACATAGAGGAGTACAAGCAAAGGACATTGGAAAATGTCTTAAGGCACACACATTAATAAAAGAGAAGGACATTGGTAAATGTCCTAAGGTACATAAAGGAGACAAGCGTGAATTATAAAATCAATCTAACAATCTACACTAATCAAGAAGAGAAATCATGTAATAACTAAAAATATATAATCACATCTAACTAATCAAAGTAAGAATGAAAGTATGCAAGACATGTTTAGTACAAGACTAGGTATATGCTAAGAGATACACAAGTACTAGATACTAATGAAATATCGATATAGTAATATGTGTAATCTAGTAAGTAATTTACATGAGCATGATAACTTGGAGTGTATGTGTAGGAATAACATAACCTAGATGGTGTAGTCATGTAGAAGATACCCCTAGTGGGTACGTATATCGAAGTGTGTCTCAAATGTAGATGTAGGATCCCCCTCAATGGGTAGAGTTAAGCAATCAAAGAGTTGGATATCACTACACACTCTCAAATAAGATCAAGTGAAGCATGTTAATGTATATAAATCAATATACAATAACATGAAACAACAAATGTAAGTCCTACAATATTAGTAGTAGTGTAAAACATGGATGATGTATACAATCAAAATGTTTTTGGTTTTTTGACATTTTTGAATATTTTTGGATTTTGAAATGTTATATTATTTTTATATTTTTGGAAAATTTGAACTATGTACAATAAAGTAGAAGAGATTATGTACAAGTAAAGCTGAGGAGAAATGATACTAACCAATGAGTCTCATGTAATACTTCCTATCATGGTGTCTTATATCAAGGAGTGGAATCATGTATGATGGTGAAGCATGATGAAAATGCTGAGATTATGGCCCTGAAAGCTATATATGCTATAAATGTTCTAAAATCTTTAAAGTAGAAACTAATTGTGTGGTCCCTCTATAAATCTAAGAAGTGGATGCAACTGTAGGTCTCTTAGACACCCATTTGGAAGTAGAAGAAACTCTCTAAACATGTGCTCTATGTGTAGACACTTGAGATCTCAATGAAACTACTCTAGGTGTGAATACTGTAGCTAGAAGATATCTAGAATCTTAAAGCTATGGAGGTGTATGAACCCTCTATACTAGAAATGGATGCCTCAACTATGTCTAAATATAAAGTGGAATGGTAACTGAAACTAGAGGAGAAGCTAAAACTAGGTGTAAAACTAAAACTGGTGGCAAAACTAAAACTAGAGAATGTAAACTGGTAGATGGTTTTGAAGTGGGGAGTGGTAACTCATATGAAACTCCACTGACTATAAAAACTTGATTAGAATGAATTAATTTCACACATATGTGAACTATAGAAGGTACTAATGTAAGTTTTTGAATCCATGGTCGACCAAGTAACATATTAAAAACTCCTACATTGGAAAGTATAGGGAATGGTGTGGCCACATGTGTAGGACCAACCTATAGTGGAAGTATTATCTCTCCCAATGAAATCTATATATACCCAATAAAACCACTGATAACTATGCTTATTAGAGTGATATCTTGCTCTGAATAACCCAAATTTTGTAGTAGTGTCAAGGTGCACATGTTAAGACTAGAACCATTGTCAATAAGCACACTATAACTAGGTTGATTATGAATGTGAGATCTGATAAAGAGTGCATGATAATATGAATCATCCTCAATAATCTCCTATTATGAGAAGGAGATAGAAGGTCTAGATATTACTTTAGAATTGTATAAATTGATCATGTTTCTCAAAAGATGTAACTCAATTGAAGGTACCCTGTATGTATCTAGTTGTGGTTGTGCATGATGAACCCTTGATGTGTCCCCTATATCCTATTTTGAATGTTGTGGAAATGGATTTGAGAAGATTTTCAATGCTTTATCCTATGTTTTATTTACCGATGGAGGCTCAATTGAAGTGCCAAAATCAATAGCATTTGAATCTATTAGGTCTTGTATCTTATGATTTAAACTGATACATCTGTTTGCCATATGGCTTGGTGCCTTATGGTAGTAGAAAAATGCCTATCAATCATATCCATTTGGAAGAGGCTTTATTGGATCAAATTCTTGAATAAGAGGGAGAGATACGATATTATAGTCCAAAAGTTACTATAAAACCTTGGCTGGAGGAATAGGAAGATGTGAAAAAGTACATCGAGGGGGTGTTGACAAAACTATTCACTGAGGAGGCTCTAAAGTTACATTAACTATAGGTTTATTCTTCCCTTTAGTATCATTTAAATTGACCTTATATGGGACTTTATTATTACTCTTATTAGTTGTGTTTGATATATTAGTGTACTTTAGTTTTCCCATTGAAATTAGTTTGACTTCTATTTTTTTAATGTGTGACACAATTCAGTGAAGGAAGAGAATCTTTTGAACATGATTTATTCATGAAGTGCTAGTAGAATACTTTATTTGAAAAGGTCTTATAACTCATGATCTACCATGGGGCTAGTCATCTTAGTCAAGATGGTCTTATACCAAAGAACATAATATGTGAGATGCTTATTTGGTCATTGTGTCTATTGAATAATTTGAGCATATGAAACTTTATCACCAATGTTGATACTGAAGTGTGTTAGGAACATGTCAGCTAAAAGATTGAATGCATTAATCAACTGATTTGGTAGACTATAGAACCATTATAAAGCACAATGCTTTAGACTCTATCGAAATAACTTGGTAAGTAGCCAATCATTTGGTATATGATCCAAGTATGCTATGTGAAAATCTCTCAAATGTGTCTCTAAATCACCCTTGCCATCATAAAGAGTAAGCTTGGGTATGAACAAAACCTTGTGGCAAGGGTGTAGAAGCAATGTGATCTATCAATAGTGTATGCAGAAGAGCAAAAGAATCCAAAGCCTACGTAGGTCGAGTGGCACCTTGCTCAATATGTAGCACCTTGGATTGAATAGATCTTATCTCTTACATAAGGGTTACCACATCAGGAGATAGGGATGTACTAGCTGCAACTAGTGGTATAAAGGTATGTTGGGCTGCTATAGGGGGTTTTTGAGACATAGTTACACCCATAGTGTCATTTGTAACTAGTTTCTCTGAAGAAATGGAAGACTCAACTTGCTTAACCTTTTTAATTTCCATGATTGATTGAAAGATAAGAGTATGATCAAGAGGCTATTCCTTGAGTCTTTCTTTAAAACTTTGTAAAATCAAATATTTGTTGAGGTTAACTTCATTATCAACAATAACTGGAAGTGGATCGGTAGTCTTATGTGGTGGAGCATGAGCATCAATGTGTACATCATCATTTTTATTTCTATACTGCTCATTATCAGAGTTATTCTCATGAAATTTTGTGTACTCTAGATGTGTAGGATTTATAATAGGAACCTGAGCTATTTATTTGTCCATGGTGTATGGTTATATTGAAGGAATATGGGTAAATTCGAGAGGATTGCCACTAAGTATTGTGCTTCATATTAAAGGAAGAGATGTAAGGAATTTAGGTGGCATAAGGAAAACAACTTGGATACTAGTAGAAAATATTAAACTAATATAATATAAACAAGGAACTAGAATATGCATAGAAAGGATACGGAGCTCCCAAACATGTAAGGTGATACCTCAAGAGGCAAAATAGGAGCTAGTACATGCAATTAGGTATTTTTCAAAATACTATGAATTTTCAAAATTAAAATTAAATTTATGGATTAAGTATTCAAGAAAAAATTCAGAAATTTATGAGAAACTGCTTGATTTAATGGGACCTAGTAGATGTAACTAGGGTTTTGATAAAAATAAATTTTTGAAAATTACTATGAATTTTTAAAATTTTAAGTGATTTTTTTTATTTTAATATGCAACTAAAATTTTAGAAAATGATTGAAAATTTACTAGAAAATTACTGGCAGCTAGTTGATGAAACTAGGGTTTGAAATAAAAGTATTTTTGAAATTACTATTAAATTTTGAATTTTGAATGGAATTTATGATTTATTTATGCAAGTAAAAAATCAAGAAATTATTGGATTAATGCTAGAAAATTACTAGGACCTAGTGCATGGAACTAGGGTTTAAAATAAATTTATTTTTAAAATTTACTACAAAATTTTAAAATTTGAGATAAATTTCTAATTTTAATATTCAAGAAAAAGATTCAAACATTAATAGAAAAAATCAACTAGGAATTTACCCTAGGGTTTTTAGGGATTTTATGCAAAATTCAAAGTAAGTCAGGTTCACCAAATGATTTGTTTTTTAGGAATAATGAATTTTTATTCTTATTTAATAAAAAAATCTGAGTAGGATAAATCAGTAAATAATATTCCTAATTAAAGCCACTAATTTGTGAATTGAATTACAATTTGACTTTTTCTAAAAATAGCAATGAGAGAGAAAATTAAATTTAGTTCATTCTAGACTATTCTAATTGAGACAAGGCCTATAAATTTGAATGTAGTACTAGGACACTATCATAAATAGGTTCCTAAACTTTGTTTCTTGATTGGACAGGAGCATTAGAACTAGACACCCTAGGCTCTAGTGCTTTAGTCCTTCCTCGATACTATTGTCCTTATGAATTAAGCTTTTTGGGTTTTGTTTATCTACTTAGTGTGAGTTTGTGTACCAATTTTGAGGTCTTCATTGTCAATATATCTCCTTGTATATTTGATTATTCATGTACTTGTATCTTCTATGCAATTAAAAGAAAATTTTGGTAAATGGCAAAAAGGGGTTAGTGTGTGTAAGATTTACTAGACATGTTTCACACCCTGTGTATGGGCACATTTCCCAATCCATATGTAGTTCTCCCTTTAAGAGTGATTATTGTAATAGTGATTGAAATGTAAGAAATGTTAAAACTGGGTATGCTTGAGATGGCTAGGGACTAGTCTGAAGACATAAATTAGCTTGAAAGTGTATAGGCTAGTTGTATACAGAGAATAGGGAAGATTACTTGAGTGGCCTTGCTTGTATTCTTTCTTGCTTAGATGATATTTTCCAACACCCTTTCTAAATGATCTTTGAGTGGGATTATATATGGATCTATTCGTCATGATTTAGATAAAACCAGACTAGGCAAACATAATGAATAGGAGGAAATAGGGAAAAATGGTAACTTGGGCTTGAAATGTGATTGTATAGGAGCACTAAAAAGGGGACACCCCAGGGTCCAGTGCTATATTCTAACTTTAGCACTATTATCCTAAGTAGACAAGACCTGGATGGATGGATTAGTCATAAAGAGAGGGTCCTGGCTTAGCTGGGGTCAAGTTTGGAAGGCCATGGATGATTGGGAATCAGTGAAAGCAAGGCCAAGAGGGTCATGAGATCAAGCAAGAGAGACCTAAGGGTTGGGTGTATTTAGCCATGCTCAAGTTACCAATTTTTTCATTTCATATGACTACAATAGGTCTTGAAAGAACTTTGGGTTTAATTATATTTTGCTAGAATGATTATGTAGCTACTACCTTTTAGTTTGCAAGAAGATCCTACTATAGGGACAATAGGAAATCAATAGTGACACAATCTATCTAAAATTCTTTATGTTTGTATGATGTAAAATTACCTTATACTTTTCTAATTTATGGCCAAGCATTAAACAAACAAGTGGATATTTACATTGAGCATTAATCTAAAGTGATTCATGTAAAATAAAGTTCAAAAGGAAGTAGGGTAGATCAAAAAATAAGGTTTTCTTTATGAAAAAAAGACCAATAGATATCCTTTAGTTCTTTCTAGCAATAGTGCAATTAAAATTAACATTCATGAGATCCTAGTTTTAGACTCTGAATAACACAAATGTAGTGGGGATTTTGGGTAAATATAATGCATATATCTAAAAAGTATGATTTAAAATAACTATCGAAAACAAATTGCTTTTAGCATATTCATTTGTAGAATAGAAGGAAAATAGAGCATACACAACAAATTTTATTAGCATAGATAAAAGAACAAACTAACAAGATGCACCCAAAACACTATGATCAGAATTAACCATTATAAAAAGGAAATCATTTATCATTATCAAAGCTTGATAAATAATAATATGAAAATGTTGAAATAGTGAACAAATTACAAGAATGTTTTTCTCTATTTCAATTAATTTCACATAATTCTATTCTAAAGTATAAATAAGGGGGAAAACCCCTATATATAGGCCCTTTCATGCCTTAGATGGTTACAAGAGAAACAAATATATGACATCTATCAGTGGACAAAGTCCCTCATGTCCTAAAACTAAAGAATATGCTTTATTCAAATAAGGGAATCTTTTAAAATATATTGAGGGGAATTAGGACATGACATTCATCAAGAAAAATCACAATAAATGACTATATCACTCTCAAAGTGTTGGGTTGGGATCCAACTAGTGTGGTTGATGATGAAGCTCCTAATGTAGTAGAATATGAAAGTGAAACCATGGTAGAAAAAGGAGTGCTTCCTAGTGTAGCCAAATAAGAAGAGGTACTGATAGGGACTGAGGAGGAAGAAGCTCTTGTAGTGACCATATGTGGCCTACTGCCTGCTTTTTTTCTCAACTTCAATCTTCCCTCTCCATGCTTAAAATCATATCTTATAATCATTATCGATTAATTTTAGATCTATAATAGGTTCCTTTAGAAATTTGATTGTAATACCTACCATTACATCATGCTTGCTTAAGAGGGGACCTATATCCTCATTTATTACCATAATCTTTTTTATAATCTAATTGGTAGATGCTACCAAAACCATCATTTCCTACCTAAATGTCACTCTTCTCGCCATGGCCTATTTATTAAAATTGATAATAAAGTTTTGAAACTAGGTGAGAAAAGCATCCTTGTTGACAATGGAACCATCCTTATTAGCAAGGTGTATTATTTCAACCTCTTTAAGTAGAGTTATGACTCTATCACCCTATTCGGTGAGAGACTAGCCTAGGGATCTCATTTCATCAATCCAATGGTTCAATGTTTTCCTTATTTTGATTATATAGGATTTATCAATGCTCATATCCTCCAAGGATATTAATTTCAATTCCTCAAACCTTTTCATCCTAATCAACTTCACCAAGTTGATTATCTTCTTATCATATGTCCCATACACACCTTCTGCCTTGAGAATCCTATTGTATACTTCATCCCCTTTTACCTTATACTAGGCCAAGGTATTCAATGTATCAAACATTAATTCCATATCCCATTCTACCTTGGTTATGGTATCCTCTAGTAATGTGTTTTTGTGCAATTATTCCATATCAATTATTCTCTACTCATTCCTTTTACCAATTCATTAGCTACATCACCATATACTTTTAGAGCCAAGAGGGGGTCCTCTCAATACTATTATTTTTGGCCAAGATTAACTCTTTTCTTCTTGGTCAACTTAAATATGGTCTCTCCCAACTCATACATAATTTTTTGGTTTAGATGAGTGACCTTTATATTTAATCTATTCATTTCTCCATCTTTCTTGTCAAATTCTTATGTGACCTATGGAGGGTTCACTATAACCAAATCCTAGTTCTCCATTGTATCCAATTTCATTTGTTTTATTTTGTCTAAAATGTCCCCCTAAAGCTGGGTGGATGGAGGCAATTATTGGGCTAGTGTCAATACCTAGAAGGCAAATGTTTAGGAAGCAACTATGGAGGTGAATAGGACAAATGTAGAACTGGGGGATGAAGTGGGATGTGTAATTCTTGAGGAAATATAAGAACTAGTACTAACTATAGCACTAGTTGAGAACAAAGTAACTTAGGGGAGACAATAGTGGGCATTTTCTTTTGTAGTTGGGGACCTAGCCTAGGCATAGGCTTGGGTAGAATTGGAGGCAAATTGACCATCACAGAGACCTTAGAAGTGGAGGAAATGATGAAAGGGGTTCCAGTTGGTAATGGCATGGTCAAGGGCCTAATTATAGGTCTAGTGAGGGGCCTGTAGGGCAAGAGGTTCATATGGTCTAGTGTTGGGGGTTAATAAAATATGCTAAAGGTTTGGTTATATAAGAATGGAGGTAAATAAACACACTCCTAGCCTATAATATTTGTTTCCTTTTTGACAAGAAGTAAGGGAAGTAATCTTTATTTTGAAGCTATTGGTGTTGGAATACGTGTAACTACTACCTCCACTGAAGGTCTTGCCTATACGAAGGTAACACTTTGTATTTTGGATGGGATGTTTAATGTTTCTCCTAAAATAAAAGCCTACTCAGTATGATTTTCAATCTTGGATCTTCACTTTTCCAAAATCAGAGACAATGCTTGTAATATCCTTTGATTAAGTTAAGGGCCAGTCAGCCTTATCTCCTTAGTACTATCAACATGGATTGTAGATGTAAATGCTTCTACCTGAGTATCCTCATGTCTGAAAACCTCATAAAATTTTAAATCTTCCAACTTCCCCTTAACATATGTGATAATATAATCCTTAAATATTTACTTTACCTTTTTGTCATTAGCATCATTGATTTAGAACTTCTCTTCATCTTTAGGATCATGATGGTAGGTTATGCTTAGGGCTAAACTGTGCTTGATGTAGTGTTTGAAAGTTAAATGTTCAAGGTCCCATTCACTATTGGTATCTCTTTCCAAGTCAAAGGTGGGTCTTTGCTTGGTGGAAGCAATGAATGAGTTTCAATTTTCAATTCTAAACCATCCAATGTTGGATAGTTAAGGATTAACCAATCCTCTCTTCTTATTCTTACACACTCCATCCTCCCCTGTGAGTAGTTGAAAGATAATTTCTTGATCATCTAGCTTGTCTATCACTATGGTGGGAAACCAGAAGGGGGATGTCTTAATTTTGACTATCTTTATCACTATGTAGTCTTGATAGTACCATTAGTTTCCAAAGGTTCTTAACGTTGTTTTAATTTTCTCTAATAACCAAGGCATTTGCCTCTCATGGATAGATTTTTACACAATTGGGTAGAAGTGATTAGTTATGGCCCTCATTTCCTATTTGTATTTATAGACTCTTACCTTTAAAAAGGTGTGAGGCACAATCCACTTTAGTTTCAGATCCCAATAGGTAAAATGGGGGAAATTTTGGGTAGTGTATATGGCATCAACTTGGTAGGACATCATGTAAAAATTATCCCCTTAGTTGGCCATGCCTTTCCTAATCTATGTTTCCAATTTGAAGGATATGATTTTCCCAAAGGGGGAATTTTGGCATCATCTATTATCATTTATATAAGGTGGAACCCACTTCTCATCTATATGGCCTATGTCCTCGACTCCATGCGGCTAATTCATCATAACCATCCCCATTATTACTCCTTTCCTAAATTTGGTGATAGAGATTTGGTTGATTTTGGTTTTGTAAACAAACTTCCCCTTGTTAGCTTCTCAGTCTCTCAAAACTTCTTTAATGTTATGGGTTTGCAGTCATTGGGTCACAATTTCCTAATTGTAAATAATCTCTAGCTTTAGTAGATCATAATAAGCCTAAAATGATAGATTTACTATAAAATCAATGTCATGTACTAAATTAGAAGACTTGATCATATTGTTAACACGCCTATATTAAAGAAATATTTGGTAGACTAAGTCTATGGAGGGGAGTACCTTTGGGTTAGATGCATCCTTGTGTGATCTCATAGATTTAAGTGTCAAGATGTCCAACATGTCTTTTACATCATTTTATCCTTCCTCATCATCACCATATCTATCCACAATCCTTTCCAAATTTTAGAATAAGTCATTATAATACTTTTCTTTAGTGGTTGATGCAACAAAGTTAAACCTAGTGTCCTAGAAGATGATGTGTATAGGAATGGAATTTGTTTTATCTTGGTGGCTCCATATGTTCCATCTTTAGCCACAGTTCCAAATTTTCTAATTAATGAGCTTGTGTATTTTTTTAAAAGTGAATGAATACATAGAAGTTATTAGAAATAATCATATAATGCTTCAGAGTTATTTAATAGATAAAAATTTAAAGTGAGTGTAATGCTTTGAGACAACAATATTTAAACTTTGAATTTTAGATTTTGAACTGAAAGATATGAGTCATAAATAGAAAGTATCTTTAACTTTATTTTATTTAAACCTTGGGTGGCTCTTCAGTTTTTTATAGCAGCTTCAAAAATTCACTTTAAGGAACCAGCTAATTAATACCTTTGCTTTATCCATGTGGACTATCATCATAAGGTTGAATTTTCTCATGAAGTGACTTGGATTTATAACTATCATAACAATCCTTATAAACATTTAATTTTCACCTATAATTGACACATTGTGGACATATATATGCCACCTAAGTATCGTACTTGACACATGCTCGACACTTTGTGCCTTTTTGTGTACTTCAGCTTTTTATTTTGAATATTAGGTTATTCAAGTGGACTGTAAATATTCTACCAAGTGTCACCTTTGTATTGGATCATTCTTATTTGATGTTGCATGGCTTGACCCTTTTAATTTTGGGTTGATGTGTCTTTAGGACCTCTACTAGCTTGTCAAGTGGCAATCTCTCATTGGCTCACATTATCTCATGATGTTGTTATATGAAACTTTCAATGAACCTAACTACCTTGACACTTTGATACATGTCATCTTTTTATTGGATCAATATTTTTTGGGTTTCATGGTTTCATTTGATCACATTATTTCCATGAGATAACGGGTCTAATTATCCTTATCCCATTGGTTCCATCTACTATGTAGCTTCCACATAGCATCCAACTTTCCAAGATTTAAGTGACTAGGTGATAAGTGTCATCTAGTCGTGAAATCATGACATTTATAAAATTAAACATTACATGTTAGATAAAGGTATGGAAATGGAAATAATAAGTGAAAAGTGGCACAATGTGTATTATATCACTTTTTTGTGGGACTCTATAAATAAATTGGGGTCTCAAAAGACCGCGACTAGGTGCCATGTGACTACCTTGATTGGGTTAAAACTCTTTTGTAAGATGAAATATAGTGATTGAATGAGAAGTGGCACATTTCCATTGGGTTGTGGGGTCATGATATTTGAGAAAATAGTAGGATCCTTATAAGGTCATGACTGAGAGACAAGTGGCATACTACAATTGGATCACTAGATTGTAGACCTTTTGTGACTTCTCTTTGAACTTGAAACATTGTGACTAAGTGCCAAGAGGTAAAATTCCATTGGGTCACTAGGTTATGAGAATTTTCAAGGCTAAAAATATGCACAAGAAATCTTGGGACTTTATGTGGTTGAGTGTATAGTGCATGCAACACTATCACATGTTGATAAAGGTTGAGTTGGCATCAGGTTCCTGCATAAAGGAAAGAATGAAAAAGTTAGGAAATTATGTGATAAAAGAAAAGAAAAGAGGCAAGTATAAATTCATAAAACTCAAGTATGGAATCAGACTTGGACCATAATCTAAAAATTAAAATTAAGATGTGTTACAATATCGAATATGAATTTTGACATAGCCAAAGTAATACCATGATTTGGAAACATTAATCAATTAGTCTTAATTGAGTCTTTGTGATCATACCTTGGATCCTCAAATTATAACCCCTTGTAAGATCACATTTTAAATAAGTTATATCATTAGAGAACTTAATGAACTAGACATCAATGAAACATTTTAAAAGGTACCCATTAACATTTATAATGGACCAACATGACTTTTAAACCTTTTTATGTCATACAAAGGTGTTATAGTCAGGTGATACTAAGCTTAAGGTATATCCTAGGATGAATGACCAAAAAATTTCATAGGGTCCCCATTTTTAGGAAAATGGGGCATGTTGATATCAATAAATGTGTTCTAATTTTGATATCCTAGTTTAGAACATAATCATTAAGTAATCATCGCTTGGTAGATGTAACAAAAACTGTATTTTGATTTATAGTACTGAAAAAAAATATGCTTGAAGGATTGAAGACTAAAAACCTAAATTGATTGACTAACATGCCTTTGGGTTTTTGAATCATTGGACTCAAACTTTATGGCTTTAAACATAGGCTATGGGCAAATATTTTTAGATATATAGTCATACTCAAATTTTTAAGGGGATGGCCTAAGCATTACCCTATTGCTAGCCAAGCATCCATAGCCCTAATAGAGATACATTTGGCTACACTCCAAGCCTTGCTCCATTTCCATCTAGGCATCTATAGCCCTAGTGTATTTTACCGAATCACCTTTAAGAAAATACAACATACAGTGTCAAGTCTGTTTCAACTTGATACAAACATACACAAATATATATATATATATCAAAACCTTTGGAGGTTGGGAACTAGTTTGTTGGCCAGGTTTTTAAGTAATCTCAAAAAAAAATCTCAAGAACCATTCACTCTTAGTGACTAAATTATAACCAAGAAATCTTATGATGTGAGATTAAGTGATAATATGTATGGACTTTAGAAATTTCAAGACCTTCATTCAGTCAAATGTATGCTTGTTAGAACTGGATTATAATCATAATAAATTCATAGACTCCTTGAATGGTAACCTTAAAATTAGATCCTTCCAATATTCTATACCAAAATCTAGTGTAGTTTTTCACTTTGGATAACCATCTATTGGGATGTACATAGGTTTAACCCCTCAACTCTTCAGATTTTAGAACTTGGGATGAATTCAAGATAAACCCAAGACCTTGCCCAAAGGGTTTATTGCTAAGCTAAAATACACAATAAATACTCTAAGTAAATGAAAGAACTAAAAAAAAACACATAATAAGAAAGTAAAGAATAGAGGAAACTAATCTACCTCTACCTACTACTACACTAAACCAACTCACAATCCTTTGGCATGGGTGTAAGGATTTCAAATACTATCCATTCACTAACAAAGTTAAGTGATTTCCTTGTAATTCTTTTAGTCTGAATGCATTATCACCTAGTATCTCTGTAATTTGATATGGCCAAATCCAAATGGTTGTGAATTTGTCATGCTATCCCTATTTCTCATGAGCTTTATCCCATAGTAAGACCAAGTTTGAAATTTGAAATGTTTTGATTTTATCCACTTTGTCAAAATAGTTTTTTACTAAATCCTAGTGTTTACTAAAATTATTGAGGGTTTTATCTCTAACATCTTCCATTTGGATGATATTTAAGATCCTTGATTGAGTTCTTTCATCATCCATGTATTCAGCCATGAACTCATAACTGGTCAATTTCAATGTGATGGGAAATATTTTTTGATACCCATACACTAGTAGAAACGGAGATGACTTCAAAGCTTGCTTGTATCTGGTTTGATCTACCTAGAGAGCATATTTCAGTAATGAATACCACTCCCTTGGAATTTTATCTATTGACTTCTTTATTACATTCATCAAGTTCTTCTTTGTTGATTTCACAACACCATTCCCTTGTTGATAATGATTTGAGAAAAACTTGACAACAATCTTATTTTCATAAGCTCACTCTACAAATTCTATAGATTAGAAATCTAGACCATTATCACATACCAGAGATAAAGGAGTCATAAATCTAGTTGTGATGTTATCTTCTAGGACTTTGATGACGTCATTTGCCCTACAACTCTTAGTGGCCATCACTTAAATCCACTTGGTGCAATAGTTAGTTGTTATCAGCATGAATTTGTGTCCTACTGAAGAGTTTGGATTGATGACTCTAGCGAAGTCTAATCCCTATTATGTAATGACTTGGATTCAATAATTGGTTGTAAGGGTATGGTTGATCTTACATCTTTTTTTTCAAACACTTGACATTGATGACATACTTTAACATGAACATGTACATCCTTGAATATTATAGGCCAATAATATCCTAATCTAAGTATTTTCTGAGAAGGGGTTTTGCCTAAAGGATGTCCACTTCCCAATTTCTCATGGAATTTTTTTAGTATGTCTGGATCTTCCTTTCTAGAGATACACCTTAAGTAGATTCATTCATAGTTTTTTCTGTGGAGAAATCCTCTTTTGTTCATGAAGTGTGAACTTTTGAGCCTGAGTGCCCTTATTTTCTTTCTTTTCAATTCTAGGAGGAAAGTGTCATTCAACAAGTAGTAAATTATGTCTTTATACCATTCCTCATTTGAGACCTGGTCTATTTCTACCTAAAAAACATCAATGTAAGGATTAGTCTTGGTAATTAACTAGATTAAACCTTGGCCATGTACCATTTTAGTTGACTTAATTTTTATATTGTATTCTTGGAGCTTAGTCATCCATTTCCCCCACTTTCCCCTAACTCATTTTGGTTAAGCATAAAATTAATGAAAAAGTTAGGTGTAATGGTGTGGGTCTTGTTTCAAAGGATGTAATGTTTGTACTTCTTCATGTCCTTCACCAAGGCACACACCTACTTGTCTTGGAGTGGGTATCTCAATTCAACATCCTTTAAGTAAATACTCATGAAGGTGACTAGATGTTCTTTGTCATCTACTCTCTGTATTAAGACAACAACTATCATGTGGTCAAAAGAAAAAGAATAAAGGTATAAATCTTTATTGAAATCTAGGTTAATTAGCACAAGTGCCTTTACTATGTCTTTATTGATGTCTTGAAAATATTTACTATCCTTAAATTTCCAATCAATATTCACATCCTTTTTTAACATGGCATTCAGAGGTTTGATAATTTTGGAAAAACCTAAAATGAATTTACGTACAAAGTTGATTTTTCAAAAAAATGATTTTAATTCTTTTTTACTATTAGAAAAAACAACCTTAAAAATAACATTAATCCTATCAGGGTCAATAGCCATACCATCCTTCATTATTACATGTCCTAATATCTTACCTTAGGTTATGCAAAAATACTCTTCTTAGGGTTTAGAGAGATCCAAAGGTCATGTATTTCTCTAGAACTTGCTTTAAGTGCATCATGTGGTCTTTCCTATTTTTAGAGAAAATGGTTAAGTCGCCATGTAGATAATAATGCACTTACCAGTAAGTCTTTGGAATGCATGTTCCATGACATGTTTTAATGTATCCCTAGTG
The DNA here is from genome assembly GCA_037957365.1 of Torreya grandis. Taxonomy (NCBI): domain Eukaryota; kingdom Viridiplantae; phylum Streptophyta; class Pinopsida; order Cupressales; family Taxaceae; genus Torreya; species Torreya grandis. The sequence goes on from JARHVA010002300.1 coordinate 153,259, forward strand.
TTGATGAGTCTGAAAGGCATTCTCTTATATGCAAACATTCTCCACTTAGTCGCAAAGGCCATCTTCATTCTATCTTCTCAGTTGACCAACACCTAGTTGTAACTTGAGAATCCATCTAAAAAGGACATTATTTGAGAATCACTAACCATTTTAATTACCTCATATAAAGAATTAAATAGGTAATTATCCTTTTTTGAGGATCTATTGAGATTCATAAAGTCTACACAAAGTCTGATTTCAACATTTTTCTTTCTAACTAGGATCAGGTTAGCCACTCATGTAGAGTGTTTGATTGAGAAGACTATCCTTACACCTAGTAACTTTTTTACTTCCTTATATATGAGAGGCTATAAAATTGGTTTCATGGGTCTCTACCTTTGCCTAAATGGTTTACATGCTTCCTTTAAAGGAATCATGTGAGTGATGACCTAGGTGTCAAAGACTTTGAGATCTTCGTAGGACCACACAAGGACATCCTTGAATCTAGACAATATCTTAATGGCTTTGGTTAACTCCTCTATAGTATAGACAATCCTAATGTTGATATACTAGGCATTACTTAGTGAACCTAGATTAATTTTCTTGTAATACTTGTCATTGAGTTTGGGCATCTTAGTATGGTTGGTTGGCTTGTCTTGATCGAATATCCTTTCTAAAGAGACCATGACATTAGGAATTCTATTCTTATTTAGTTATATTATGCCATCATCATCATCATCTTTGACCTCCTTTAAAAATTATTCTTCACATTCATCAATTATGTGTGATTCAAAGACTCCAAAACTAGTCATGAAGTCGATGATTTATTTATCATAATCAAACACCTGGAAGTGATTGACATTATCTGAGACAAAAGGACATGATATAATTTAGACTGTAAACTTATATAATTTGATGGCCTCATGTGGAACTAGATTCACTATTCTTGAATCCAACATAGATTTTGATCCCTAGGTAGAGAGGCAATGTTAAATCCTTTGAAACTCTCAATTAAATCCCATGCTCTAAATTTATATTTATTCAGACAAGAAAGATTGCATTGGTATTGTCTACATACCTACTTGATGACTAATTCTTAATGACCACATACTAATAATTTCTTTACCTTATGTTTGATGTCAAATTGAAGTCCTAAGATCAAGGCCTCTTACTCTATAAAATTATTGGTACATGGAAATTAAAGTCTATAAGATGCTAAATATTTTTTACCAACCAGATTTGTCAATATAATACCTACCCTTGATCCTTATTTTGATCTTGCACCATCAAATTACATCATTAAAAATCCTTCATCCTTGGTCATTAGGTTGTTTTTACACAAATTAGTAGTATCAAGAGCATATACACCTAAGTCAATGGACTAGAAATTCACCTTCTCATTTTTGGAATTATATTATGTTATCATGAACTTCCTTCTCGGCTCTTATTCAATTTGAATTTTATTGGTCACACCCACCCAAGGTAGCCACATATGCGATAAATCCATGGACATATATCCATTCAAGGATTTTATCCAGTCTCTACTCAACAACATCCCATATGCTTCTAGGATTTTCATGACTTGAATGTTGATAAACTATTGAATCTGAGGTTCATAGGCTAACAGCATATGAACATTTATTAGTTATCCTAACACCTTTACTTTTAACTTTTCCAACTAGATGACAACTCTATAAGACTTGATTTGATTTAGTTTCAACATTTTTAAATACATGTAAGCATCATGTTAGTAGATGCCCTAAAGTCGAGTAAACAATTATGCACATTCTTTCTAAAAAATTAATAGTTAATCAAAATAGAGAAACCTTAGACTTACTTTTATACATTATCACATTTGCATTCACATAATTGGTTTTAAATTTATCTAATTTCTTGATTAATGATTTCAGGAGAAAATCATGTTACTCAGTGATTTGAGCAAGCTCATATAAGGTAATGTTAACTTTAATCTTATTCATATATAATAAAATGTTATATACACATCTAAATCCATTTGTATCCAATTATATAGTTGGTTGGGTATCCTTTCTATTTGGTGGAGGAGGATCATTATTAGTCCTATGATCTGGTGGAGTGTCAACTTTGTTGGGTAGTGTGGAAGTCATTACAGGTTCCTTTTGAGTCATATTCCTCAAGGCATAATTGAATTTTTGGTATTGTTGGAAATCATGGTTATCATTCATGTTAATTTTAGGCTCATTCTCTTCTTGGTCATAAAACTCATAAGTTTATACCATGAAGATCATTTTGGTGGTGTTGGACCTAGTTTTAGATGCTCTTGTATTTCCATAATTACCAGTATTGCCTTGATTATTTGAGACATCATCATAGCTTTCCAACTCACCTCAAAACATTTCAAAGGTGGAAAAATTATATGCAATCTAACTCTCGATATTGGGTCATTTTATGGACCCTACACCAGTTGGGTAAGTCCAATTCATAGATATTTATGTTAGGTATCTTATTAGTTGGGGCTTAATTGTTGTTTTTTTTTTATTTTTAGATCGATTAAAAGGTTTTTTGTAATTTTGAAACATGTAATTTCTATTGGCAACTTCCCCCATGTTTACCATTTTCCTTTCCAAATTTAGAGAGCCACTGCCTAATTTTTGGACTATTCTCTAAAATGCTTCTAGATATCCCTTTGAGGATTCAGGATTAGTTTTCTAGAATGTGCTCTACACAATGTTTTAGGTGTTAGATTTGTTAACATGGTCTAGAGTTTGACTATTATTTTGGGGATGAGCCCTAGCATTAGATTGATTAACGAATCCTAGTTGTTAACCAGGAGCTACATGGCTTAATGGTAATTGATTGAGGCCAAGTATCTGATTTAATATATTCATATTTTGATTTGCATTTGGAACTAAATTCAAAGTAGGTAAAGTTGGGTTGATGTTTGAAACAGTGAAGACATGATGCCCCTACATGTGCATTTGCTCGTCAATATGTATGACCTATACATTGGCATTTGGTATCATATTGATGTTCATAACTCTATGTAGAAAGACAAAAATCATTAGGTCTAGGGTATTTTTATATATTTCCAATGTTAGATCATTCGTAGGATGATAGGGAGTTATGGTGAGACTATACATCTTCTTAAATTTGGCATTAAAGGCTCTTATGGGCTCACTCAGGTCTCACTTCAAGATGGTGAATTGTTGGTGGATAATGCTAGGGATAAGGACCCTTCCAAATTGTGTAATGAAGGTATCATTAAATTGGTTCCATCTTGTTATGGAATCCTATGGTAAATTAAGGAAAAGTCCTAGGCTACTTCCTTAAAGGTAAATGGGAAGAGTCTACAGGTGACATCTTTGTGAATAACATTTAAAAACTTGAGAACTACCTTAAACAACTTGATATGCTATTTGGTAGTTATACCGCCAAATGGATTGAAGAGAGGGAGGTAATTTTTAGGGTTCCTAGGAAAATCATGCATAGGGCTAGGCACATTTATAGAAGATCTTCCTAACCATGCCATGACTAGTCAGATGTAAAATAGAGGATGTGGATGTTAGCTTACTAGAGAGGCAGGGTGGGATTTAGACTTCTTACATCCCCCTTTATTGACTCCATTTTTATGATGGCTTCCTAAAGATCCAAGGGGAACTCTAGTTTCAGAGTGGGATCTAGTTTGGATCCTAGGTAACTCCAGGATGCCATGCAAAGGATCTATGTTATAAATTCATAATGATGCAAAGGTTTATCAAATATTGATAAAAAAAGCAAAGATAAACCAAATTAGCATAAAGGAACCCACAAAAATTTCCATAATTAATCAGAGTGGTCTTATTTTACCTTCGTTGATCTGTATCCTTCAAAGCTTTGAAGCCTACACAAACTTTTGTCAAAAACTTGGTTTAACCTATACATATCAATGTTAGACAAGATATTCCAAGTAACCTTTTGTGTTCTAATCTTATTAAAGTGTCTCAAAGCAAAATTTATCAAAGAACATATTAATGTTACATGAAAGTACTCAATTTAGACCTCTAAAGCCTTGTCTCAGTGATCTTTCACAAAATAATCCCCTTAGACACTAATATTTAAAGTTATTAATCACATATCAAAAGTTCTTAGTTCAAATCATGTAGAACTTTATAAATATAGATGAAATAGAACCTGATCTACTCAAATAATTTGCTAACATGACTATCCTTAATTCCCATAAATAAAATTTAAACAGATCAGAGGGGAAATGTCAGAATATCTTCAGACGTAAGTCAGTGTTTTGAGGATCTTTTAGAATAAACACTTTTCACATGGATCTTTCAAAGGATTCAAAGATCTTACAGAAGATGAAAATAAATCATAGTGTTTATCTTAATATTTTTGTATTTAAAGAAATTATTCTATATTTCAAATGAAATACACTATAATTTTACTCAAAACAAACAAAGGCCCTCCTTCTAGTAATAGTTTTTCTCCTATTGATGCATATCTGTGTCAAGGATATAATGCGAACAACAAAGCAAAAGTTTCTCAATTTGTAGTGTAGGTCCTTGAAGAACATAGGGATTAATTTAGTTTTATTGGAATGTTTATGTGACCACCACATTTTAGTCTCTAATAAAACCCTATTGTAGGGATAGTAGGAACTCAGAAGTGACATAATCTATCTAAAATTTCTTTGTGTTATTATGATGTAAAATTTATTTATATGTTTCCAATTTATGCCCAACCTTTAAACAAACAAGTGGATATTTATAGTGAGCATTATTCTAAAGTGATTCATGTTAAATAAAATTTCAAAAGGAAGCAAGGTAGAGTAGAAAATAAGGTTTTCTTTACAACAATAGAGACCAATAGATTTCCTTTAATTCTTTCTAGAAATAATGCAAAAAAAATTAACATTCATGAGATCCTAGTGCTAGACTCAAAACATCACAAATGCAATGGGGATTCTAGGGTAAATATAATGCATATATTTGAAAATTATGATTTAAAATAACTACCTACAACCAATTGGTTTCGACACATTCATTTTCCAAATATAAGGAAAATAGATCAAACATAATAAATTTTGTTAGCATAACTAAAAGCACAAACTAAAAGGATGCATTCAAAACACTACTATTAGATGTAACCCTTAGAAAAATGAAATTATTTGTGATTAGCAAAGCTCAATAAAAAAATAAAATATGAAAATGATGTAATAGTGAACAAATTATAGGAACTATTCTCTATATTTTCATTAATTTCACAAAATTATGTTTTAAATTATAATTAAGGGGGGGAAACCCTATTTATAGGCCCTTTCATGCCTAAGATAGTTATAAAAGAATAGGATATATGACATATATTAGTGAAAAAATTCCCTCATGTCCTAAAACTAAATAATATTCCCTATTCAAAATAAGGGAATCTTTTACAATGCATTGAGGGGAATTAAGACAAGATATTCATCAAGAGAAAGCCCAAAAAATGGCTATCTCACTCTCAAGGTGTTGGGTTTGGATCTTGCTAGTGTGGTCAATGATGAAGCTCCTAGTGTAGTAGAAGATGAAAGTAAACCCATGGTAACAGAATAAGGAGTGTTTCCTAGTGTGGTCGAAGAAGAAGAGGTTTTGAAAGGGGTCAAGGAGGAAGAATATCCTACAGTAACCATCTATGGCCTACCTTCTGCTTGTTTCTCAACTTCTATATGCCCTCTCCATTCTTTAAAGAATATCTTATTATCATTGTTAATTAATTTTAGAGATATAATAAGTTCCTTCAGCAATTTGATTGTAAGACCTACCATTGAATCATGCTTGTTCAAGAGAGGTCCTATCACCTCATTAATTACCATAACATTTTCTATTCTTTGATTCGTAGATGCTACCAAATCCACCATCTCTTACCTAAAGGTCACTCCTTAGGCCATGGCCTCTTTCCTCAAAATGATGATAAATTTTTGCAACTAGGCTCAAAAAACATCTTTGTTGACAAGGGAATCATCCCTATTAGCAAGGTGCATGATTTTAACCTCTTTAATTAGAGTTATGACTCTATCACCCTAGTGGGTGAGATATTGGACCAAGTATCTCATTTCATCAATCCACTAGTTAAAAGCTTTCCTTATTCTAATTATGTAGGATTGAGAAATGATCAAATCCTCTAAGGGGATCAAGTTCAAGTCTTCAAACCTTTTTCATCCTAATCAATTTCACCAAGTTGATTATCTTGTTGTCATATGTCTCATACACACCTTATACCTTGAGAATCCTATTTTAGACATCATCCCATTTTACCTTGTATGGGGCCAAGGTATTCAATGTATCAAAAATTAATTCCATAAACCATTACACCTTGTTTATGGTCTCCTTCAGCAATGTGGCTTTGTGATACTATTCTAGATCAGTTAGTCTTTATTGCATTCCTTTTACCAATTTGGAAGCTACATCACCATATGATTTTATAATTGAGAGGGGGTCCTCCTCATACTATTATTGTTGGCCAAGACTAGCTCTCTTCTTCTTGGTCAACTCAAATAGGGTCTCTTCTGACTCATACACAATTATTTGGTTTGGATGAGTGACCTTCCTCTTGATTAATCTCTTCATTTCTACAACTTTATTATCAAATTCCAATATGACCAATGAAGGGTTCACTATAACCAAATCTTGGTTCTCCATTATAGCCAATTGCATTTATTTTATTTAGGATTAGTCTAAAATATCCCCCTGAGGTTAGGTGGATTAAGTTAATTATTGGGCCGATATCAATCCTTGGAAGGTAGATGTTTGGGAAATGACTATGGAGGTGACTAAGATAAATGTAAAATTTGGGGATGAAGTGGGAAGTATCATTCCTAATAATTAATAAGAACTAGTACTAGTTGACGCACTACTTGGGAATAAAGGAACATGAGGGATGATAACAATGGGCCTTTTCTTTGGTATTTAGGGACCTAACATAGTAATAGTCCTAGATAGAATTGGATTCAAATTGGCCATCATAGAGATCTTGGAAGTGGAGGATATGATAAAAGGGTTGATAGTGGACAAGGCATGGTTAAGGGCCTAATTATAAGTCAAGTGAGGGGTATATAGGGAAAAAGGTTCATATGGTCTAGTGTTGGTGGTTCACCAGATATGCTCAGGGGTTGGCTATATAAGAATGAAGGATTTAAATAAACACACTCTTGACCTGTTATATATGGTTCCTCTTTGATAGGAAGTAGGGGAGGTAATCCTAACTAAAGTTGTCTGTGTTGGAGTAGGTATAACTACTACCTCCACTGAAGGTCTTTCCTGTACTAAGGTAACACTTTGTACCTAGGATGGGATGTTGGATATTTCTCATAAAATATAATCCTACTTAGTATGCTTTTCAATCTTGGTTCCTCCCTTACTCAAAGTAGGAGACAATGCCTACAATATCCTTTGATTAAGTTGAGGGTTAGTCAATGTTTCCTCCTCAGTACTAGTAGCATGGATTTCAGATTTAGATGTTCCTACCTAAGTATCCTCATGTTGAAAAACCTCATAAAAACCTACATATTCCAACCTTCCCTTAACCTATGAGATATTGGGAGCATTCAATCTTTTCTTTAACTCTACATCATTGGCCATATGTTTGTAGAACTTGTCTTCATCTTTAGGCTCATGATGATAGGTGATTTGTAGGGTTGCCCTGTGCTTGATGTAGTGTTTGAAATTTAAATGTTTAGGGTCCCATTACCTATTATTATCTCTTTTCAAGTCAAAGGTAGGTCTTTGCTTGATGGCAACAATGATTAAGTTCCAATGTTTAATTCTAAATCAACCAATGTTGAATAGTTGAAGATGAACCAATCCTATCTTATTATTCTTGCATAGTCTGTCCACCCCTGTGAGTAGTTGAAAGGCAATTTCTTATTCAGACAACTTATCTGACACTATGGTGGAAAACCTAAAGGGGGTTATCTTGATTCTAACTATCCTTATCACTGAGTAATCTAGATACTACCATTAGGTTCCCAAGGTGCTTAAGGTTGTTCTAAGTTCCTCTATTAACTAAAGCATAGGCATCTCATGGATGGCCCTGTACAAAATTGGGTAGAAGTGCTTGGTTATGGCCCTCATTTATTTTTTGTATTTATATACACTTACCTTTAAAAAAGTGTGAGGCAAAATTGAATTTAGTTTTAGATCCTAATTGGTGAATTAGGGGAACTTATGGATAGCATAAATGGCTTCCACCAGGTAGGACATCATATAAAAATGATCCCCTTGGTTGGCCATGACTTTCATAATCTATGCTACTAAGTTACAGGATATGATTTCCCCTAAAGGGAAACTCTTGGCATCATCTATTATTATTTATACAAGTAAAACCCACTTCTTGTCTATGTGGCCTATGTCCTCGGCTCCATGAAGCCAATTCATCATAGCCATCCACATTCTTATTCCTTTTATAAATTGGGCAATGGGTATTTGGATGATTTTGGATTTTTATACAAACTTCCATTTATTTTATGCCTAGTCTCTCAAAACTTCTCTAATGTTATGGGTTCCGAGCCATTAGGTCACAGTTTCATGGTTGTAAACAATCTCTAGTTTGGATAGATCATAATAAGGCTCAAACAATATCCTAACTATAAAAGCAATGCATTTTCCTAAATTAAAATACTTGATGATATTTTTAACACACCTATATTGAAGAAACATTTGGTAGACTAAGTGTACATAGGGGAATACCTCTAGGTTAGATGAATCCTTATATAATCTCACAGATTTAAGTGTTAAGATGTCCAAAATGTCTTTTACATCATTGGAACCTTCCTTATCATCAATTTATCTATCCATATTCCTTTCCAAATGATAAAATAAGCCATTATAATGCGTGTCTTTAGTGTCCAATGCAATAGATTTAAAACTAGTGTCTTGGAAGATAATGTTTATTCCATAGGAGTAGAGGAATAGAATTTATTCTAGCTTGGTAGCTCTGGATTTTCCATCTTTTACCATGGTTCTAAATTTTTTGATTAATGAGCTTATGGATTGTTTTAATGGTGAATGAATGCATAGAAGTTCTTAGAAACAACCATAGAATGCTTTGGAGTTCTTTAGCAAATAACAATTGAAATTGAATCTAATGCCTTGAGACAACAAGATTTAAAATTTGAATTTTAAAATTTGAATTGAAAGATATGATTCATAAATGGAAAGTATATTTAACTCAATTTGATTTAAATCCTGGGTGGCTCTTCAATTTTGTTTTAATGGCTTTGAAAATTCACTTTGAGGAACTAGCCAATCACTACCTTTACTTTGTATATGTGGCCTATCATCATCGGCTTGACTTTTCCCAATAAGTGACTTAGATTTATAACCATTGAAACAATCCCTATCAATATTCAATTAACACCTACAAATGATTATTTATGGATATCTATACACCACCTAGGTGTCATTCTTGACACATGCTTGACACTAGGCACCTTTTTATGCACTTCAACCTTTTATTTTGAATATTGGGTTATCTAGGTGGATTGCATGATATTCTACCAAGTGTCACCTTTTGATTGGATCAGTCTTATTTGATGTTACATGGCTTGATCCCTTTTTATTTTGGGCTGATGTGAATTTGGGACCTCTACTAGCTTTCTAAGTGGCAAGCTCTCATTGGCTCACGTTGTCGCATAACATTTTTATATAAAACTTTCAATGGACCCAACCACCATAACTCTTTGTTATGTGTTATATTTTTGTTAGATCTCTCTTTTCTATTTTTTGTGGCTTCCTTTGATCACATTATTACCATGATATAAGGGTTCCAAGTTTCCTCATCCCATTTATTCCAGCTCCTAGATGGATTTCATGTAGTATCTATCTATCCAAGATTTAAGTGACTCAATGACAAGTGTCATCTCATTGTGCAATCATGGCATTATTGAAATTGAATGTTACACCTTAGTTTTGGGGGTAAAAAGGGAATGACTGAGTGCCAAGTAGCATGATACAATTGGATTTATTTATTTTGAGACTCTAAAAATCAATCAGGGTCTCAAAAGGCCATGACTGTGTACCATATAACATGCCTTGATTGGGTTATAACTCCTTTATAAGTTGAAATGTACTGATTGAATGATAAGTGGCACATTCCCATTGGGTCGCAAGGTTGAGAGACTTGATAAAATAGTAGGATCCTTGGAAGGCCATGACTAAGTGCCAAGTTACATGCTATGATTGGATCGTTAGGGCATAGACCTTCTATGACTTCTCTTTAAACTTGAAACACTGTGACTAATTGCCAAGTGGCAAAATTCCATTAGTTCATTAGTTTGCAATACTTTTCAAGGATAAAAAGATGCACAAAAAATCTTGGGACTTTATGTGGGTGAGTGGTCATCGCATGAGACACTATTACGTGTTGATCAAGGCTAAGTTGGCATCGAGTTCCTACATAAAGGAAAGGATGTGAAAGTTAGAAAATTGCATGATAAAAGAAAATAAAAGAGGCAATTCTAAATTCATAAACCTCAAATACAAAATTTGAATTGGAACCTATTCAAAAACTTAAAATCAAGGTATGTCATAGTATTGAATACAAATTTTGACATAGCCAAATTAATACCATGATTTGGAAAACTTAATTAAGTATTCTTGATTGAGTCTTAGGGATCATACCTTGGATCCTCAAATTGCAACCCCTTGCATGAGCACTTTTTATATAAGTTAGATCATTAGAGAACTCAATGAACTAAAGACATCAATAAAACATTTTAAAAATTACACATTAACATTTGTCATGGACCAACATGACTTTTAAACCTTTTAAGTCATACAAAGGGGTTAGAGTCAGGGGATACAAAAGGTAAGTTATATCCTAGGTTGAATGACCCAACATTGACATAGGGTCCCCATTTTAGGAAAATGGGGCATGTTGATCTCAACAGATAGATCTACTTCTAAGTAGGAAATCCTTAGCTAAGTCCTCTCCCTAATTTATGGGGTTGACAACCTCTCCATGAATACCCCCATTTATGAGGATGAAGTCAAAAATTAGTTTTCTCTTTCAAACTGGACAAGGCCCTTGGTATTGATGGATTCCCATCCAGATTTTAACAATCCTAATGTAATATAGTGGGGTTAGAAGTCACAACTAATGTTCATAAATCTAGAAGATCCAATAAAGTTTTGAATCATAAGAATTCAACATTCATTACCCTCATTCTCAATAAATAAGATGTAAACTACTTTGATTCATAAATGCCCATCTATATTTGTAATGTTTGTTACAAATTCATCACCAAGGTAATGGAAAATAGATTACAAAAGAGATTTACAAAATCATCTCGAAAGATAAATGGGTTTTTGCAGATAGCAAGTGAATTCTAGATAACATCATCATTTTACACGAGATGGTTCACTCAATTTCTTCTTAGAGCCAAATCAACATGTTGATAAAGTTATACATGAACAAATATTTTGATAGGGTCAATTAGGATTTTTTCCTTAGCATTTTATATAATTTTGGATTTGATCAACTTTGGAGGGATTGTATTCAAAATTGCATCAGTTCCACAAAATACTCAATCGTCATCAAGCCTACTAGTTTTTTGGGGCCTCTAGAGTTTTATGGAAAGGTGACCCTCTATCACCCTACTTATTCATAATTTTTTTTGAAGATTTAAGTAGATTGATCATGCACCTCAAATGCATTAATGTTCTAAATGGAGTCTTACTAGTGTCTAACACTCCTAGAGTCTCTCACCTCTAGTTTGGTAATGACACTAGACTAGATGGAATGACTTCCATTGAGGAGGCTACTTCATTCAATAAATCTCTTGATTTGTATTAAAAATATAATGGCCAAAAAATCAACACGTAAAATTCCAAGGTTTTTTATTTAAATTTTTTAGGTTCACTCAACTCTCTATTTGTAGAATTTATAATAGCAATACAGGTGTTATACCTTGCTCTTACCTTAGTATTCCTCTCTTTTCTATGAAAAACTCCATGGTACTTTGGAAAATAATGATCGACATATCTCTTTGAAATCTAAAAGGATAGAAGGTAAAATGGCTCTCCTTTGTAGGACACATTCAACATATCAAATCTTGCTTACAAGACATAGTGATATACATGATGTCAACTCTACCCATTCCTTCAAAAGTGTAAAGATATCTCCAATATATTTAGATTATGTTCTTTTGGGGAGGAACTAATGAGATTATAAAATTACCTTTGGTAAAATGGGCAAAAAATATATCTCCCTTAGGATTGGGGAGGGTTTGGTTTTAGACTCAACATAAACTTGAACTTTTTTTTGGGATCTAACTTGGTCTATAGGCTATATACTAAAATGCACTTTTTGTATCATCATCCTTAGAATAAAGTACCTAGATAATACACTCTCAAAAATAATCTTCGATGTTATAACTCATAAAATAAGTTGACATGCTTGGAATTTGATTTTCAAAGCTAGTCTCATCATCAAACCTCTACTTTAATGGAATGTTGGTAAATGAAATAAGGCTAAATTCTAGGCAAATGCCTAGATCTAGTTATCTCCTCTCAATAGTTTTAATTATATCGTTAATCTTTATAATTGGTGTATAAAACATGTCTAAGTTATTTTCCAAGACTATATTAAGAGGGACAAAGATGATTGGTTAGAATTTCATGTGCCAAGCCATCTCTTAGATGAAAATAATCCTCTCCTTACCACTCTTCATCCCTTTCACTTCAAAAATAAGGATGACAATCTAATTTGGATGGGATCTTTGAATGGTAAGCACAAAGTGAAATATGGCTATAGAATATCCATGAAAATAAAAACCCAAGATGCATGAACCTTTCCCACCTTCTAGGTTTGGTTTAAAAATATTTTGCCTAAGCTAAAGCTTTCATTTGGATTTTTTGTTGGGACCATATTATCTCCTTTTTGTAATCTCAAGAAAAGAGGCTTCAAAGGTCCTTATAGATGTGTGTTATGATACAAATATGAATAATAATTGGATCATCTTCTCATCCACTACCAATATTCAATGAAAATCTAGAGTTTCCTTCTCAAAAGATTTAATATTATATTTGTTTTCCAAAAATTAGTTAAGTAAGCAAATTCAATCTGGGTTTTCAAATTCAAATCTCTTCTAATTTAGAAGATATGGGAAACACTCCTAGTTATTATTTGCTAGAAAATCTAGTTAGATAGAAACATAAGAATCTTCAAGAATGAATCTAAATAAACTTCCCTAATCATTTATTCTATTTAAAAAATTATCATGGAACTATTGATCTCTTTCCCTCCAAACCACATAAAAATAACCCTTGAAGACTAAGTTATCCTTTTCAATTGGAAAGATAATCTAGCTATCCTCTTTGATGATAGGGTTAGTATAAATTTTGAGAAGTGAATTCCATCTAGATGGTCTCCCTTTCAGGATCATATGATAAAGCTTAACTTTGATAGAGCTACAAAGGGTGACCCAGGATAGGCAGGAGTTAGAGGTGTATTTAGAAACTCCAAAGACAACTTTTTCATTAGATATAATGAATCTTTGAGTTTATTCACTAATAAATTTGTTGAATCCAAAGATCTTCGGAGAGGGATCTCCATAACATTGTAAAAGAATTAGATAAGTCTTGATATTGAAAGTGACTCTTAGCTTATTTTAGAAATAGTGAATCCAGGAAACATCACCAATTTGAATCTTAAAAACATCTTTAAGGATTTTAAAATTTCATGGGAGAATTTCATGCACTTCAATATCCATCACACTCGATGTGAAGGAAATCAAGTTGTAGACCAATTTGAAAATAGGGGCATTAGGCTTAACTCTAAATAAAATCACTTGGAGCTAATTCATTTTCTAAATTTGGACTTAAAAGCTAAGAATCTTAATGATTTAGACCATCATCATAGCACAATAAATGATATTAATGATTTAAATCAATGTTCCCTACTACCATGAATTCACCTAAGGCATTTTCCTCTACTTCTGATGGCTTGATGGTATTATGATTCAGAATGGAAATAAATACAATGGTAGATGGCATGTGTTAACTCACTTTACTACTATTACATCCCATCCACATTGGTCATTGTGATCTTTGTGTGGGCTAAGAAATAGGTTAGAGGTAAGAAGAGTGTTTTTGGCAACATGGAAATCCCTTTAGGCAGCTTGAGTTCTTCCAAGAGAACTAGAAAAAGCAAGGGCAAAGACATAGAGATAAATATAATCAAGGATATGAATTTAAATGTGATCCATAAGTACTCTCTAGATTGGTAAATGACTTAAAGTTGACACACTCATTGAATTTTATAAAAAAATTAGATTAAAAAATAAGAATCACTACCAAAGAAGCTTTAGAATTTTCGTAAGGATCTTATTGATGGTGTGAAAGATGATAAGGTTTTAAATTAGATGGATACCAATCTCCTACATGCTCAGTTATCAAATAGGTTGGGTGGGGTGCTTTTGTTTCCTCCATTGATTCAGTCATCCAAGCCATGGAATAACCAGGATAATCTAACCCCAAGCTGGGCATGCTCAAAATGGCTCAACTTATTAGCATTCACACAGTCTTGATTAATGCTAGAAACTCATTGGTGGTTCATGAGGACATCAATCACTTTGGCAATATGGTGGATACAATATTGGATTGGTTTTAGGTTATTCTAAAGGCCACTGCCATGGAAAACATCACTTAGATCCACAGTTTGAGTGTCATCTATGACGGCTTGGAGATCCTAGTGACAAGGATGATTCCAAGTTAGTAGTGTCTCTAACGACCCTAATCATCGAAGATGAATTACACAAAGAGGTCCCAATGGTGGTGGTCTCTATTTCCTCTAGGGATGTTCAGTCTATCTTCTACTTTTTTCTATTTCTTGCTATGTAATTTGGTTACTATTCCCAATTTACTTTCCATAAGAACTACTAATTTTAGAGGCTTCTTGATGTCTTTTATTGTTTCATCAACGTTTTTAGAAATTTTATAATAAATGGGTTTTTCCTCTTTTTTTATCTATAAAAAAAAATTAATAAATCTTACATTGTTACTCACTATAATTTATTTTGATCATACTTATTTTAATCATTGTGTACTATATCTTTAAGATCTATAATAAAATGTACCAATTTTTTAACTACAAAACATATTCAATCAAAAAATTATAAATTTTAATAAATAAATAAATAAAATTAATTGAAATTTAAATATTTATTTTAAAATAATAAATAATAAAATATTTCAAATTTTGAGATTAAAAAACATAAAATTATAATATTGCATATAATCTATCTCTAATTAAACATCATAATGTATTAAAAATTTTATATTTTCATAATCCATAAAAATAATTCAAATTTTTAAATTTAATCATATACATATGAAAACAAATAAATAAGGGCTAATTACATACTCCCTAAAACATGTAACTAAATAAGCAAATATAAGGCACTTATCTTATTTATGTTATGTTACTCATCAGTCTTTATAATTTGCACTTGGAAATGTGCAGCTAATACAAAATGCCAAAACCTTCCAAACACCCCTGAAATTTTTTAAGGATTATAAAAATTCTCCTATAAGGTGACTATTTTCTGAATTTTAGTTACCATTTTTCCTTCTTGTTCCTTAACTATTATCATGCATTAGAACTCTTGTATTCTTATAATTATTTAAATCTTTTCGACTTGAGTGTAAAATAAATTTTTTTTAAGGATTATAAAAATGCTCCTATAAAGTGACTATTTTCTGAATTTTAGTTACCATTTTTCCTTCTTGTTCCTTGAACTAGTATCATCCATTAGAACTCTTGTATTCTTATAATTATTTAAATCTTTTTGACCTGAGTGTAAAATAAAATAAATTTGGGGCCCTGTTTTATTGTAATTTTTGACTTTATCAAGCCTTTAGAATTGAAATAAAAATATTAACAAATAAAAAATTATTATATAAATAAAAAAATGTGGGATTAAATTTATCCACAATAGAATGCTAGTTTTGATGTGCATCTTTTTTTTCCTTCCAAATGAAGTATCATATTTTTCTATTTATAAGGGATCCAATTCTAATTTAACATGCCTAATTTCAAGAAAATAAAAAGATGGACAGAGAAAAGGCATGAATAGGACCAATTAACTTGAAAAAGGGAGTAATTGACAATGAGGTGATCATATATAGTCTCGATAAATGTAAGAATTATAAAAAAGTCATAAATTAATGAAGGGGAAAGTGTGAAAGTGAATTTCAATCATTGTAAGTAATTAAATGAATCAATAACATTTAATTTAGACCAATCATTCATACATATAAAAATCTACATAAAACACATAAAATAAAAATAAGTAAATTCTAAAAGAAAAATTTAAATATCAATACAAACGTTAAAAACTATTTCTATAAAATATAATTAATTTTATCTAGAAACAATATGATTAAAAATTTAATATTTAATTTAAAATTATAAAATAAAATAAAAAATCTAATAAATAAATAGAATTTTGTTTTTTTAATATTTTAAAAGATAAAAAAATTAATTAATTAATAAATCTTCACCATTTCTTATAAAAATATATAATTTAATTTATATAAATATTTTTTTCCAATTATTATATTAATTTATAAATAAAAATTTATTTTTTATAACCATTTTCAAAAGGTCCTTTTATACCTATATTTCGAATATAATTAATATTAATTTATATTAACATACAAATAAATTATAATATTAAACTCAAGTTGACATGAGAGTAATCGAAATAAACTAATACTACCATTCATGTCATTTTTGCGTAATATTATCACATATTTTAAAACCTATATTTTATTATTTGTAATATTAAGTGAAGTCTTTGATATTAAACAATCTAATTAAATTACTATAAATCTTAAATATATTTATATTTATTATAAATCTTAAAAATATTTATATTTAGTATGTTTTTATTTTAGATTTTTCATATATTATATTAATTAATAATTTTATGATTTTATCTTTCAATTTTCTATTGATGATTAAATATGACATTTATTTAATTATAAAAATTTGTTGATCTCCTTAAATTATTTTTAAGAAAAAAAGGGGCTCCAAACTCCACATTATAGCCAAGATATTAGGATTATTTAATTGAATGCTCCAAGCAAAAATGAAAAAAACTTACAAATGATAATTAAATGGATACCAAATTTAGTCTTTAGTTTATTGTGTCATAATAAAATATATGTAAAATGTAGAAATAATCAACCCAATATAATACTCTCCACCCCATCATTGCTAATGTACAACGTATCAAAGCAATTATTTTAAAAATATTATAATTAAATTTGTGTGGTGAAATAAATGAATTGAACATAGCTGTACTTAGATATATGTTTTTAAAATAAATATATATGACAAAAATATAAAACATATAATTAAATCAAAAGCTTTCAGATCAATGAAATAAAATATTAAATTAATGTAATGTATGGGTGAGACGAGAAATAAAATATTAAATTAATGTAATGTATGGGTGAAATGAGAAGCTTGTTTAGTGTGAACTAATAGTTAAAATAGATTTTGAATACATTATGTCTTATACTTGAATTTATATTACATAATATTTTTCATAATATTATGTACTAGTTTTCTAAAGTTTGTTTTATATTAACCAATCACATTATAATCTGTCATCATTTTAACAATTCGGTTATCAATGTACAACATATTTAGGTATTAGAAAGCAAGTTTTTTTACATGCATTTAAAAAGTTCCTATTTTAAATTAATTTTAAATGTAACTTTCCTTCAATTTCAACATACCAAATATAAAATATCAACTAAAATATGTTAAAATTTCAAATAAATTATTTTTTACCTTCTTACATGACATCCAGGTAATAGTGTAAATCTTCAAGCTTTAATATTATCACCATTGCACTTCTCCCCATATATATATATATATCCAATATAACACTAATTAATTAAAAATCAAATATTATAATTTAGTTATTTTTTAATATTAAACTATAACTAAATATCAAATAAATAATTACAATCATTTCTTAAATTTGATGATTGCTATTGCCTCTTTAGTGATATTTCTTATGGTTGTCACCTATTTAATATTTGCATTATAAAATTCAACAATTCAAGTATAAATAAGAAAAAATAAATTTATATATATAATTTTATGATTTTTATATTTCATAAAAATGTCCACTATAATTTATGGTAAAAAAAGTTAAAACATGTTTATTTTGTTGTCAAATTTAACCCATGATTACAATATAAAATGTGATAATATATTCTAATTTTAGACACTTAAAAATGATTTCTAGTAATTTATTACTCATTAAATTTCACAATTATAAAGTATTTATTTGTTTGTTAGTTATTGGTCCAAATTAGACATTATTGGTGCATTTATCATTTTTTCCATGTTCTCTCTTCGCTTTCCTCATTCTTTAGTCCTATCATGGGTCCCCCAGTATGTTTATTGAATCTATAATACCCCTGTATTGAACCATTATAGACATATTTATCTTTATCACATTGTTGTAGGAGGAGACCCCTGTTAGGTGTGTGAAAATCTCAGTAAGAGATACATAATATTGTCCTAGTTTTATCCAAATCTAATTGTATGCATTGTTCTATATTATAAATTAGATTATTTTATAATTTTCGAGTGAACTTATTGAACTAATCTAGATTTATGATTTATATCTCAATATACTAATAGTGTTGACCACACACACACACACACGTGTGTGTGTGTGTGTGTGTGTGTGTGTGTGTGTGTGTGTGTGTACACACACACACACATATATATAATTATATATAATTATCTATGTTATTATTTACCATAAATATTTAATAACTTACTCGAGTTAATAATAAATAAATAAAAGAATATTTATTAACATGTTTTAATAATGAAATATTATATTTGGCTTCTTATTGGCGAGATATTAAATAACTAATATTAGCATACTTCATTGACTAATTATTATTTGTTGTATTAATAAATTAATTTAGTAGATCCTAAACCAAGTAAGGTCATAACTAGACCCACTTAGTGAGTAACCAAGTATGTGGTGGGAGTAGTTTAGAATTTTGAAAAATAAATAAATAAAGTGGGAGGGAGAATGTCCAAACTAATTTAGGGTTTTGAAGTCTCATTTTCTCCCCCAAATTTTTGCCTTCATGAAAGTGGTTTTACCAGGGGAGTCAACCAAGGAAGGGAGAAGGAAGAAGGTGATTGGAACTGAGTAACAAGAGCTAAATTCAAATGTTTTCAAACAACTAAAATCTCCCTCATGGATTTGTCCATTCTTTTTCCAAGATTTGTAAATAGAGTATACTATAATGATAGCTTCCTTTAGGTCTTTGAATCTAGTAGTTTTTTGGGTTGTTGGGTTGTTTTTCTTTCCAAATTTTTAGAAAACCCTCTATTTTAATTGTTGGTTAGACATGACTAAAATAATAGAATATATATTTATTTTATATACTTCCTTCTTATATGTCCTTTATTTTTAATAAATAATATATATATACAAACAAACATACATTCTATATATACATTTTGTATTCATATAAATTTTGTACAGTTGTTTTATTTTGTATGTACATGTTTATATACGACCTATAAAATGAGTGTATTTAATAATAATAATAATAATAATAATAATAGAAGATAGATAGAGAGATAAATCACTGTATATATACATAATGTTGCATCGTGTATTTTTTAAAATAATAATATACAAATAAATAATAATAATAATAATAATGAAAGAGGAAGGGTGATGATTGAGCCGACCGCTTTTCCCTCCCATGGTAGGGAAGGAGGAGGGGTCGAGCCAATTGACCTCCCTTTCACATCCTTCCATGTCCTTGGTGCCATGGCCACCATCCATGCAAACCAAAGGTTCCTTAAAAAAAATAAAGAAAATTAGAAAACAACTACATATAAAACAAGCAAAACCAAAGAAATATATATATATTTTTTTTTTAAGAAATAAATAATTATTTTGTGGTATTTTTATATAATTTATAATTTGGATGAGATATCTTAATTTATTCATTTAATTTATATTTTATATTGATTAGTTATATTTTATTATTTATAAATTATAATTTATGAATTATATTTATATTTGTAATGATGTAGAAAAAATAGGCAAACTTTTCGAAGGTCATAACTTTTGATCCGTAATTCCGTTTGAGCTCTTCCATGTACCAAAACAACCATTTCAAAAAATTTGTTACTATCCTAATCCACCTTAACCACTTAGAGTTGATTTTGATATTTTTTGGAGGTCATATATGATTATTTAAGGGTATAAAATTATCGTTTAATGATTTTTTTGGGAACTTTATATTTTTAAAATTGTATATTTTTAGGACCATATGTTAAATTCAATTGAATTTTGTTCCATAGGCTAATTTTCATATTTAGAGTTTTTTGATATATTGTTAGAGCTGTGTGCACTTGCATGCAAAACTTACTAAACATAGTAGTTGCTAAAAATAAACATTTTTTTTAGATTTTAGTTTTTTGAATTTTTGCATTTCAACTCTAAATTCCAAGTTGAGGCTTATTTAAGCATGGTTTGAGTTTGTAATTATTTAAATTCATTCAATACAAATCAATTCTGAGTATTGTTTTAGATCTTGGCCTATTGGTAATTTTATTATCTTGATAGTTTTTGGGTTCATTATCTGGTATCAGAGCAAGTTTAGATCTTGGAGGAGTACGACATGACAAGAGGATGAGGAGGTATTGCAAAAATGAACCATACTATATGAAAGCTAAAAAGGCAAGTGGAATAATTAGCTGAGGTTATCATCAATCAAAGAATAAGATAAGGTGGTGATGAGGAGGACATAGATCATGATGATGAAGTTCAGTAAGAATAAGAATTGCAAGAGAAGCCACCATCGATGGAAGAAAGGATGGTTCAAGATTTAGAAGGAAGAAATTAAAGAATCAAGTTTGATGTTCTAGATTATGGAGGTAGTTTAAAACCATAGGAGTTAATATATTGGATGAATAACATGGAAACATATTTTAAGTGGAAGACTATGAGAGAAGACAAGAAGGTAAACTTTGCATGGATGAAATTGAAAGGTCATGCAATGATTTGGTGGTATCACCTACAGAAAGAGACAAAAAAAGGTAAAGATAAGATTAATTCATGGAAAATGATGGAGAAGAAGATGAAGGAGAAATTTATTCTTATGGATTATGCAAAAACCCTATACAAAATATTTAAAAATTTTAGGCAAAAAGATCACAATATACAAGAGTATACAAATGAGTTTTATAAGCTTTCTATACAAGTGGAACATGATGAAACAGAAGAGCAGATGGTTTCAAGTTATGTCAATGGTTTGAAATTTTCTATTCAAGATGAATTAAGCATGCATATAATAGTTTGCATGGAGGAGGCTTATCAATTAACATTGACGGTATAAGAAAAATAAAATAGACAAAATTTTAGAAGGGCATCTCTTGATCCAAGAAGAATTGCATCCCCTTCAATAAGGGGATGAGGTGGGTCTAATACCAATAGAGGTGAATCATCATGTGGTGCAGAAAGGCAAGATGACAATAGGCAAGGGTTTCAATACCAATAAAGAGAAAGAGGATTTTAGAGAGGATGAGGTTAAGGTGGTTTTAGAGGATGGCTTATGAATCAATGTAAATCTTATGTCTGTTATAGATGTGGAGAAGAAGGTAAAATAGCATTTGAGTGTACACATTATCAAGATCAATAAAGGAGGCAAGAAGATCACCTAAGAGTGAATCTAACTGAGGCTGATATAGAAGAGAAAAATACTAAAGTTGCACCTAGAGATGTTGGAGAGAATCTCATGATGAGAAGAACTATGATCACTCTAAGGAAGGAACAAGTGTAGAATAAAGAAAGTCATGATGCATGGCTACGATCGAAAAAATTTCAAACAAGATGTACTTCATGTGGAAAGGTATGTAAAATAATTATAGATGGTGGTAGTTTTGAGAATATGGTTTCTAAAGAAATGATAGAGAAACTAAATTTGTAATGTGATAAACATCCTAATCTTTATCAGATTTTATGGTTTAATAAAGGGAATGAGGTTATAGTAGATAAAAGGTGCTTAATCAAGTTTTCTATAGGAAAAAGTTATCATGATGAAATATGATGTGATGTTATTTTGATGGATGCATTGCATATGTTATTGGGAAGATTGTGGTAGTTTGATAAGAACGTAGTTCATGGTAGAATAAAGAATACATACACTTTTTTGGTAAGGTGAGACAAGGGTAGTTTTGTTATGGTTTAAAGAGGAAGGAAAGATAGAAAGAATCATCTCTACTAAAGAATTTATCCAAGATATGAAGGTGGTAGGTTGTTGCTACATATTAGTATCAAAGAATGAAGACAAAAAAATGGTGTGGACAGAAGCAACAAGACTGTTGAAAAAATATGTAGATGTTATGCCTAATGAGTTACCAAATAGTTTACCACCAAAGAGAGATATTCAACATCACATTGATTTGATTCTAGGATCAACTCTACCCAATCAAGTAGCTTATAGGATGAGTCTAATAGAACATGAATAATTAAATAAATAGGTTTAAAATTTTCTAAAAAATAAGGTGATAAGGGAGAGTATGAGTCCATGTGCAAACCAGCATTTCTAACTCTAAAAAAAGATAGAGGATGGATAATGTGTGTGGATAGTATAGAAATTAATAAAATTACAATTAAGTATATATTTCCTATGCCTCATTTAGATGATATGATGGATGTGATTTCAGGAATAAAATATTTTACCAAAATTGAGTGATTATTATCAGTTTTGAATTCATGAAGGAGATGAGTGTAAAACTATATTCAAGACTAGGGATGGCTTATATGAGTAGATGGTGATGCCATTTAGATTATCTAATGCACCTAAAACATTTATGAGAGTGATGAATATAGTGTTATGAGAATATATTGGTAAGTTGTGGTTGTTTATTTTGATATTTAGTAAGACTAAAGAAGAACACTTACAACATTTGAGAATGGTACTAGATTTTTTAAGAAGTTGTATGTAAATTTGAAGAAGTGCAGGTTTATGAAAAATAGTTTGGTATTTTTAGGATTTATAGTTTTAGTAGATGGTGTGAAAATGGATGAAGAAAATATAAAATAAATTGTTGAGTGGACTATTCCTTAAAACATTACAAAGGTAAGAAGTTCCCATGGTTTAGCAACTTTTTATAGAAAATCTATTAAAAAATTTAGTAGTATTATGGCACTAATAACAAATTTCATGAGAGGGAAGGAATTTGCATGGACTATAGCAGCCACATAAAGCTTTTAATTTTTGAAGAAGAATATTATAGAAAGAGTAATTTTAGAATTACTAGATTTTAACAAAGTGTTTGAGGTTGATTTTGATTATTCATTTGTGGGAATTGAATCTGTGTTGAGTTAAGAAGCAAAGCCCATAGCATATTTCAGTGAGAAATTGAATGAGGTAAGAATAAAGTATTCTACCTATGATGTTAAACTTTATGCAATTGTACAAGCATTAAGACATTAGAGGCATTACTTGGTGCCTAAGGAATTTATCCTATTTACAAATCATGATGATTTGATGTGAATACACAAAATAAGTTGAATAGTAGGCATGCAAAGTGGGTTTCTTTCTTGTAGGGGTATACTTTTGTGTTCAAACATAAATTAGGAAAAAAAAATAGGTATTTGATGCATTGAGTAGGAGAGTAGTGTTATTAACTACTATGGTGAGTGAAGTAGTTGGATTTGAAGCTATCAAAGAATTATATGATACTGATCCATATTTTGTCAAGGTTATTGAGTAGTGTAGGAATCCATTAACATGTGGGACAAATACTATTAATTATGAGTATCTTATGTAAGAAGGCTATCTCTTCAAATGGAAATAATTATGCATTCCATTTGGGTCTCTATGAGACAATATTATAAGAGAATTACATAGTAGAAGTTTGGCTAGACATTTTAGTAAGACCAAGACAATAGTTTTGGTGGAGGAAAAATATTTTTGGTCAAAGATGAAGAGATATGTGACAAGGTATGTTTCAAGGTGCATAATATGTCAAGTGGCTAAAAGACATGCACAAAATACTAGATTATACGTACCATTATCAGTTCCAAGAGGACCATGGATAGATTTGAGTATGGATTTTGTGTTGGGATTACGAAACACATAGAGAGGTAATGATTCAATTTTTTATTTTTTAGATAGAGTTTTATAAAATGGTTCATTTAATTGCATGTAATAAAATGAATGATGCCACTAGAGTTGCATAATTATTTTTTACGGATATTATGAGATGCATTGTTTTCCAAAAATTATTTCTTCAGATAGGGACATGAAATTTCTAAGTCATCTTTGAAAGAATTTTTGGAAGAATATGGGTACTAAGCTAAAATTCAGTATTGCATATCACCCACAAATAGATGGATAGACATAAGTTGTGAATAGGAGCTTGGGAATTTTATTGAGATGCATAGTAGAAGGGAATCCCAAGTAATGGGACTTGGCTTTACCACAAGTTAAGTTTGCATATAAAAAATTAGTGAATAGATCAATATAAAAATAACTATTTCCAATTATTTATGGAATAAATCCTATGGTTATTTTATATTTGGTATAATTACCAATTGCAGATCAAATTAGTAATGATGCAAAAGCATTTGTAGAGCATATGCAGTAGATACAAGGAGTAAGAAGAAAGCTGCAAGAAAGTAATGAGAAATATAAAACAATAGTAGATGTCAGAAGAAGATCCAAGGTAATTTAATAAGGAGAGTTGGTAATGGCTTACTTCAGGCAAGAAAGGTCTCCAAAAGGCATGTACAACAAGTTGAAGTACAAGAAAATTGGACTATGTAAAATTGTGAAGAAAATCAATGACAATGCTTATGAGGTGAGTTTACCATAGAATTTTGATATATATCCAATATTTAATGTTTCAAATTTATATGATTTCCATGGAGAATATGGTGAATGTGATGAAGATGAAGAAGTAAATTGGCAACAACAGGTTCCAAATAAGAAGAAAGAAAAAATAGTGTAGGTTTTGGATATGAAGATAATGAGCACAAGGTAAGGGAATTATAATATTCATTTGGTGTAGTGGTAATGATTGCAATAAGAAGATAACACTTAGAATACAAAATATGATTTAAATAAGATTGATAAATAAAAATGGTAGTAGTACAATTAGGGCAACTTGTAGGAGTTGAGTTGTTTTCAACTAGAGGAGAATGATGTAGAAAAATATGCCAACTTTTTGAATGCCATAAATTTTAACCTGTAGCTTTGTTTGAGATATTATATATTCCAAAATGATCATCTCAAAATGTTTTTTGTTTCCCTAAGCTACCATATCTACTTAGAGTTGATTTAGATATTTTTTGGAGGCCATACGTGATCATTTGAAGGTCCAAAATTATCGTTTAATGATTTTTCAAGAATTTTCTATTTTTAGAAATTGTATATTTTTAGGACCGGACGTCAAGTTAAGTTGAATTTTGTACCATAGGTTAATATTAGTGTTTATGGTTTTCAAGATATTTTTAGAGCTACGTGTGCTTGCATGCGAAACTTACTAAAAATAATAGTTGTTAAAAAAAGACATTTTTTTTAGATTTTAGTTTTTTCAAAATTTTGCATGTCAACTATAAATTCCAAGTTGAGGCTTATTTAATCATGGTTTGGGTTTGTAATTATTTCAAGTCATTCAATATGAAACAGTTCTGAGTATTATTTCAAATCTTGGCCTATTGGTAATTTTATTGTCTTAATAGTTTTTGGGTTCATTATGTAATTTATAATTTATAATTGATATTTTATTTTATATCCAATGAAAGGAAATATTAGTATTTAATTAGATGATGGATAAAATGTAGCATGCATATATTTAGAATATTGTCATAATAAACATGACTATACATTGATATGGAAGTTATTAATATCAAATTTATAAATATATTATTATGGTTGATATCATGGTAATATAAAAATATTAATCTATAATAATTGAAACAAGCATATCAACAAGTACAAAGTACAAAAAAAAAGGAAGCATATATAACAACATGTAGATATTAAGGACTAAAGGTCATTATATAAGTGGTTAACACATCAAGTGTTATGTGTCATGTATAAATAATATAAATTTATTTTGGAAGTGCATTTTTGCAGAATTTTCATGATTGGAAAAAATACAAGATTGGCATATCAAGGGTTAATAAGCAATGTGTAATATAGAAGGTAAAAATTGATATGCTATAATGTAAGTTGTAGTAAAGAGTTAAGCCCGTTGATTATTTAAATATGTAGTATTAAGATCAAAAATATATTAGAGAATATAATTGGGGTATATAGAGAAATCAATAAATTATTTCTTATCTACTTATTACATTTTTTGGTGTGTGTGTGTGTGTGTGTGTGTGTGTGTGTGTGTGTGTGTTTGTGTTGTCACTATTAGAATGAATGTTGAATTTTCATTGTTATCTTGTTTATGATTTTGATATATAAAAATAAATATGGATGTGTGAGGGTGCTTTTACTTGCTTAGCGTCAGCTGACTCATCATTGTCTATGTCTCAGTGCAGGAGAACTCACTAGTGGCAGAAATAATTTAGAGATATTATCCCTATTATGTTGAAAATTGTAGTGTCTTAAATGTTATTCAATTTACATTTTGTAATGGATATTGATTATATGGTTATTGTCTAATTGGAAGATTGTAAGTTTGTTTCTTGAGGTTTATCTTTGGTCTTGAGTTACCTTGCTATTGAAAAGATCTATATTGTATTCTATGTTCTTAATCGCTATAATGAATTTTTTAATATTCAATAATAACAATGTATAAGGATATTTCTCAAATCTAAGTAGATGACAATTTATTTATAACACTTGACAATTTATCACTTGGTGTAAGCTAGTGCTTGACTCATAGTTGTATGATAACATTAGTGTTGAGAACTCATAATTGATTAGTAAATAGCATTGAAAATATTATATGGAAAAATAACATTGATATTCATAGACATGGAATATAAGTGAGCTTAATTCTCTTTCATGTGACAAAATTATGGACTAATCTTAATGTGTGAAATTGCTAAATAATCAATTTTAAATTTGTTGTATAATTGAAATTAATAAGAAAAGTTAACAAATCCTAATCAGAATATTTTATGTGTCTAGACATGAATAGTGTGACTCTCTCTTAGTGTTAGTGTTATAGGAAACCATTTTGGGTAGGTTGACCATGGTGGGTCCATAAGTATCCTTTGGGATCCTGTTGGATTAATGTAAGTGTATTTGAGATTAATTTTCTATTTTGTAAAGTTCATGAATATTATATCACATTTGTAATCATTTGGTGGATGGTTGGTCAATTGCATGCAATATTAAATTATTTCATGCAAGTTCACATTATAAATTTGATGTTTCAAACCAACCAAATCATTCTAGAGAGAGGCTCAAAATTTTTACCTAAACTTAAGTTTCATGAAATGAAAACTTGTAAGCTCTAGATTTATCTTATTTGATTCAAAACCCATAAATTTTAATCTCCTATCCCAATCCGAATATTTTTTGTGGGTACAATTTCAGAGGCATTTGACAATTTTTTGCACCTATTTTCTTTTTTCAGCCTACAAAGTTGTTTCAAAATGGAGTTTTCAAAAATAGCTAGAAGAGTCCTAAGAAGAAAACAGTGTTTGATAGTGGTTTGTTTTACCTCCAAATTTATATAATAACTTTGTTTTATTTATTTTTTATGTATTTATTATTTTAGTGACCCTATTTTTAAACCCAGTTTGTTTAGATTTTGCTTAACAAAACAATTTTCAGCATAAAAACCCTTTTGTAACACTGAGTTATTTTAGTGTTTAAATTGATGTAAGTTAATTTTTTAGGTTCTTAGTGGTATCCTATAGCTAATATATTTTGGATTAAATTTTATAAATATTTTTTCCCTCATTAAATTATTTTTTCCGTCGCCATTTCATAGGCAATTTAATGACTTTGAGATTGAACTAAGAGGTGAGCTAGTCAAGTCTTTTTGCGATGGGGTTGAGATTTTATGATTATAAAGGAATGGTTAAAAATTCAACATATACATGGGTGGTGCGGTAGTCATATGATATTTTTATTGAAATTGGAGCTTGTTTGTTCTCTTAGTTTTATTGTGCTTGAGGTATTAGTTGCCATGTCCCCTTGTCATCGAATCATTGACATATTGCATTTATTACCATTTAGGATGAGATTGAGTGAAAATATAATTGGTATAAACTAAAATTTATTACCCTTGAGTATCTAAGTAAAGTGTATTATTACAAACTAGTTATATTATAGTCAACACAACTTATTACAGTGAACTTGTCGAACACCTTGATGAATCTCGCATTCCAAGTTTAAGGTGAGAAATGATGTAGTAGGCAATGTATATTGATTATGATTACATCCATTTAAGGTTTTTTTATCAGTCTGCATGATTTATAATATGTATTAAATATTATTGTGCATTTATGTGGATGGGTTATCAGTTGGAGTGTTCACCTGTGTGAAGACAGTGTTACACAAAGAAAAAAATGGCAGTGTTTTTAAGGGTTTTTATTGAGTTTCTTGATGTGAAATTTTGAGAATTAAATTTCGGTATTAGACCCTGGGTTCAAAAATAGGAGATCTAGGAACTATGTTTGGTATTCATGATGAAGTTTTGAAGCTTACCATCACAATATTTCTTTGTTCGTTTGTACTCACAGTGAGTTGAGATCGTAAGTTGAACTGTTGATCATATGGTTGGAGATTGGGTAAAGATCCCATGAGTTTGGATTGATGACTCTGTTGGCATTCCTATACTTTAGGTGTTTTTTTAATGTAATATATATTGTGTGTTATTAATTTACTTATACAAGATAGTGTATTTTAATGATTTCTTATGACTGTGTAGTTTCTACAAGTGTATTGTGAGGTATTTTTATTTATCTTATTGCACTCCCTAAGTATTCAATTATAAGTAACTAACTGTATTTTATAAGGGGAGTATATGATTCATCTTCCTCAAGATTATATTATGGGATGATTATAATTCTTTAGTGTTTGGATTGCATATATTATTATATTATTCACAATGTATAGAGAAGATAGTGTTTTGTTAGTGAAGAGGAAGTAATAAATATTTATGGTATGTAGTGGTTATTGGTTAGTATAAGTAAATTAGTGAGAACTATAAGATTTTACTAAATATTTATATCTTAGATTAGTTATGAGGTGATATTATAACTCTTAAATTGATTGTTCTTTGACCTAAGTTTGATCTCATACAACTTAACCTATTTTGAATCCATAAATAACCTTACAGTGTTAAGGTAAAGGTGGTAATAATAGGTCTATTATATAATTGTCCAATTGATGGAATGTTACTAAGTGAATAGTTAAAATCTATCTCTTATTAGTGTGAATAAAATATCAATTATTAATATACTATGTGCTTATTTGAAATACCTAGTTAGTAACTTATCAATTTGTTTTAATATAGTTAGTTTTTTATATTTCTATAATATATTGATGGATTGCATGAATATTATTCTTTGAGTTTATGACTTGTAGCTTGTCATTCTAGCCATAGAAATACCTTGTGTAAACCCAAGTTATCTATGATCATGACTTTATACCATTTTATGACATTTCTATTCTATTGATCTTTTTTGAGACTAAGTAAGAATGGTTCCTCCTTCTAGTGTTTCTTTTGAAATTTGTCACTAGTTTGATCTATCTATCTAGGAACCAGGTTGTCTCGTTAATAGAGTCATTATGAGACTTCTTACCTTGTGTTATGTCTAAAAAGGAAATTTCAATTAATAAACTACAAATAAAATATAAAAATGATGAAAAAAATAAGCTAATAATATTAAATCAAGTAAGAAATTGTAACCTTCTTCAATCAAAGATTACATCATGAGGGATCAATGATTATGGTGGATTACCTTGATTTTTAGTGGTAGAGATCTCAGATTTGGCATGGGTACTTCTAGGAAGTGAAATAAGAACATGATAATTATAATAAATAAGGAACAATTTATGTCCTTTGATTGGTCATCTATGTTACAAGAATTCTTGATATTTCTCCTTATTCAACATACTTGAAATGAATCTAGTTGTGTTTATTTCATAGATTGTGAACATTGTTGTATGATACATTTGGATAGTTTAGTTTTTGAATTTTTTTCAATGATAAAGACATTATGTCATAAAATACTATATGAAAAGAAATTAAGATTAGAGTTTGATTCTTCAGAAAAGACTTGTGCTTTTCCATATAAGGCACCTTGATACTTTGAAAAAGGTTGACATGTATATTATTTTATGGATACAATAGAGGATGATGATGGATAATGGTGACATTAGAAATAATATATTTATTGTTTTTACCTATGAGCTTCCCTTGACCCTTGTGTGAAACTTTTAAATTATGTTATGTTATTGTGAAATTATCCCAATTGTCATGAAACAGTGTAAACCTAGTATTTACGTCATTCATGTGTAACCTTAATGTGTGAAGTTATGTGCATCTATAATTATAGGATGTAAACTCTTAAAACATGCATGCACTCGTTAAACCTTAAAAATTATGGAACTATGCTATGTAATTAACCTTGTCATGTGTTTACGACTGAGTATTTGCATGATGATTATGTTGTTAAGGCCAGTTGTATAATTATGTGTTGTGGCAACCTTGTATGTAACCCTTATGTGTAAATTTCATGTGAAATAAAAAAATCTTCTTAATATTAATTAATGTCTCTATGGAACTCATAATTGCAGTGATTTATAACTATAAGCTATGGTATAAACTCTCCTTGTATTACCTTGGGACAATATGATATCAAATGCAGAGATTGTTAGTAGTTACCCCATTTTGATAGTTTAGATACTATATCAAAGGATAGTAGTCAATGGACAACACTCAAATAATTTTCACTTCATAATACTTTGGTTGTATGCCTCCATAAAATTATGTTTTCGACATGGTTGTCCTCTATGAACTATGATAAATGACATTACATGGGTCACATGATAGTTAGGGTTGTAGGGTAATATGATTACTCTTGAGTAGTTTTATAGCACTAGAATGTTGAGTATGAGAGTTGTGCAGTTGATATGTAGTATGCCACTATTGTAGATGATGATGTGTAGTTATTACTTTACCTCTAGGAGGTAATTTACAGGTATTTCCTTACCTCTAGGAGGTAATGGACAGTGTTTCTCATACCTATGGGAGGTATTTGAGATGCTTCAAACCTCTAGGAGGTAATTGGGATGCCTCTTATCTTTACGAGGTAATTGAGATGATTTTATTCTTTCTCCCCTTGGGTGACTTGTAAATTCATAGAGTATGCATGATGTGATCTATTTTTGTATATGTTTTGCCAAAATTATTTTAGTTGATTGCTCTTTACTTTAATTGATTTGAAAACCAACATTTTATTTTATTTTATTTGAATGTTTTAATCAATTAGTCAAGTATGGAAATTTTTGTTTTAACTAACAGGTTGTATTTTTGGTTATGCTTTTAATCACTTGGATTGTTGTTGAGACTAAAAAATTGGAATATTATTGAAAATAATAGATTAGATTATTGTTGGAAATATTTTGATCACTTGTTCTCATTTTATATCATTTTATGTCTTTACATAATTAGTTGATATTTATTTATTTATTTCGATGATTATTGTGTTAGTTTCCCATGTATATGTATGTGCATAACTGTTACACCAATAATGTGGTATGGAGGAAAAAAAGTAGCCTAATATATATATATATATATATATATATATATATATATATATATATATATATATATATATATATATTAGGATTGTGATGGGGAACTTATCACTCAAGTCGAGATACCATCCTTTCCACCCCACTAGATGTGGTGGTTATTTATTACTTATTATTTTTCTAGTTAGGAGGTTTAAGTAGTGATGTTTAAGCTAGTTGAGAGGTATAAGATGATACATTGATGATGGGAGGTCTAAGTAGATGAGTCACATATAGTTATTGCTTGGTCATTTATGCATATATATGCTTCTTTAAACATAATCTAGTGGTATAATAGTTTTCATAATGCAATGTGGTTCAATATTGCTCTATATTATATTCGAGGGATTACTTTTTATTAGTATATTGTAATTTCATCATGGGATCGTGCTATGATTTGTTATTATGATTCATGATAGGAGAAAATTATAGATATTATTACTACTATTAACCATTTTACTATGATAGAGTATTGTTGGGATTCAGTTGATAAGGAAATAAAGTGCATGATAGTATGGTCGTTTGACACTATGGGAACTATTTGTAGGAACACCATCATAATTATTGTTTTAAAATAAACACTAATTATGATATATAGTGAGTAAAATATTTATAATGTTAAGAGATGTAAATAATTATGGAATTTAAATTGTGAAAAATTGATTAATTTTAATCTCAAATTGTTAGTGCACCTGTTGAATAGAGTTCCACATCGAGGATGATGTTTTTATAAGATGGGGAGAATTTAATACCCCTGTGTCAAACCACTATATACACCTTTATCTTTATCACATTATCATAGGATGAAACCCCTATTAGGTTTGTGAAAATCTTAGCGAGATATGCCCAGTGTTGTCCTAGTTTTATCCGAGTCTAATTGTATGCATTGTTCTATATTATAGACTGGATTATTTTATGATTGTCAGGTGAGCTTATTTAACTAATCTAGGTTTACAATTTGTGTCTCGATATACTAGTATTGTTGGCTATATGTGTGTGTGTGTAACTATTCATATTACTAGTTACTATAAATATTTAAAAACTTACTCGAGTTTATAATAAATAAATAAATAAATAAATAAGAGAATATTTATTAACATGTTTTAATAATGAAATATTATATTTTGTTTCCTATTGGTGAGAGATTAAATAATTAATATTAATATGCTTCATTGAATAATTATTATTTTTTGTATTAATAAATTACTTTAGTGGACCCTAAACCAATTAAATTCATAACTAGACCCACTTAGTAGGTAACCAAGTATGTGTCAGGAGTAGTTACGGTTTTGAAGAAAAATAATAAAATAAAGACAAAAAGTGGGAGGGAAAATGTCACAACTAATTTAGGGTTTTGAAGTCTTATTTTCTCCCCCAAGCTCTTGCCTCCATGGAAGTTTTTATTACTAGAGGAGCCAAGCAAAGAAGGGAGAAGGAAGCACGTGATTGGATTTGAGTAGGGAGAGCTAGATTCAAGTGTTTTTAGGTAAGTGATCTCTCCCTCATGGATTTTTTTGTTATTTTTCTTAGATTTATAAATAGAGTATACTAGAAAGATAGGTTCCTTTAGATCTTTGAATTTGGTATTTTCTTGGGTTGCTAGGTTGTTTTGCTTTCCAAATTTTTAGAAAACATTCTATTTGGGTTGTTGGTTGGACATGACTAAAATAATAGAATATATATTTATTATATATACCCCTTATATGTATTTGATTTTAAAAATATATATATATATATATATATATATATATATATATATATATATATATATATATATATATATATATATATATATATAATCTGACTTTTACTCATTTATTCACCCTTTAGAATATATACTTTGTCTATACATTTCGTATGCATACAAATTTTGTACATTTATTTTATTTTATATATACATGTTTAAACATGTGAAACATGTGTTAATAATAATAATAATAATAATAATAATAATAATAATAATAATAATAATAATAGGTCATTGTGTATAGACATAATGTTGCATCATATATTTTTTAGAATAATAATATATAAAGAAATAAAACAATATAATGAAAGGAGATGGGCGGCGATTGAGCCGACCCTTATCCCCTCCCATGGTAGGAAGGGAGGAAGGGTCGAGCCAACGGGCCTCCCCCTCACATCCTCCCCGTGCCCTCGACACCATGGTCACGAGGCTGAGGATTTCCCATAAATAAATAAATAATATAAAAAAACAAAAACAAACAATAAACAACAAATAACAAATAACAAACACAAAACAAAACAAAAACATACATATAAAACAAACAAAACCAAAACTAAAGAAATATATGTATGTTTCCTTTTTAAGAACTGAATTATTATTTCATGGCAGTTTTATATAATTTATAATTTGGATGAGATATCTTACTTATACTATTTAATTTATATTTTGTTATTTATAAATTATATTTATATTTATTGTTTATTATCTATATTTTATTATTTATAATTTGAGATTTATAAAATATAATTTATGAATTATATTTATTTTGTGATTTATAATTTATAATTGATTTTTTATTTTATATCCAATGAAAGGAGATAGTAGTAGTTAATTAGATGATGGATAAATTGTAGCGTGCATATATTTAGAATATATCTAGAATATCATCATAATAAACATGACTATACATCGATATGGAAGTTATTAATATCAAATTTATAAATATATTATTATGGATGATATCATGATAATATAAAGGTATTAATCTATAATAAGTGAAATAGGCATATCAACAAGTATGAAGTACAAGAAAAATGAAGCATATATAACAACAGGCAGATGTTAAGGAGTAGAGGTCATTATATAAGTGGTTAACACATCAAGCGTTATGTGTGGTGTAACAATAGTATAAATTTATTTTGGAAGTGTATTTTTCTAGAATGCTTATGATTGGAAAAAATAATAGATTGACATATCAAGGGTTAATAAGCAATGTGTAATATAGCAGGTAAAAATTGATATGCTATAATGCAAGTAATAGTAAAGAGTTAATCTCATCGATTATTTAAATAGCTATTATTAAGATCAACAATATATTAGTGAATATAAGTGGGGTATTTAGAGAAATCAGTAAATTATTTCTTATCTACTCATTACTTTTTTTTGGATATATATATTTTCACTATTATAATGAATGTTGAATATTCATTGTTATCTTGTTTATGATTTTGATATAGAAAGAAAAAGACGGATGTGTGAGGGCACTTTTAATTGCTCAGCATAAGATGACTAAGAATTTATTATGTCTTAGTGTAAGAAAAAAACTCACCAGTGGTGGAAATAGTCTATAGATATTATCCCTGTTACGTTAACAATTGTAGTGTCTTGAATGTTATTCAATTTGCATTTTATAATGGATATTGATTATATGATCATTGTCTAATTGAAACATTTTAAGTTTGTTTCTTGAGGTTTATCTTTGTTCTTGAGTTACCTTTCTATTCAAAATATCCATATTGTATTTTATGTTCTTGATTGCCATAATGATTATTGTAATATTCAATAATAACAATGTATAAGGATATTTCTCAAATCTAAGTTGATGGCAATTTGTTTATAACACTTAATGCTTTGTCACTTGATGTAGGCTAATACTTGATTCATAGTTGGATGATAGCATTAGTGTTGATAACTCACAATTGATTAGTAAATAGCATTGAGAATATTATACGAAAAAATAACATTGATAGTCATAGACTTAGAATATAAGTGAGCTTAATTATTTTTCATGTTACATAATTATGGATTAATCTTAATGTGTGAAATTGTTAAAAAATAAATTTTGAGTTTGACCTATAATTGAAATTAATAATCAAAGTTAATAAATCCTATTTAAGTTATTCTAGGTGTCTAGATGTGAATAGTGTGACTCTCCCTTAGCGTTAGTGTTGTAGGAAACCATTTTAGGTAGGTTGACCATGGTGGGTCTAAAAATATCCTTTGGGATCCTGTTAGATTAATGTAAGTGTATTTGAGATTAAATTTCCATTTTGTAAAGCTCATGGATAGTTATATCACATATGGAATCATTTGGTGGATAGTTGGGCAATTGCATGCACTATTATGCAATTTTGTGTAGGTTCACATTATAAAATTTATATTTCAAACCAACCAAATTGGTCTAGAGAGATGCTCAAAAATTTTACCCAAACTTGAGTTTCATGAAATGACAACTTGTAATCTTTAGATATATATTATGTGATTCAAAACCTATAACTGTTACTCTTTTATCCCGAATTGATGATTTGACAGTTTTGATTTTGGAGGCATTTGACAATTTTTTGCACTTATTTTTCTTTTTCATCCTATTTCATCTTGGTTGTGTTCCATAAGTGTTCTAGTTTCACACATGTGTTTCTTTTTTTGTTTGTTGTTGTGTTCCCTAATTGTTCTAGTTGAACATAGGTGCGCTTCCTTCCTTTTGTTTGGTGTGTGTCTTTGTCTTTGTGCATGTGAATCAACTAAATTATGTTCTTTTTTGAGCTAAAGGTTTGTTCAAGTCATTTTGGGTGCCTATATGCATG
The DNA here is from genome assembly GCA_037957365.1 of Torreya grandis. Taxonomy (NCBI): domain Eukaryota; kingdom Viridiplantae; phylum Streptophyta; class Pinopsida; order Cupressales; family Taxaceae; genus Torreya; species Torreya grandis. The sequence continues at coordinate 189,582 of JARHVA010002300.1, forward strand.
ACTCCATGCCCAATGGAAGGATTTAGGCAACTGGTCTCATGCATAGTAGGCATGATACCCCTAGGAATCACCAAGAATGTTAGCCATTTTTCACTCCCAAATTTTGTATCTTTCATTTTGGCTAAGTGTAGCATTCAAAATTTGTCTATCAAAAGAAGTGTTTCACACTATGCCCACAACAAAGTGTCAAGTGTTATTTCCTTCAAAAGCTTTTACTTGGTCTTTTTGCACAAGTTTTATTTCTTTTGGCAAAGTTTTTGTTTCAAGCTTTTTGTTCAAGACAAAGGAATCATTTCTAACATTTTGTCCAAAACAATCTTTTTGAAGGAATTATTTCAGACATTTTATCTGAAATAATCTTTATGAAGGAATTGTTCTATAGGCAAAGGTACTTTCAAAAATGCCAAAGGAATTGGTCCTTTACAATATTTCTGAAGAAATTGGTCCTTTGTAAGATTTTTAAAGAGAATGGTCCTTTACAATATTTTTGAAGGAATTGATCCTTTACATGATTTCCAAAGGAATTGGTCCTTTGAAAAAAGTCCAAAAGATCATTTCTCATGCAAGTGCCCTACACACTTTCTTGAAGGGTCTTTTCTTGAGAAAGTGTCCTTTTCAATATTTTTAAAGGGTACAGTTCAATTTTTTTTAAAGGCATCTTCCATATTTCTAAAGGAGCATCTTCAACAAAAAGTCTGAAGGAGTTTTCAAGTAAGGTGCCTATGCAATTTTCTTGAAGGTTTTTTTCCTTCAAAGGAAGTGTTTCGAAAGAAAAAGAAACTAAGGAATAATCCCTTCATACTTTTATTTGAAAGAATTACTTAAGATAAAAGTGGTCCTTTACAAAAATTTGATGGGTACTTGGAAAAATCTTGAAGACTTTCTCTCTCGAGAAAAGGGGTCAAGGCAAATAGTCCGAAAAGAGAAGGGACCTGAAAGGTTAATTATTTAAAAGAAAAGGGTCCATGGGAAAATAGGTTCAAGGAAAATACCTCAAAAGAATGGTTCTAGTAGAGTGACAATTGCACAGATGTCAACTTTAGGGTGATGAGCTAGCCATTGTCATTTAAATAGTGGGTCCCAGGAAGATCAATGGTCCTCACTCAAGATAAAGTAGATCAGAGGGCTCACATCACTTTGAGCATTCTAATCAAGATATGAGTCATTTTTTTATAGCAAATCAATAGGTGAGAGGCTGAGGGACTCCATAGGAATGGAACATTTGACTAATGTCAATCTAGAACAAGCCTCCAAGGGATGTTTGTAGACATACACATAGAGCTAGCATCCTAAAAAATACCATGAAGGAATACATGTAGCCTTCAAGTGGTTCCATCTCTAAGGCCAATAGATTGAAAAGGAATCTCCCCTACATCATTACACACCTCAGTGAGCTAGTGAGAATTTGTTAGCATCAAGACAAATCTACAATAGGTGGACTCATTTGTAATAACCACATTGATGCCATTACTCAGCTTAGAATATCTTGATTCTGTTGGTGAAATTTTTGGGGAAGTATCTTTGAGAGAGAAAACTAAATGTATAACCACTTGATCAATCAAATGGCCTGAATGAGATTCATTTGTAGAGATAATTGTAGTTGTAGTTGGAGGCTTATACTAGATTGATTCCTCTTTTCAGTGCCAAAAAGCCTCCCCTCTCACTTATTTTTTGCTATAAATACAACCCTTAGGCTAGTGAAAATATGTTTCACACAATGTATGGTGAAGCCCTGCTAGATTTATATCACATTTTACCTTTAAGCATTAATGCAAATCTTTTTCTTTAAAGTTTTGAACAATTATCTAAGTGTGTAACATATAGTGATAGCAAGTGATGATTTTCCATCCTTCTGTCCTTTATCCTTCATGCCTAAGCACAATTTATTAGTCTAATATGTCATATAGAGTGCATTCAAGTGTGTTATATTATTGTAAGTGTATAATTATTCTTGGAATGTGCAACTTGCCTTTTAGTTCATTTGCCTTGTGTTATTTTATACATCTCACCTCTATACTAAAATACTTGTGTTAGAATCCTTAGAGCTTGGAGATGGTCTATGTGTTTTGTTGTATTATGCATTATAATATGATGTTCACATGGAAGATAATCTTGATGCATCACCACTCTTAGAGTAGGTTTCCTTTTATGCAATTTCTAACTCTTTTCCCTTCAAGAAAATTGGTTTAAATAGAAGTTATTTTTCAAAGATACATTTAAGGAGCTAATCCTTTAAATCTAGAGGTTCATTTCCTCTACAAGTATACCTACATGCCTGAAAATGTTTCAACATTTCCCAAATCTAGAAGAGACGTGAACACTCTCTTCTAGGGTGCAATATTTTGCAACAAAAATAACCAAGGACATTATTTGGAGACACTATAAGGCATTTTAGGGTTAGCCAAATGATGGGATGCAACTGAGATAGATTCAAGTGAGTTATTGGGTACATGACCATTGGATCAATATTTTTTTAGATATTTTAGTATGTGCAAGTGACATGATAGTTTGGTGATCAAGGATCTGCCACCTACACCATGGGTATGGTTAAGGAATTTTTGGACCCTAACAAGGCCAGGTAGCAGACTGAGACCCATAATGACTGAACTAGTTCCCATTCCAGTGATGAAGTGATATCTTGTGATAGAGATAACTGACATAGATGATGTGGTGGATACCAATGCATTCCTACTATAATGGGGATAAAATATATGGCCACCACTATTTCTAAGAGATGGGGATATCATGGAAGATGTACTGGATCTAAAGCCCATTAGGGAAGTTGATAGTACATTGTTATTATATATTTGTATATTTGATATGTTTAGTTATTGACTTATCGGGTAGATAGTTAATGTATTTCTTTGGTGGGTATAGGTGTAGGAGACAATGAGTACTAGGAGACCATTATTGAGGATGCATTTAGAGAGCTAACACAGCACATTATGGATGATGTTATGGATGATGGGTTATTGGAGAGGGATACATGATTTACAGACATCCATGCCCATCTGTTTGATCAAGAAACAATCTTAGGTTACACTTTAACTTAACAAAAATTACACATGAATGTGATTTATTATGCATGAGATATAATATATATTAATGTGATTTAATGATCTAACTTTTTAGGTGTTTACTAATGTAAATCTTAGGTTTTTAAAGGGATGGAATGATAAATTAGAGAATAAATATAGAAATAAGTACAACCATTGATTTGTACAATAATTGACCTATATGATTATTCTATAAATAACAATCACCTAGAAAAGGATATACTTAGCTAGAAACTAATTGAGATGGATGAATGTCAGGTTAAAACCTTGTATAAGAGCTATGTAGAGTTTTGTAAATGGGAATCTATATTTAGAAACCCTCCCAGATAGAAATGTGGTCTTATAGACAGTAGTGCACTATGGTGGTGTCCTCAGGAGTGAAATAGTGTCCTCTTACAATAAGGGCAATGAAATTTTGGGTTTACATTTAACTGGACCTTAGATGCCTATGTCTATATAGATGAATGTTGGTTTGTTACCTGTAACTTGTTTTGATTGATTTGCATGTGAAATCCTAATGAATACCTACATACATGAAATAACAACAAAATTAAATACAAAATGGAAAAAGTGGGTTGTGAGATGTTACGATCACATGACACAGAACCCCTACTATCTAAACCACTAATTACATTAACCCCAATGGTAGGGGTCTTAGATCACATGTAGTTCTTCCTTAGGGAATGTGCATAATAAAAATGCATTGTATGCTAGAATGTTTTTTTGTTAGGCCCTTCTTTTGATTAAGCATGTATATCTATGTGTGTTGTTGAGTAACATGCAAAGTGTTGAGCTATACTATTGACTATTTTTTATGTAGTTATGTGCCAAAATAGTAATTAGTAGTTGTAAAATGCCTTGTGAGGATATTTATATATAAGTAAATTTAATTTGAATGTTAGACCCTTGTTCACAAGATAACAAGGTAAAAACATAGATAAAATCACAAGAAGAGACTCCAAGAAGGGTAAGGACCCATAATAAGCTAAAAATGTGACTGTTAGACACTAGTATTGAGGTAGACACTAGCGCACTGCATTAGTGTCCAAGAATGTGGTAGTGGCCTGTGTGTATAAAACTAGGTAATGACTATGGCAGATAGGATATGGGGGATTTGTGACTAGGATAATATGATATAAGACCATTGGGGGTGTAATAAGTAGGAAATATAAGCCATAATAAGGATTAAAATACCAAAATGACCATGTGAACAAGACTCACATTCATTATTAATAACCTCCTATCAAAGATCATTAAAAGACATCGTACTTGTGTTTGCTTGACAAAATTAAGGTCTGTACATTTTTCACCCTTTTATTATAGTGATGTAATAGAATGGAAGTGCTAGAGTAATAGAAAAATAAAATGCATATATATACTTACTTGTGATTAATCCATTTTGAGGATGGATATGCATTAGACCTAACCTAATTACTGACTAGTGAAGTTGACAAGAGATGGATTGTTCTTTTTGAAGAAAGAATCCACAAAGTGGGTGTCCCCTATACTCAGTCTGAGTAATGAACAAAATTATGAGGAATAAAAATTTGTTTTTACCCTACCCAATATGTGAATTGAGTCTGATAAGGAATTTTAACATGTGGAGAAACAATCCCTACTTTCCCCCACTCTGATGTGTGAATTGATTTTGAGAGGTAATATGTGATTGAAGGTCAAAACTGTCATTCAAATTGTGTAATATGGGTATGGTGAGAAACTATGCATCAATCAATGTAGACATCCATATGACCAAATCTAGTGAAATCCTAGTGGCATCCTAATGATAATCTGAGTGTAATCTAGTAATCCAAACATAGAGAATGGTATAATTTGTTATTCCATCTATAGAACCTAGTGGAATGCTATTGAATCAAAGACATGTGCCCTGCATCATACCCCCAAACCTGATATCTGAGTAATGTAGTTATGCATCCTATGTATGAAATTACATGTATATATAGGGATGGTGTATCAAGTACATCCCCCAATAGTCATAATCTGATTATAGAGCTATGTGGAAATCTTATTTTAAGTCTAAGAATCCAAACTAATATCTAAAAATATGATGAAATCCTATAAATCTAAGTCAAAGTGTGTATATATACATATGGATAAGGGAACTATGTATCTATGTATCTAAGCCAATCTTTGTATCTAAGCCAATCTATGTATCTAATCTAATATTTGTGTCTAATTTAATTTATGTATCTAATTATCTAAGCCATTGTATATCTAAGTATCTAAATCAAGAATTCTAAGCCAAACTATGTGTCTAAGTATAACAGTATTGATGTGAATAGTGTATATATGTCCCCTTTTGGTGAGACAGTCAAAACTATGGTAAGGGTATAGAGCCAAAATTGATACTTTCAGGCATGTAAATTATTATTAAAATTGATAATATGAGTATAATATTGATTATTTTAGTGGTTGTAAAGGAATCATTTGTAAACTAGGACTTAAATAGACTTGCAGTCTATAATGAATTTGTTAAGAAAATATGAGTTTTGTTGTATGTGTATTCAAATCAATTGGAAGGGAATTCTAACTAGTATAGTGTGGGGTTTATCATCATTGATTTCCACACACAAGAAATGGATTAAAAATTGAATCTACGATTCATCATATATCACGAATGGAAGAGTTTGATAATAGTTGGTGAAATTTGCATGCAGGGTCAACCTTAGATAAGTGGCATTTGTAAAACATAGTTTAAATAGGTTCATTGATTGATTTCAAAATCATTTGAACCTTTTGAATTAAGAGGATTGTTTCTCTAAGCCTATAAAATTTGTTGAGGAGATGAGGAGTGAATGTGAACTACTACAACTAGGTAGATGTGTTCATCCAAGCCAATGATGAGATTACCCAAGTAAGGATGCCTTCATTATATGTTTGATTTTTTGTTTTAACTTTCTATAATTTTCATCATGATTTTTTTAGGTTAGGTATAATTTTAGGAGGGCCATGGTAGTGTCCAAGGTACAATGCTAGTGTCTTTGGGTATCACACTACTGTCTAGGGACCCCGCTAATGTCCAGTGCACCTATCCTACCTATAGCACTAGTGTCTATTAGACTAAACATTATAATTTTTTATTATAATGTGAATTTAATTATTATTTGATAATTTATATTATCATTTGAATGTGGTAATGTTCCATTTTGAGCATATCTATAGGTGTATGTGTGCATGACTAGTGTATCTAGCATGAGGGATGTGATATTATGGATGGGATTAGTGTATCTATTTCATACAGGATGCATGGTATTGTACAGGACATAGAGGATCTTGGGATTGTATGTTCATGGGGTCATACTATGCTAGCCCACTTGTAATGGGATTTATATCATTTTACTCAAGAGATGTATGTGGGTGATATAGGATCATCTACATTGTTAGACTATTAGGCCTATAAGCACATTTTAGTTACCATACCTAAGGGGTTTTCACATATATATTGGGCACACCCAAAAGCATTTATAGAGAGATAGACTGACACAAGTCCCATATGATCAAGAAGCATGATGCATTATCAAAATGTGTTGGATTGATTGATATCTAGGGACATTATTTGGAGACCTTACATGGAATTTTAGGGACAACCATAGGATGGGATGTAGTTGAAATAGATTCAAGTGAGTTATTAGGTGCATGATTTTTGGGTCAATGTTTTTGATAGATTATAGTATGAACAAGTGACATGATAGTTTGGTGTCATCCAAGATGTGCCACCTATACCATGGGTATGGTTGAGGACTTATGAGGCCCCAACGAGGCTCATTAGTATGTCAATACCCAAATAGATGAGTTGGTTTCCATTCATGATGGAAGGAGATATTGTGATAGAGATACCTAACATAGATGATTTGGGGTCTACCAATGGGGATGATACAGAAGGCCACAAAGTCTTTTGGGAGATGGGGATATCATGGAGGATGTACAGAATCCATATCCCATTATGAAATTTGATGGTACAATATTATTCTAGATTTATATGCTTGATATGTTTAGTTATTGACTTATTGGGTAAATATTTAATGCATTACTTTGGTGGGCATAGGTGTAGGGTATGATGAGTACTAGTAGACCATTATTAAGGCTACATTGTGAGGGATGACATGACACATTCTAGATGATTCCATGGCTAATGGGTTAGTGGAGAGGGATACAAGATTTTTAGGTGTCCATGCCCATCTATTCAATCAAGAGACCATTTCTACCACTACATATAAGTAAGTAACTACTGATGGAAATAAGGCACATGTTGAGATGTAACAATGATCTATGCCCGCACCTAATGTTTTGAGTACGATAGGTAGAAGGATCATAGATGAATATATCCATTTATAGAGAGATCATGGAGACCTATTATCTTAAGTAGCAGTGATACGAGATAGAGAGTGGAGATACAAGTCTCAGTCTAGGTCTACAGGGGATGTGACAACACCTAGCTCTAGTGTTTTTATATCTAAGATTAAGGGTGATGAGGATGGTTTTAATGGCCAAGATATGATTATTGAGTGACCCTATATCACTGCATTGAAAAATTTTGTTAGTTATATATATGGACATGTTGTATACACAATATTTTCAACTTTTATCAAATACTAACACTTTACATCTTGTAGGAAGCCGTCAAGACACAATCTTTATAAGTGTATGCCTTAAAGGATACACTAAGCAAGGGGTGGGCAGACCTTTGGTGCTTTTTAAGATTTTTTTCCCTTATTTACACATTATTACCAAACCAACTAGATTATAAAACCATTACCTAATCTATTACTCCTCCCTTGTACACTCTTCCAATCTTTTTCCTCTTTCCATCCCTCTTTTCCTCACCTCAATCCCCTTTCATCAGTTGACTATACTAGGTCAACTGGGTCAACCCTATACAATTTTTAGCCTCTAATTACTATAAAGGGTTGACTGGGTTGACCTTATACTATTTAGGGCTATTTTTCACTTTGAGATTTGTTAACCCTTTGATCGACTTAGCTTGAGACCTAGTGATTTATCTCTTGAAAACATACAGGGTTGACCGCATACAGCCAACATATTCAAAAATATTTAGGGTGAGATCCACATATATATACAATATCATTTGATCATTATTTTAATATGAAATCAAGAGTTATTATTTGATCATGCTTCTTTACAATCTGCTCTTCAACCATTCTACTTGAGGAGTCTTAGATTAGGGTTTCTACTTGGAGAATATAGTCTTGTGGATAAGTCTTAGATGCTTTGGCATTTCTAAGTTTTCCTTAAAAACCACAACGACCTCTTGAGAATCCCCATTGGCTAAGGAAGATATTGAATCTTGATAGGTTCACATTCAAGTAAGTATATTGTAACTTTGTTCTCCTCTATTTAGTAGATAGAATTAGCATAATAATTAGCTCGAATAATATTACTCTTCATATTCTATGTATTAGATTCTTACTCATACTTAGCTTAATTTAGATTCTCTTATACATGTTTTGATTGCATTACTAACCCCTCATATTATGCCACAAGCTTTGGTGTGCACTAGATTAGATTTACTTTCTTATTTATTAGAATAGAATGAGAATTAAACCTAAGACTTTTCTAGGGTTATTGTGTGATTGTTTCAAAATGTAGGCTTGGAAACCCTTCCTATCATGGTGTATTGTGACAAGTGATCCCCTAATCAGGTCTAGCATATCCCCATATTGGTCATGCCCTTGCTTAACAAATGTATTCCCAATTAGAAGTGTAGGTATGCTCTATCTTCTTCGAGCCAAGATTTATTTATAATGTTACTTCATAAGCCTAGGAAGAACCATCTCCTTCTTCCAATCCTCCAACTTTAACTATTCCTCCAAAGTCTAATTTACCTCCTAAACTTCATGATAGTTCTTCTAAGTCTCATTGGAACTTTCTTGAAGAACTCAACTCTATTGCTTATAATATTCCACTTATGGAGTTGGTTTTCACTTCACCTTATCATTATAAATTACTTATTCAAAAAATTTAATAAATTAAAGATCCATCCTCCATAGATAAAGAACCACCTTCTATTTAATCTCAACCTACCAATGTAAATACCATTGAAACTATGTGTCCTTCCAAACCCTCTATTGAATTCCTTGAAGAGAACATGATAAACGATGAAATTATTTTTCGTGTTGATGATCCATCATTTTTCATCAAAGTAATTATTAATACCACTCTTATCCATAAATTTTTAGTTGATGAAGGTTTTCATATTAATGTAACATCTTTATGGCTCATCTAACAACTCAGTTATAATAAGGATCATCTCAAGCAAACCTATCTTACTTATCATGGTTTTGATAAGACAAATCAAAATTTACTTTCTTATGTTTGGCTTTCATTAACCATTGGACTTAATACTATTTGAACCAAGCTTATGGTCCTTGATCTTCCTTTATCTTATAACATACTCCTTGTTCTTCCATAGACCCATCAAATGTGGGCCATTGCTTCTTCTTGTAGTCAATGTATTAAATTATTACATAATGAAAAATGGTATAAGTATGAAATTGATCCCAACCCATGGAAAATTCAACTTCCTAATCCTAAAGCACAATATCATATTCCTACCATTCTTAAAATAAATAGAGCTCCTTTACCCAATTTCATCAACGTGAATCCTGATTTATAAGTTACTCTTATGGATTATGATGATGATGAGCCTAATGATTTTTAACATACTTTCAATACTAGTAATTTACCTCCCTATATTTCACAATGGCTTCCTCTTTCTTTATTACCCAAGGAGCGTACTATTCTTCTTATTGAGGAGATTACCAATTTTACCCTCCACGTAATGCTCAGGAGCCTTCTTTACTTGAAAATTCCTTCACTTGCAATGATTTTTGAGTTGAAAAATTATTTCAAGATCCTCTCATCATGTCTCCTTGTACATTCAGTAATATCAGGATTTCACCCTTTGAAATTTCCCCTAATTCTCAAGCATGTACAATTTCTCCAACATACGATGACAACTATATAATGATCCAATCTCAATCTAGAGATTTGGATGTCCATCACTACCAGCAATCCTTAGCCCAAATTCATGATTTTAATTGGGATGCTCATACCATTTTTTTGGGTCATACCTTAGATCCTGAGGGTCATGTGCCTCCTACCAATTCTCCTCTTATTGTTACTCTTTGGGTGGTAGAGCAAATTATTCCTTCTAAACCTCCAAAAATTTCTATATCTCCTTTACCACCTATCAATCCAATAATTACATTTGATCCTTCTCCCATCATTGAACCCACTAACATTCCAGCTCCTAATCCATCTATTTATTCTATTCCTAAAATTACACTAGATGCCAAGGTAACTGATGTTCATCAGACACATTATGAGTATGATCACCATGGTAATCAAATTCTAGATCTTAAAGTAGATGTCAAGTATCATGGTCCTCTTCCTACCTTGCCTAGTGACAAATCTATCCTTGAGTTACTTTATGCCTGAGAACCTCAACTTCCTTGACATCATCATAAACTTTGAAATTTCAAGACTAAAACTCCTAACTTTAACAAATTCATTGCTAGCATTGATCCTAAAACAAATCCCTTTTCTGCCTTACCTAATATGCCATACCACATTCAAGAATTAAATTTGCTTATTAAAGAAACCACTCACATTAAATATGGTAATCCATCTTATCCTCAACCAGTTACTATCTCTCATGAGCTCTCTCCCACCGAACATGATAATTTTAGTTTATTCTTTGATAAATATCATGAGCCTTTCACTTGGTCCTATGAGGACATGCCTAGAATTAACCCTAGAATTATGGTGCATAACATAATTATTTATCCTAATACCAGCCTATGTATCAAAACCACAAAAAAAAACCACCTGAAGTTTCCATTTTATGTCATAAGGAAATCATCAAATTACTCGATGTTAAATCTATCAAACTAGTGGATTATTTTAAATGGGTCTCCAGCATTGTTCCTGTTTATAAGTTCACTATGGTCATTCACATTTGTATTGATTTTCATAATCTTAATATTTATTGTCCCAAAGATAACATCCCTTTACCTTCAATATATGCAATTATTGATTCCATGGCTGGTTACAAAAGTTATCTCTTATAGACAGCTTCTCAAGATACAATCAAATTCATATTACCCCTGAGGACTAACATAAGACAACTTTCACCATGGAATGGGGCACCTATTACTATTTTAAAATTCCCTTTGGCCTCAAAAACGTTGGAGCCACTTACCAACGAGTGATGATTAACATCTTTCATGATCTCATTCACAAAAAATTTGAAACTTATGTGGATGATCTCAATGCTAAATCTGAACATCACAAGAATCATCTTTCTAACCTTTCTATCATCTTTGATCGTATACTTAAATAGAAACTTAGGTTTAATCCTTATAAATTTGTCTGTAGAGTCACATCTAGAAAATTATTAGGATTCTTAGTCTCTCTCCATGGCATTTATGTTGACCCTACCAAAATTGGTGATATCATAAACATGCCTATTCCTCATTCTATTCTCGACATTCATACTTATTTGAGAAAACTTGGGGCAATTAGATGATTCATCCTTGAAATGGCATATGGAATTCACTCCATCAATTCACTTCTCAACAAAAGTATTGCTTTAGAATGGAAGGATCCATGTCAAAAAGCCTTTGATAATATGAAAGAGTCGTTGCTTCATCCACCTACACTTCATCCTCCTTTTAATGATAAACCTTTTATTCTATATACTTCTTATACACCTATTTCAGTCAGGGCAATGCTTATACAATAAGATGATATAAGAAGAGAGTATGTTATCTACCACATTAGCTAAGGCCTCATCAATTATGAGACACATTATACTAAAATTGAGTGTGATTACCTCACCATCTATTTCACATCTAAAAATCTTCACCACTATATGATTTACCAAACTACTTATGTCATTATTCATTCTGACCCCCTTTATCATTTCTTCTCTAAAGCATTTCTTCCTAGAGATGCAATTGGTAAATGGATGGTCCTCCTTATGGAATTTGATCTCCACATCATCACTCAAAAAGTTGTCAATGGGCAAATCATAGTTGATCAACTTGCCACAGCTCATATACCAGCCACTTATTCTCTTCAAGATAATCTTCTAGATGACAATATCCTTTACATCAAAGGTATTAATCAAGCTATTTCTCTCAAAGATTATTTTCATAGATTTACTATCAATCTTGAAGCCAATAATCTTGATGAATCCACTACTCCCTCTGGTACTACTAAACTAAACATAGTTATCAAGGAGCTTCCTAAAATTAATGTTGACTTGCATGAGGATATTTGGACCCTTCACTTTTATGGTGCTAAATGCCTTCAAGGAGCTGTGTCAGGTTGCATTCTCACAAGTCCTCTTGGAAACATCATTACTTTAGTTTTTTGCTTCACCTTTGATGTCACCAATAATATGGCCTAGTATGAAGCTCTTATCTTAGGCATGCAAGTTACTCTTGATTTAGACATTCAATACCTTCATGATTTATGTGATTCTCATCTTATTTTCCACCAAGTCAGTGGTGATTATCGATGTAAAAGTGAGAACTTTATCACATATCATCAAATTACAACCACTCTCACTAAGGATTTCATCTCTTTCACTATTGAACCTATTCTTAGAGATCATAATTCCATTATTGATTCTCTTTCCTCTTCATCCTCTCTCTTTCATCCACACTAAGTCCTTTTTTATCATACTTTTCTTATACAAATAAGAAAATCTCCATCTTCAACTCAAACATCAGATTCACTTATCTATCATATTGAGGTTGTTACCATTTAATAAATCATATGGTATCAAGAAATCATTCAATTCTTAGAACATCAAACTTATCCTCCTAATATATAATCTCATGAAAATACATGTATTCATAAACAAGCTTTCAAGTATGTATTTTGACACAACATCCTTTACTATCACAATTCTAAAGGTACCTTACTTTGATGTGTTATGTAAGATGAGGTCCCTCCCCTTCTTGAACAAGCATATGGGGGAATTTTTGGTGGCCACTATAGTGGACATGCTATAGCTCACAAATTCCTACGTATGGGTTACTTTTGGCCTACTCTTGAAAAGGATGCAATTGAATATGCTAAAAAGTGTAATCCTTATCAACTTCATGATGATCTAATCCATTCACCTCCAGCTGAACTTCAAACTATTGAATCTCCATGGCCATTTTCTACATGGGGATTCAATCTCATTGGTAAACTACCTCACTTTCAAGATGGCCATGTATTTATCATCACCACTACCAAATATTTCACCAAATGGGTATAATCCATGCCTCTTGTTAAAAACACTAGTCTTACCAGTTCAAAATTTATTCTTAACTAAATCATTTGCCAATTTGGTGTTCCCCATACCATCATTTTAGACAATGGTGATAACTTCAAAAACAAACATGTTAAACAAATTTTTAACAAATTCAAGATCAATCACAAATTTTCCATGCCTTATCATCCATAATGCAATGGCCAAGTTGAGGCCAATAACAAAATTCTCAACAAAATTTTCCAAAAGATAATTCATGAAAACCACATGGATTGGCATCTTCATTTTTACCCTATACTTTAGGCCTATTAGAATAGCATACGTACTACCATTGGGGTAACTCCATTTTCACTAGTCTATGGTTATGAATCAATTCTTCCTTTAAAATTTGAGATTCTTTCACTTCATATATCTCTTCATGGTATTATTCCTGATGAATAATTTCTTGAAGCTTATCTTCATGCCCTTGATCTACTTGATTAAAGTCATCTTTCTACCTTATAACATAACCACCAATACAAGGCTCATATTGTCATACAACATAACAAATGTTTTAAAGTCTACACATTTAATGTTGGTGATCTTGTCTTTAAATTAGACTAAATCCATGAAAAATAAGAAAAATATGCCCAAAAATGGTGGGGGCATATTTAGTCAAAGATATTCTTGGTCTAAGCACCTATCGCCTTCAAACCAATGAAGGCCATGTTTTCAAAGATCCCACCAATGCATAATTTCTCAAAAATTACTTTCCATAAACATTTCCTTCTTTTCATGCTTTTTATCTACATCTATCTAACACTTTTTGTAGGTTACTTACATGGGTCTTTCCCTCTATAGCAAGTTCCTTCCTTTCACAAACCTTTAGTCTTCCCTCATGGAGAGGACCTAGCATTCCTCATAAAATTACCTTCTTTTCCTTATTTTCTCCCTCAATTTAACTTTCACTTGCTTGATGGCACCCCTTGGGTTTTTATTTAAGAAGTTGCAATATAAGACTACAGATAGGACTTGGCCCTCCTCATAAATTACCATATTTTCATCTTTTTACATCCTTACTCTCAAACTTTAGCTTTTACTTCTTTTATTAAGATGGAATTTGTGTAAACAATCTATGTTAGCATGTTTTCCTCCATTTCCCTCATTTTTATGATAAGGAATCACACTTTACTATCATTATATTCTTTTTTTTCCCTTTATCAAATTTTTTTTTCAATTTGAAGTAATTCAAATTTTTCCATGTGTCATTCCTCTTGATTTCCCCTTTCTTTCACTCCACATTGGATAAAACAAGATTGAAGTCAAGATAGCTCTTTTATTTCACCTAGATTTATGAGACTTTTAGACCCCATGCTCTTTAAGTTTCTCTCTCTTAGCAACCTTATCCTAAGTATTCAAATGAAATTAATCTTTACCACCCATGTTTGGTTTTCCAAATCCATATGGAGGAGGAATAGAAAATGCCATCAAGAAAGTTAAGAGCTAGATCATTTGAATTAAAAGGAAATGATATCTAAAAGACAACATACAAATCTCAAAAGTTAAACATCATACAAAAAGATGTGATTACAAACACATCTCCTATCTCTAATAAAATCTCAAACTCCATAGTTGGCCTCATATAGAGCTGAGGTGCATTGGGGTGTGGTAGGCTAGTAGATTGGAATAGTGGAATTCAAAAAACTCTATGGTACTACCTACTTTCTCACATAAGTACCCAATCTTCATAGTAGACTAATGGGTTTTTAAGGGGTCCTAAGTAATAGGTAACATGTTATGGGGAGGTAAGTCCATTTTAATTTTTATGCATATAGCCTTCATGGGATGCTCTACATACTACATTTGTTGACCTACGACTTGTGTAGATAAGAGAATTTCTTTACAGTCCTTAAGGTCGAAAGTCCTCTTGTTTTGACAAACCTAATTTGAGTGTATTGACTTCAATAAAGAGTTCCTATACCTTGGATTTTCCTTCATTCTCCCCTCCACCCATTTCATTTCCCCCCTTGATAGACAAATTATGATTCCAAATTTGTTTTCCCTTCTCCTTTAATTCTTTATTATTCACTTCTTAAAAACATGCTAGCACTACTTTGTTTCATTTTTATCTGTCCTTAGAGAGAAACATGTTTGAGCAACTATGGATTACTTCTTTCTTTTTCACCATACATTTACATTACTAGACTTAATTTACCTTCCTTTTATCAATTTTCATTATTTTACTATCCTACTATTACAAAATCTTGAGTTCATACCCTTTTGCCATTGTTGAGTGTGATTGGATTGTTACTTCTCACTTAAAAATGTTGTTTTCCCTTTTATTCACCTTTTTCAATTGTTGAGTGAGATATGGATTGTTACTACTCACTTAGAAATGTTGTTTTACCATTTTGTTTCTTCTTTTTCCATTGATTTGTTTTGATTTATCATCTTATTTGACATTTATCCTTAGTTTGACTTGGTGAGTTTGCCTTTCTTACTTAAGGATAGCTTATTTAAGTATTTCAATCTTTAGTAGCCTTGGATTTTTGGTTACCTGATTTACTCTTGTTTTTGACTTGGTCATTTGGTCTAACCTAGCACTTGTCACCCCATCTCGCCAAATTTCCCAAGTACATCTCATCCTCATAGCACTAGTTATCTTGGCTTTTCTTGTGTTTATTTGTTTTTGCTCTTTAGTTTTGTATTATTGGGTTTGTCAAAAGTAGCCTTTGTGCCCTACATAATCAAAACTAATAACATAGTAGACAACCATTCAATGATAAAGGTAAGTTAAGGTATGCATCATATTTACTTTTCAGTTATTTTCCCTTTTTAGTCATTTACTTTTAGTTATTTTATGCCTTAAAATACTACAACTTTTTTTAAGCATCAACGTTATGTGATACTATGTTATTTCTCAAAGCACCATCCCTTGTTGCACCTTAGTGACACATGATGAGCTTCGAGTGGGGCATATGTATACACATAATATTTTCAAATTTTATTAAATATTGATGTTTTACATCTTACAGGAACCCGTCGAGACTCAATCTCTTTGAGTGCATGCCTTAAAGGGTGCATCAAGAAAGGGGTTGGCAAACCTATGGTACTTCACAAGATTATTTTCCCTTATTTCCACATTATTACCAATCCAAAAAACTTCTAAAACCATTACCTAAGCTATTAACCCTCTATTGCACACTCCATTCTTTTTCCTCTTTCCATCCCTCTTTTCCTCACCTCGATCCCCTTTCACCAGTTGACTGGGTTGACCCTGTACAGTTTTTAGCCTCTATTTACTATACAAGGTTGAATGGGTTGATCCTATACTATTTAGGGGTATTTTTCACTTTGAGCTTTGTTAGCCCTTTGGCTAACCTAGCTTGAGACCTAGTGATTTATCTCTCAAAAACATATAGGGTCAATTAGGTTGACCTCATATAGCCAACATATTTGGAAGGATTTACGGTGAAATCCACCTATATATACAATATCATTTCATTATTATTTCAATATGCAGTCAAGAGTTATTATCCACTCATGCTTCTTTATAATCTACTCTTCCACCATTCTACTTGAAGATTCTTAGCTTAGGGTTTCTACTTGGAGAATCTAGTCTTGGGGATAAGTCTTGGATGATTTGGACTTTCTTAGTTATCATTATAAACCACAACAACCTTTTGAAAATCCCCATTAGAAAAGGGAGAGATTGAGTCTCAACAGGTTCACATTCAGGTAAGTATATTATAACTTTATTCTCCTCTATTTAGTAGATAAAAGTAGCATAAGTATTGGCTTGAATAATAATACTATTCATATTCCATATGTTAGAGTCTTACTCATACTTATTTTAACTGAGATTCTCTTATACATGTTTTGATTTCTTTACTAACCCCTCATGTTGTGCCACAAGCTTTGGTGTGTACTAGATCATATTTACTTTCTTGTTTATTAGAATAGAGTTAACTTTAAACCTAGGAATCTTTTAGGGTTTTGTGTTATTATGTTAGGTTGTAGGCTTTGGAACCCTTCCTAACATGGTGTATTATGAAAAGCGATCCCGTAATCAGGGCTAGCAGATCCCCATATTGGTTATGCCCCCTCTTAACAAATGTATTCCCAATCATAAGTGTAGGTATGTTTTATCTTCTTTGAGCCAAGATTGATTTATGATAGTATACTTTTTTGGTTGCATACACATGTTGTTATATATATGGCATGTTATCTGTCATGTTTTTTAATGGTATTTTCTATGTCTATATATTCTTAATTATATTCCTTGCTTATTTGTTGATATAAATGTGCTTTTTAGTTAGGTAAATGGTAATTGGTTGTTTATTTATACATAGATGCCTAAGTATACATGTATGTTGTATTACAAATGTTAGTTTTTAGTATCAATGGCATATGAGTATCGCACTATAACTACGTGTGAGTCATGTAACTTTAACATGTATAATTTGAAATTGGATGACATGGTAAATAAGTGATAATATTTCTCATGTTGTGTAGGTATAAAGGTAGACTCTATAAATGATAATGCTTGTGGTGAATTATCGGTAGCTATATTTTTAGACTATGTAGTAAATAACTTAATTATCTATCATATTAAAGCTATACTCTTTTATGCATTATGTCTTAAAAATATCTTAATTGGTTATCATATAGATACTATACTCTGATCTATGTGATCTCTAAAAAAACATCTTAATTGGTTTTTGTATTGAGACTATACTCTAATCTATGTGATCTCAATCAAATATCTTAATTGGTTGTTTTACTGAGACTATACTTTAATTCTATGATCTCTATCAAATATCTTAATCAGTTATCATACTGATACTAGTGGTTGATTTAATTTCCATCTTTTTATGATGTTTTTATAATTAGGTTGATCTCTATGAATTGTATACCATATCCCCTGACTCTATGGTGCATGATATCTCACATAAGTACGTGTCCTAGAAACCACATAGATCATATAATGAGTAACTAATGGCTCCTTGAAGGGAACATCTTATAATAAATCACTCATAGAGGAATATGATCTAGGAGAATATGGGGAAGGAGATCTCAATTCCCTATATGTAAATTTCATAATGCCTCTATCAACATATTGGACAATATGATCTCTGAGTGCACAACAGTTGTTCTCATAATATCCATTGATCTGATTAAAATTATAATATGGTTTATTCTTTACTATATGCAAATGATTTTCTATATGGTGATTAGTATAATTAAGTTTGATCATCACCATATCTAATAATGTAAAATAAGATATCACAAGGCTTATCTTTATCTAAAATTTGTATAACCCTTCTACTGGTGGCATGTGCTCTACTCACTAGTGGAGATGCTTTGTAAAGTGGATCTTTGCCTTTGTTGATTATCTTTATTAGTTATTTCTTCTCCACCTTTTCCTTAATCATAGGTAGAGTGGGTGCTTGTAACATATTTAATGACCATGACTATGAGTGATCTACCTTTGAATGTGTCTTAATTAATCTTAACTTCTTCTCTAATGCCATAACTATGTTACATAGATGCCAGAATGATTTGGATGTCTCATATAATAATTTTTCTTTAAGAGGGAAAATGAGACCTCTATCAAGGATGTATTGTACCTCTAAATCTAATAGCTGGTATATCAAATTTTACTTATAGAATTTGAATCATAGAATGTAATCATTTACTATTTAAAACTCACCCTAGTGTATTGAAGGTAACATCTCATATGTGAATTGAGGTCCCTTATTCTAAATGTAATGCATGAGAAAGACTTCTTCTAACTCATCACATGTATGTAAGGAACCACTGGGGAGTGAATGATGAAACTAATTTAGTGCCTCGCCCTCTAGAGTTTGTGTAAATATATGTAAGAGGATCAAACTGCCAATGGCATGTACCATAACCTTTATATATGCTTTCAGGTGCAAGTATGGATCTGCATGTCCATTGAAATTCAAAAATATTAGTACCTAAAACTTCTTTGTTAATTGTGTATTCTATATTCCTTGTGAGATAGGATTTCCATAGATAACATGAGAATCAACCCAAGAATAGTATTCTCTACTTTCTAAGGTGAGTTGGTGTACTTGTTTTTTTAAATCACCCACAACATGCATCAAGGAGATTATATCTTGTGAAGGTATATTAACTTCAAGAGGTTCATTTAAACCCTAAATCTTATTATCAATTTTAGCCATTAGTACATTACATTAGGGACCATTGGTAGAGATAGTGGGTTTTCTCACTGTAACCTTTTATGGAGTGATGTCTTAGACTTCATGATAGGGAAATTAAATATCACCCTCATGGAGGTTAGGATTAGAAATGGGTTATATTTTAGTAAGGAGGAGTGGGGGAGATTCACTAGTATCTTTTATATTTTTAGTTGGTAATTTATTATCACATGTTAATGGAATATAAGACACCTTTTTATCATTTGAATATAAAGCATGTAAACTATGAACATGAGTATAAGTTTTCACACTTCTATCTGAAGACATATTATTGATTGAATTAGCATTTAATAAGCAATTAATTTTTTCATGAGAGATGGGTGAAGTAAAGAGAGGACTAGAATAAATTTATTCTTCATTAAAATCATAGTAATCATTATTATTCCATGGTTCATCAAAATTAGAACTAATTTAACTTGTAGAGGTAAGAGGAAGGATTGTCATTGTCATGCTCCATAAGAGGAGTAGAAGGAGATTTAAATTTTTCACCCATGATTCAAAGTTTACTAATGTCAAGAATATGGTATACAATAATCTACACCATGTTATTTCATATAAATTACAACCTATTATCTCCCTATGGCCATTTATGCTATGGAGATTTGATCTAATTGGTAAAATCAGCCCAGAATCAATAGGGGGACACAAATTTATCATTACAACTATAGAATACTTTAATAAGTGGGTGGAATCCATCCTATTATAATCCATAAAAGATAATATATATGCCAATTGCACATGACAAACATCATTTCCTATTTTCGCCTACCAGAGACCATTATTATAGATAATTAATGAAACCTCTTTTAAGAATTAAATAGTGAAAAAAAATTGTGTTAAATATAAGATCCAACAGACATTCTCTAATCCATACCACACATAAGGTAATGGTCAATCAAAATCCACAAAAAAGATAATGAAAAGTATCTTAAGCAAGATAGTCACCAAATTCAGTGGTGATTGGTGTAATCATCTCGTTTATGCACTATGGGATTACCATACTAGTATTCACACACTAACAAGAGCTACTCCTTATTCACTAGTGTATGAAACTAAAGCAATTATCCTAATGGAATTAAAAATTATATCCCTATGATTCTATATCAAAGGTCTTATCACAGATGATCAATATAGAGAAATATATCTACATGAGTTAAAACAATTGGATCACACATGCATCTAAGCTATAGATCGCCTCATAGCATACCAAAAACAAATCTAGTGGGCATACAATAATTGTGTTCAGAACAGATAATCTAAAGCAAGTGATCTCATTCTAATAGACAACCTCAAAAATGTCAATGCCAAAGAAGAGATAAAAGAAAAGTTCAAACCAAATTGGCTTGAATCATACTTAATTTTAGAAAAGTTTAACCCCAAGGTATACCATCTAGATTCACTCGATGATAAGGCAACGAATAATCCAATGAACATCATGCATCTTAATAGATTTTATATCTAAATGACTCACACTTTACTTGTATATAGATTCTCTTACCTTGTTCCTTTTATATGGTTTTTTTTTCATATTACTTACACATAGCTTATAATAAAAAAACACAAAAATAATATAACATGTTAAAAACAAAAAAAATCAAATATTACTTAGAAAATACAAATTTTAGCTTGTATGCATTTCCATGTTTACATCCCTTCTATTTTCTAGGTACTACATATGTTAGTATAGTTGGTTTTGTCATTTTAGTGCAATCAGTGTCACTTGAAACCACCTTGACTTAGTTTAGATCTAGACTTATCTTAGGGCCTATTATGATCCTATTCCATCTTTCATGCAGGTCTAACCTACTCCCAAACTTACTAAAAAATCACTAAGCCACCCCCAAAGAACCTAGGCCCTCTACTGACCAGATTCGACCACCTGGATAAGTGTGGCCCTTTGGACACTAGCGCACTATGTTAGTGACCTAGGGACCATCTTAGTGTACCTTTGCTCCTTACCCCTCCAATGGATATATTTTCATCCCCCAATACAATTTAGATTTAGCCTAGACCTATTTCACATCTTGATGAACACCAAAATTCTCAATATACAACACTTTAATTCACTTATTTAATAGAAGTAAATTAGATCCAAATACTCTCAAACAAACTTAGAAACAATTGTGTAAATCAAGGTTATTGATCCTTATTATTCCCTGCTTCTGCATACACCATCTATAATAGCCCTAAGCTTAGAATTCTCATATTTCTAGTCTTAATTCACACTCAAATAGCTCAAACCAACAATCATACTACCATTCACTTACATTTTCATGAAGAACATAGGCAGGAGAACTACATCGGTCTTGATCTCTCATTGGAGTATTGGTATGTAGACAATGCTCAGTATGTGGGGTGTTGAGGTCACATCTATCCTACCCTACTAATGCCACTCTTTTATTATTATGTTTATCAAATACCCTAACAAACATCGATCCTAGGGATTTACATATAAATCAGTCAAAATAGGTTATATCTAGTGAACCTATATTCATCTGCATAGGCACAAGCATCTCACATCTAGTCAAAGGTATATCCAAAAGTTCATTACCCCTGTTATAAGAGGACACTATTGCACTCCTGAGGACACTAGTACGGTGTGTTACTATCTAAAGGATTGTGTTTTTGTATGAGAGATTTTATGACTCTGGATTCCTATTTGAAACACTTTTTATATCTCCTGTACCAAGTTTTAGCCTATCACTCATCCACCTCAGTCAATTTTTAGCAAGTACTTTTTCTAGGTTATTTCTATTTATAGAATAATCAGATATATCAATTATTGTAAAAATTAGTGAATGTATTTATTACTATATATAATCCCTAATTTAATATTTTATAACCTTAAAAACCTCTGATTTTACATTCCATAATCCCCTTAAAACTTAAATCATAATGTAATAATATAAAACTTTTAACAAGATAAGTTAATATTAATGTTAGTATGAGTTTACATAATAAATGGCTAATATAGTTTTCAACTAAGTTAATAATAATATTATTATTATATTAACTTAATGAAAAATATTATAATAAGGTGTTTAACTTATTTAAAACCATTACAATAAGTTAAATTTCTAAAACTATTATTATATCTCATACATAGTGTGTTTATAAGCTAAACATCCTAAGATTGAGTTGTGTTTCAGGTTCACTAAATGATTTAACTTTCTAAATGTTTACTTATGTAAATCCTATATTATTAAAGGGATAAAATAATAAATTAAAGAATAAATATATCAATAAATACATCCACTAATTTTTATAATAATTGACCTTTTTGATTAATTTATAAATAGCAATGACCTAGAAAAAGATATACTTAGATAGAAACTGACTTAGACAAATGAATGATAGGCTAAAACCTGGTATAGAATCTGTGCAAAGTGTCATAAATAGAATTTAGATTCAGATATCCTCTTGGATATAAATTTAATCCTTTGGATAGTATCACACTATGATAGTGTCCTCAAGAGTGTGGTAGTGTCCTCTTGTAATAGGGGTAGTAAACTTCTGGGTATACCTTTGGCTGGACCTATGATGCATGTGCCTATGCAAATGAATGTTTGTTCACTACCTATAACTTTTTTCAACTCATTTATATAGAAAACCTAATGAATACCTATACACATGAAACAATAATGAAATCAAATGCAAGAGGGAAAATTTGGGTTGTGAGATGTTATGATTATGTGATACATAACCCTTATTGTCCTGACCACTACCTACATTAACCCCAATTATAGGGCTATCAAATCACATGTAGTTCTCCTTTAGGTAATGTGTATAATCAATGTACATATTATGTTTTAATGACTTTGGATTAGGCTATTATTTTGATCAAGCATGTATATATGTGTATTGTTTAGTAATAAATAGAGTGTTGAGCTATACTATTGTCTAATTTTTATGTAATTATATGCTCAAATAGTAAGTGTTAGTTATAAAATGCCTTGTGGGGATATTTTAATAGAAAGACATTGAATTTGAATGTGAGACCCATATTCATAGGATGACAAGTAAAAAATATAGATAAAATCACAAGAAGAGACTAAAATAAAATAATGGTAAGGACCCATAACAAGATAAAATTATGACCATTGGACACAAGTGTTGAGGTGGACACTAGTGCACTACATTAGTGTCCAGAATCATGGTAATGTCATGTGTGCATAAAATTGGGTAGTGACTATGGCATAAAGGCAAGGGAGCTCCTGTGACTAGGATAACATGACATAAGACCATTGGGGGTGAAATAAGTAGGAAAGATAAGCCATAATAATGATTAAAAGACCAAAATGACCATATGAACAAGACTCATGTTCATTATTAAGAATCTCCAATGAAAGATCATTAAATGGCATAGTACTTATGTTTTCTTGACCAAATTAGGGACATGTGTCCCCCTTTTATTCTAGTGATATAATAGAATGGAAGTGCCAGATTAAAAGATAGAAAATTTGTACCTATATCTACATGTGATCAATCCATGTAGATGATGGTTGTGCTCTAGAATTGGCCCACTTCTTTTCCAAAGAAGTGGACAAGAGTTGGAATATTTTATATGAAGAGAGAATCCACAAATCAGGCATCCCTTATACTAAGTTTGAGTAATGAACTAAATTATGAGGAACAAAACTCCATTTCCCCCCACCCTAATATGTGAAGTGATTCTAATAAGGAATCTATAATTATGGAGAAACAACCTTACTTGACCCCACTTTGATGTGTGAACTAAGTATGAGAATTAATCTATGCTCAGAGGTCGAAACTATCACTCAACCTACATAATTTGGGTTTTGTGAGAAACTATGGATCAACTACTATAGATGGCCATATGACCCAATATGGTGACATCTTGGTTACAATATAAGTGTAATATAGTAATTTAAACATAGATAATGGTATAATTTTCCATTATATCTATGTAACCTATTGGAATCATGTGGAATCAAGGACATGTGCCCTACATCATGCCCCCAAACTTGATATTTAGGTAATGTAGTTGTGTATCCTATTTATGAAAATACATGTTTATATAGGGATGGTGTACTATGTACATGCCCCCATAGTCATAATATGAGTCTATAACTATGTCAAAATCTTGTGTTAATTTATTAAATTATAAACTAATATCTAACAATATCATAAAACCCTAGAAATCTAAGTCAAAATGTGTATTTGCATGTCTGGATAAGGGAACTGTGTATCAATGTATCTAAGCCAATATATGTATATGAGCCAATATTTGTGTCTAGGCCAATCTATGTATATGAGTATCTAAGATACTATATATCTAAGTATCTAAAATAGGAAGTCTAAGTCAAATTGTGTTTTTGAATAGAATAATATTAGTGTGAATAGTGTATATATGCCCCCTTTTTGGTGAGAGAATTAAGACTATGGTAAGGATTTCAAAATAAAATTGATATTGGTAGGCATGTTAGCTATTATTATCATTTATAATATTATTGTAAGATAAATTATTTTGGTGATTGTAAAGGAATCATTTGTAAATTGGGGCTTAAGATAGACCTGCAGTATAATATGAGTTTGTTAAGAAAATATGGGTTTTGTCATTTGTGGAGTCAAATTGATTGGGAGGAAATTGTAACTAGTACCATGTGGGGGACATCATCATAAAATCCCACACACAAGAAACAAATTAAAAATTATAGATATGGTTCATGAAATATCATGAGTGGAAGAGTTTGATAATAATTAGCAAAATTTGTATGTAAGGTCAACCTTAGGTAGGTGGCATTTGTAAAACACAATTTAAATAGGTTTATTGATTGATTTCAAAAATAATTTGAACCTTTTGACTTGAGATAATTTTTTCTTTGAGCCTACAAAATATGTTGAGGAGATGAGGAGTTGATGTTACCCACTACGAGGAGGTGGAGGAACTCATCTAGGCTGATAAAGAGCTTAGGATAGTATGGATCCCCTCATTTTCCACATTTTTGACATTTTTTAACTTGTTATCATTTTTAGATTGATTTTTTTAGTTTAGGGACCTTTTTAGGAGGGCCATGGTAGTGTCCCAAGGATGTTGCTAGTGTTTTAGACTATCATGTTATTATCTAGAGACTACACTAGTATCCAGTGCTTTTGTCCTGGCTACAGCACTAGTGTCTAATGGACTAAACATTGTAATTATTGGTTCTAATGTGCATTTAATGATTGTTTGAGAATTTATATTTGTCATTTGGAAGTGTTAATGTTGCATTTTGGATGAATTTATAAGTAGATGTGCACATGAAGGAGTTTTATAGTGGTTAAATGATGGACTACTTATGTGGGATTCCTCTATTAGAAAATGAAAGAGAAGTTATTAATAGAGCTAGCTTGGGTTATGTGGAATCATTTGCACTGATGCCCTAAGATTTCCATATGATGATTCTATTTTGTGAGTAGTGGAATACTAATACCTATACATTTTGGCTACCTACTGGGGAGATTATTTTGACTTTGGTGGATGTTTATAAGATATTGAGAGTGCCTATTACTTATCATAGGACTGTATTACAAGAGGCAAGGAGAGATAGGGATATAATTTCTAGATAAATAATTTTGGATTTCACTAATAGTACATCAAAACATGATCAATATAACCAAGATAATAGTGATACATAAGATAGGACTCGAGAGACACTCCCCCCTCCAATACAAATGATATATAATCAATAAGGTTGAGGTATTAAAGAGTTTCAAAGATAGAATTTGAGAACAACCCCATGATCATGCACATATTTATCAAGCTATAATGGAAATAAATAACACATCACTTGGTCAATATTCTAACCCCCAAGATGTTAATATTGTTAAACTTACTATTGTGACAACTTAGATTCTATAACAACATGTTCTAACTTAGCAACATTTGATAATGAAAACACATCCTATGACTAGTATGCATTCATCCTATCCCAATGTACAATCCCTTATGCATGAGATCTATTCTATATATGTTAAAGTGTTACATATTAAGCAAGGTGATACCAAACCATTACCTACCTTGGACTCTCATGTTCTCCTACATATACCATTTTCAAAGCATACATTGATAACTCCTTTTCCATCTAGATTTGTAGCACCCATGCTTACTTTGTATGATGGTAAGGGTGACCCAGAGCATCATTTACATGGTTTTCACATAGTATGTTTGGACTACATGTCTAATTATTGGTTCTTGACTAAGTTATTCCCTCATATTTTAAAGGACTATGCATTACACTAGTTATATGATATTCCTAATCAGTCCATCACAACATTTAATCCATAGGAAGGTATGTTTTTGGCACACTTTTCAATTAGCGTCAGTGACAAAGTTTTT
Source organism: Torreya grandis (assembly GCA_037957365.1). Lineage (NCBI taxonomy): Eukaryota > Viridiplantae > Streptophyta > Pinopsida > Cupressales > Taxaceae > Torreya > Torreya grandis. The sequence goes on from JARHVA010002300.1 coordinate 216,510, forward strand.
TATGCTCAAGCTGTGCAACTAAATCAAAAATACAATGAGCCAATAGTTAAATATGTCTTGTGATATAAAATTATACTAGTAAATATGAATAGCCCCATGGTAGATAAAGATCTCCAAGACATATTCAAGTATATTTTATTACCAACATTACATAAAGCTATAATATTCATTAAGTTTCCATCATTTAGAGATCTATGCCATAAAGTAAAAGCAAGGGAAGTCAAGCTTCTCTCCATGGTAAAGTTAACATACCTAACTGGATTAAATTCAACTAATAAGAGTTCCAATAATCCCCCATACAAGGTGAGCCCCATTGAAAATAAGAATGATCAAAAGATAATAATTAATGTAGCCTCAAAGCCAGCTCCTCACCTATTTTTATCATCTTCTCTAAGGAGACGCTTTACAACTATTTCGTAACCACTATCACATGTTCTCCAACTAATCCTTAAATGTAATGTCATATCTCTCCCTCCCATCAAATACATCGATACAACTAGGCTTATTCCAAATAATTATAATGCCAATGCATTTTGTGACTATCACAGGGCACTAGGACATACTAAAAATAGATGCATCATCTTAATACATAAGATATAAGATTTGATATATTTTAATATCATTGATGTGAGCATTTCTACAAAGACATTAAAATCACAACCGATAGAAATAAAAGCAATGAAAATACTATTGGATCCATTCTCAAAACATACAACTAATGAGACATCGTGCACTATAGGGGCTCATTATTCTTATTAGGCACATCCACCACTAGAATATTATATACTCATACATAGGACACATACCCTATACTTAATAGTATTGGTGTGTTTCATACTACTGTGCCAGCTAGACCTCTCATTACTTTCTTAGAGCAAGAAATTATTGATGATGACTTAGATTTATATCCACTCTTTGTATGATCTTACATTGATCATCATCTTATTCATATTGTCATGGTTGATAATGGGTCAAGCATTAATATGTTTACTATCACATATCTACAACACTTAAGTTATTTAGAGCTGGATATTTCTCAAACATATATAGTTATTCATGGTTTCAATGGCTATGTTCAAATCTCCATCGAGGAAACAATACTTCCATTATAGGTTGGTCCTACACATGTGACCACCTAATTCTTAATGGTACCTAATTTCGATACATTCAACATATTATTGGGTAGGCCTTGGATATAATAGATTCAAGCCATCACATACACTATACACAAATGTATTAAGTATATACATGATAACTAGGGGGTTATAGTTAAGGGAATTTTATATGAGTATCCTTTACCTATTCTATAAATATTTTCATGATCATCACTAGTTACATCTCCATATATAACTTTCATTATCATGCCTCATATACTAGTTGAGCCACTAGTGCCGATGAGGTATACTCCTCTTGCATTATCATGTACACATACTCTCCCATGGAGACCCTTATTAGATATACCCATACATTAGTAGCATATTATGGACTCTAAATATCCTCTCTCTACCCCATTCCTACCCATGTTAGTGTTAGTGTGCTCCCTGAGTACTTAGAATATATCATCCACACCAGTCATAGCTTCTTCTACCAGATGGGTCCCCAAGAAACACATAGTTCATAAGCCTATTTAATTAGATTCATATATGCATATCCCCACTCCACAGGAGGTTTCATCTAAATATTAATTATTAAATCCAATTCACATATCTCACATACCTCCTCACATAATGTAGGTAATCATTCTTCCCTTATTTGATAAATGACACCTTAATAGTGATTCTCTTGCAAGAATCATTAGTTAGTAGTATCTATCTTCTTGTACATAGTTTATCTTACCTTTATCATTATATATAGTTTCATTTTCATGATTGGTTGTACATAGATTACACTCAAAAAACACAAAAACAATATAATATGTTCAAAGAATACAAAAACTTTCAAATATTACTCAAAAAATACAAATTTTAGATTGTATGCATTTCCATGTTTACATTCCTTATATTTGATAGGCGTTGCATATGTTATCTATGTTAGTATATTTAGTTTTATCATACGTACATGATTCACTTATTATTTTCAAGTATTCATATATCCTTAAAAATCTTAGGTCTTCCACATAAACACACTAATTTAGCATTGATGCATTATCCCATTAGGGGCATCCTATAGATAATTTTTTATTTTCCACGCTACATCTTTATATACTCCATTTCACATATTTAATATTATTTATATCTTGATATATATCATCCTATACTACACTAATTTTTTATCAACTCCTACTACTATAGACTTAGTTTACGTACATTTTTTATATTATACAGATGTGTACCACGTGTCTATACATACTTTCATTTATAGCTTTACTAGTTTAGATTTGATTGTGTCTCTTTTCTTTTACATCTATTAGAGAGCATTTTAATATTCCATTTTTCTATGTCTCAAAGACACTTCCTTTCATTATTTGTATGTTTTGGGAATTTACCTATGTCCTTGTGTGTTCTTTCTTGATTTAGTATGTGAACATTTAAACATGTCTTTAAATGTGTCTCTAATCCTAGCTTACTTTATCTATGTGTATGTGGACATTTGAACATGTCTTTTTACTTTTTATCTTTATCAAACTTAATGACATGTGCCCATGTCCCTTGTATTGTGTCCCCTTGGATTACGTTATGTGTGTTGTGTGTTTGTATGTATATGTCATGGCCATCACACTTGTCTCTTACTTATTTATTTCACACTCAGATTTTAATTCCATGAGGGAGCTCATCAGGGAAAATTTTAGTGGCCTATATTAAAAAAACTTTGAGGTCACTAGGCGAATCAATTTTTCAATGGTGATGAGTCATGTTGGAAGGTGTATGATAGTGCAAGAAAATTAGAAGGTGGTACATGGAGAATGTAATACCAAGAAAAACCACTTAAATGTAAAATGTAAGCATATAACTATATAGTGAAGTTATATGATTTCATAATGCAGTCATCTAACTACATTATACATTCATCTGACTGCATGATGTAATCATCTGACTGTAGGGCATAATCATTTGACTACATGGCATAGTCATCTAATTCCATCGTGCAGTAGTTTGACTATACCCTATAATCATATGACTACATAATACATCCATTCACCTACATAGTACAAATGTCCAACATCATAGCCTAATGGGATAGAGGTTGATTTCAAATAGCTACCAACATCTGACTTTTAGAAGATGCATTAGATTCTTATTTGTTATATGGCTTGTAATTGATGATGTGTTAGATATTATATATAAAAGTGACCTTTTTTTTAATTAATCTAGGTACATTGTATGTATGATATATGTTTTTTAAATGTGAGTGTTTATACCCATTTGATTTTAAGTAAAAATGTTTTTATGACTAGGTTTTTGGGGAAAACATTATTTGATTGAAATGAAAATGTATAATTGTTAAAGTTATTAAGGGACTAGATGTCCATATAACTTTCCCATCTTTGTGCCAGTGTCATACATACTATTGGTATAGAAATCAATTAAGCCATTAATAAACAACATAATTGATCATATGAAGTATTATTCAATACAAGACTACTTGCTACGTAAATGATTTATGAATCAAAAGGAGAAAATATGGTTCAGTAAACAATAGAAATTTATCACAACTAACTTTAATTCAATTTTATTTAAAATACATACAAAATAAAACTTAGGGATATGGAACAACCCTTATTTAACATGTGCTTCATCATTGACATTTATATGTATTGTCTTAGTAGCTTTTTCAATATCTTCTTTGGTTATTGTATTAGTGAATCCTCTTCTTTCAGTAAGAGAACTCCAAATTAAAATCACTCTCTCATATGTAAACTCATTTAATGCATAACTTGAAACATATAACCTCAAACATGTATCAATATGTTTATCCAATCTATTTCAAAGTTTGGATTTGACAAAATATAGTGCACTAAATACCCTTTCATCTTCCACCAACCCCAAAATCATTATTTTAAATAATATATATGACTAAAAATATTTTCTAATTATTTCTTGTAGAGCACTATTGGGATACAATTTATTCCATAGCCTTGTAATAACACCTATTTCTATTAGTTCATCTAAGGTAAGATATTGTCCAAACATTATAATTCCAAAATTCTTTAACTATTTTTAAATAAATCTTTTTGAAAAATACCCTCAACTTCAACTCCATCAATTTATATAGACTTACTGAAATGATTAATGAGAGTATCCATGTGTTTGATAAATAAATTACCTATTATGTTTTTACCCTATAGATTATTCTAAAATATAGGACTCACCACTCCCATGGCTTCAAGAAACTCATCCCTTTGAAATAAATCTCAAATTTTAGTAGATAAGATTTGTGAAATGTTACTCAATTTCATTCATGTCTCATTTATGATATTATCATATAAAACACATCATATAGGTACTTCTTCAATTTTTGCTCCAACTACATGAGCTAGTATTTAGAAAGTGTGTAGTGATATCTCTTTTCCATTAATGATATTACAATGATGATCATTGATATTGAATTTCAAATAATTTTTAAGGTTTTTATATCTACTAAAATTTTCCAACTATCAAATATCGGTCCCTTAAAATTTTCATTCAATTCATATAATATATCAAGAGATTGACAAACATGTTTCCTCAACCGTATGAAGTCAACAATATATGGATCGCTCTTGCATATGCTTTCATCAAATAATTCATTTATTTCATCATGGGTAGAATACCATAAAATTTTATCAAGGTTTTTAAATTTTTCAAATGGTATATAAATATTTTTTGGTGTCAAAATCCATCTTATATTTAAACATAAAACATGTAAATAATTGATATTCTTCAAATATTCTACATGCAGGCTCATACATGGAAATGCATCTTGTATCAACATATTTTAATAGTTTTTAACCATAATTCACTCTAATCACAAATTTTTGAAACTCTAAAAACCTTTTTAGACTTCTCGACATGTACTCATGCAAGTCATGGATAAGCTCCTCCACTTTTGTAACATTTTGAAATTTGCTAAAAATTTTGTAATCAAGATTCATTCTATGTGTCATGCAGTGGATTGGATTTATATATGTGGTAATTGTTGTTTTTAGGTGAACACACAAACCAATTTTGTTCCCCTACATTACTAATTCCTTATCCATAACAACACACACTAACTTGGTTCTTATATCATAATAACTCATCCCAACAATATCTACCAAATTAGAAATAACCAATTTAGAAAGATTATCATCATTATAATTTTCTTTCATTTTAATTATAGATAATAGGTGAGCTTTCCTTTAATGGTTCTCAAATGTATAAACATGCATGTAAACCCATGATGTGTTGTCAATTATTGTTACCTCATCAATGGACAATTATATAAACCGTGGTGCTTTTATTTTTTTCCTTCAAATTCTCCTTTTCAATCATCACAAGGCATTTTTACATCTCCCAAGAACTATTATTTGACCAATGTGATTTAGGAATGTTATAAATTCCAATATGCTGAAATAAAATATTGTAATATAAAAAATTAGAGATTGGTCTGCCTCTTTTCAGAATGTGATATAAAGTGGAAAATTGTATTATTTTAGCAAGTAGATTTACCTGAGTAACTTCTCCAAACTGAGTTGTGATTGTTTCTGATTTTTGAATGAGGTATTGTTGATGCTTATAATGATTTAAATACTCTTCTATGTAATATTGATGCATGCATTACTTTGCATTTTTCCATCTCACTATTTTTTTATTTATCCATCTTTGTCTTTTACCGACTCATATATTTTGTCACAATGTTTCTCAATTGTGTCCAACTTGAATTGTATTTTGTGATCCTTTCCAAGTTTCCAACTACATATTATACATTTTCATTTTTTTGGTGTTTTGGTACTATTTTCATGTTGTATAATTTCAATGAATGGGTATTTAGCTTCCTAGTCAAACTTAAATGACCTTCTTATTATCCATGTACTTCTCTTCTTTCACACTGATTTCTTAGTGCTTTTTTCAACTGAAGATTGTGTTAGCTAAGTAAAAATATCGTCTTGTATTGGGTACTCATTATCAACATCCACGATGATGTCATCCAGAGTTCTTTTATTTGAACTCTGTGAGGGCATTTCATATCCATGGATGTCTTCTGGTAGAAGCATGTCTTTAAAGGGTTATCAATGGGTTCTACTTACAAAATGGGTATAGATTTTATAATTATTATTAAAAATTGTTCTTTAATAATTAAGTGTAAAGAATTAATAATATAATAAATCATATAATATTTATTACCTTTGTTTTGAATTTGATATCCAGGGACGTCTTCCAATGGAGGCATATCTTCAAAACTATTATCATTGGGTTTTGCATGCAAAATGGTTGTAGACTAAATATTAATAAATACTGTAATAAAAGTGAAATTAAGTAACATAATAGTAAATCAAATAATATTTAGAACCTTTGTCTGGTAGTTCATACCTAGGTACATCTTCTAATGGAGGCATATCTTCAAACCTATTATCATTGGGTTTAGCATACAAAATTATTGTAGACTAATTATTAATAAAGATTGTAAAAAAAGTGAAAATAAATAACAAAATATTAAATCAAATAATATTTAGTACCTTTGTCTGGTATTTCATACCCAAGTATGTCTTCCAATAGAGGCATATCTTCGATTGTATTATCATTGGATTTTTCATGTAAAATGGTTGTAGACATTAATTATTATTGAACCTTAATAGTAATGACTAAATAATATTGGTTTATAAATTAATATTTATATTTTTATTTACCTTATGGTTAAAATAAGATAATAGGTTGTTTTATTTTAAGATTTCCCTGATGCCTTAACATTTTTAGCATTAGCCATCGAATCAACACTTCACACAAATGACAGAAACCTAACTACTATACATAGACTCTTGACTACCAGTTGTAGTTTCCTAATTGCTTTATGTATTCACCCTATTACTTCATGTAGTCACTTGACTATTCCACATAGTCACTTGGCTGCTAGTTATGGTCACCTAATTATTGGTTGTAGTTTCTTGACTTAGGTTGTAATCACCCGATCGCTACCTATAGTGACCTGAAAATTACTCATAGTAATTTGACACCTATTTGTTTTTATTCATCACCTTATTACTGTCATCCATCACCTTCTTGATATCATCTATCACCTAGTTACTGCCAGCTGATTTATATTTGTAGAAGCATGACAATGGATACAAACACTTGAGATAATTTGTACTTAAGGAGTGAATACCATATATATAATTATAAATGCCCCCAAATTAGTTTTTTTAGTACCATTGATATACATTTATAAGGGTAAATTTATTTTTAAAAGTAAGTGAATCGACCCTTAAATTTAAATTATACCCTAAAATTTAGTTGATCTCACTCGATTGACTACCCCACAAAATCACCAAATGCCAACTTTGAAAAATAGAATATTTATGAGTAAATGAATATTTGTCACTAAAAAAAACCCTAGACCTCATGTATATCCCATTCCTTCTTGGGTTCCTTGATAGACATCATGCCCCATGCCCTAGGTAGTTATATAGATTATACTCATATTTGTTGTTTATATACATGCTTACATTGTTATATCTATCTTGACAATCAAGTGAATTACACATCTAACATTAAACACACATTACCAACTTATGCTTAGATATTCTTACATTCATGCACCATGTATACACATTATATTGGTTTATCACACAAATATCATATGTTTTTATTCTAACAAAATATAATGCAGAGCTGTTAATGTAAGGACATTTATTACATAGGTTAACTAACTCCCCTAAAAAGAGGTGGAATTCACAAGGGTTTGTCACAAATATTAGGCCATCTGAGTGCACTCATAACATAATTTTTGGTATGCATACATAGAATACAAAGCTAAGAATCAAGAACACACAATGAAAAATAGTCATATAAATTAGTTTCATTTTTGAATAAAAATAGTACATCTAGACACTATTGTGACATATTAGACACTAACACATGTGATACTATCTAAGGGACTGTGATACTATCTAGTAGGCCCAAAAACATGAAATTATGGAATTACTAGAAAAGTATAATAAGTATAGTTCAAGTTTGCACTATTTCAGTCATAGATTATCAGATATGCTCAATTTTACACAAAATTACATAGGTTTTTCTCAAATTAGGGTAATCATTCATGGCATGATCCCTCCCCTTTTATTTTCAAAAATACTCAAACATAAATTATTATTACTTAGTCCAGAATCCATACACAAAGATATCAAAATTGGGGGCATGTATGCTAGCACATCATTCCCATATGTTTATTTTGACACTAATACTCTTAGATGGAATGGTATCTTCGTGTAATTATACATTTTTTATACTCTATACACACCATATTGATGCTTTATTCCAACCATAATGATTTGAATTTTTGTGTAGTCCCTGAACTACATTTTGGAGTGGCCCTTGAGCTATTTTACATTTTAGAGTTTCTAAGTTGCCCCATATCCATCCTACATAGTTTTAGTTATATCACAAAACATAAGTTACATTAAATTATTTTAGATTCAAATGCATCTACTACACATGGGTAATAAATGACAGAGGCATAACCTAATTGAGTTCTTGAGCCTGTTAGTGTAGGTTTTTATTTTTCCCTATTATTTAATTAGGGAATATTATATATTTGTGCATACATGGAGTTTTCCTGCATTCGTGGGATAGGCTAGCTTATGTGGAGATATGTGTCATAGATGTGTCATAGGTGTCATAAGTAACTCCTTTGACTAGCTATTTCGGGTATGGGAGTTACTTCTCTATTCTTAGCACCTTGTCACCACCTTTCATGGAGGAGTTACAGTCTATTCTTGGAGTGCTTTGACCACCTTTTGTGGAGGAGTTACTTACGTGCTCTCCTATATGTATTCTTCACTTTGGCCATCTTAAGTTAATCAAATATTGGGTTTTATCCTATTTGTCTTATGCAATTTATCTCCTTGTATAATTTCAAATTGCTTTAGCATCTATGTGATGTGCACTAGCTTCATCTCATGTGATCACATCTCCATTGCATTCGCATTATCTAGATTCTGAGACAACTCCGATATGGTATCAGAGCCACCCCGATAATTGTGTGTCTGGTTTGCTATTAGTTTATTTTGAAAATGTGAGGAGTGGAGTTCTCTTTATGTTATTTTTCTTATTTCCAGATCTAATCTGAAAAAGCCTTTCGATATCATTTCTTGTGTTGCATTTATCTTTCTTGTGGACTGCCTTCGTGGTGTTTGGATCTGTAAGTTTTTTTTCAACTACTATGCACATCTGTTGTGTCAAAATGGCATTTTAGATATAAGGTGTAGCTACTGGAGAAGTGGCACCATTTTTGATAGCTCTACACTTAGCTTCCTCTATAGTTTATATTTCTTGGATGCCGCTTTCAGCTTGGGGCAGCTCTCCAGGAAGCGCATTTGCACATGGAGGAGATCCATGTGGGGCATCTGGTAGGATGAGATGTGCATGGAGTAGGACTCTAGTAGGGTGCAGTGGCACTGCACAACATCCAGTGTGAGGAAGGGGTTGAGGAGATGTCAGTCTAGGTGTTGCCCACATGACGACAAGACCTTGAACACACTCATCTCCACGTCAACGTCCAGCACACGTAGCTATGGCTGACTGGATAGGAAGCAGTCCACGTAGTAGCAGTGCACTAAGATGTCCACCATGCAGGGAATCTCACTCCTAAGGTCACATTGGAAGTGGGAACTCCATGGATTTTTTTGGTTTTAAGCACCCCACTATTTCCAACTCCCCATTTGGTGGGCCCACTCTCTACTTAGAAAAATTGGTAAAATCTACTTTTATCTAATTTCCTCATAATTATTCTGATCTTGTATTCATAAATCAGTCATTTGATTTTTTGAATTAAAGTCAAATTGGAAAATTAGCATTTAAAAAAGTAGTTTAAAGGTTTTAAAAACTTGTATCTTCAACTTATGAAGACGAAGGGTGAGGCCCAGGATGGAAGGAGGCCAATTCCCCTTCACAAAGACCTCTTTTGGATTCCTCACTCCGTGCTAAGCCCAATGAGTGGTTGGAAGGCCACTTTCTCTCTCAAAATAGGTATTTGTTTAATGTTTTAGTGCTATTTTTTTTGCAAAATTACTAGTTTACGAGAAATTAAAACTTTAAAATATTGCAAACAGTAGCTCAGATTTGAGTGCCATCTTTTTCAAAAGTGCTTAGTTTTAAATTTTCGACAACTTAGGCTAGATAATTTTCAAAAATGCACTACTTTATAAAGTGCCAAAAAATTGGGTCTCTTAAGATGCATTTTCGGATGGGTTCAATGTCTTATTTGCTTGGGTTATTAACTTGACTTTCACAGATTGCTCTAAGACACATTTTCAGATGAGTCCAACATCTTTTGAGCATGTACTTGCATATTTTGGGGGGCTCAACATTTTGGGGGGGTGTGATTGTTTTTCAGCACTTTGTTTACTTTTGTTATCTTTCTCTTTTTTGCATACTTTCACAAACTTGCAATCAACACAACTTCACCTAAATTCAGCTTAAAATGGATTATTTTCAACTTAAACCCCAAACACCCTTCAACTATCATGAATGGAAGGTTAAAATGTCAATCATTCTTAAAAGCAAAGGGTTGTATAGGATCACCATGGGTACTGAAGTGGAACCCAACACTGATGTTGAAAAGGTCAAGTGGTACAATCGTAGTGATGAAGCCTATGGATTACTAAGCTTGTCCATGTCTCTAAAACTTCTCTTCCATTTAGAAACTATCAAGACTCCCAAAGACATATGGGACACCTTAGAAGTCTTATTTAGGAAGCTTGATGAGATGAGAGGTCATGAACTTGAAAATGAACTCATAAGTCTAAGTCCTAGCAACTTTGACACCCTACAGGACTTCTTCACTAAGTTTAAGGTCCTTAGATTGCAATTGAAAGAATGCAAGATAGAGAAGAAAGATGATCAACTCATCCTTTCTATTCTCACTAAGTTAGGTCCAAGTTATTCAGTCTTTGTCTCCACTTTCCATGCCACAAAAAGTGCCCTTGGCGCTACATGGAAAATGCCTTATTTGGATTCATTCATTGCTAACTTGACTAGGGAGCAAGATAAACTAATCCAAATGGGCACAATGAAGTCTACTCAACCCCAAGCTTTGATAGCTGGAAATGGTAAGGATAAGACTTCAACAAATGAGAAGAAGAAAAAGAACAAGGACCAGGAAAAGAAGAAAGAAAACAACAATCCTAAAAAAAACAACACTGAGTCTTCCTCCTTCAATGATAAACCTAAGAAGGAGAAGGTTAAGTGTGCCTATTGTAAGAAAACAATGCATGATGAACACAAATGCATGAAGAAACAAATAGATCACCTAACTCATCTTCTAGAGAAGCACAACATAGGTGTTCCTGAGTCCATCAAGCAGAACTCATCTACCCATGATTCTACTAAGGCAAAAGGCAAGGGTAACGAGAAAGAAAAGGGCAAGGCCCTTGTAGCTACAGTAGCTTCTACATTTTCAGGGGTCATTAACTCAGGGGCTTCTCACCACATGGGCTCTTCCCTAGTTGAGTTTTCATCTTTAGATCCTTGTAGCATGACTTTAATTAGTCTAGGTGATGACACATCAGTTTCCATTGCAAGGAGAGGGTCAATTGAAATGGAAGGAGGAACATTCAATAATGTTCTAAGTGTTCCTTCTCTTTCAACCAATCTCCTATCAGTGTACCAAATCACTCACATTGGTTGGGGCATGAGAGTTGAGTTTTCACCAGATTTAGTGGCTATCAGGGAGTTGCATAATGATTCTACAGTGGCAGTGGGTAGGGCAGATCACCAAGCAAGGTTATACACCTTATCACATTTTTCACCTGATTCTTCTCCAATAGCATTGTTGACTCATTCAGATGGAGTTAGAAAATTATGGCATGAGCGGTTTGGCCACCTTAACTACCACTACCTTGAGTAATTTTGCAAACATGACATGGTCATTGGCTTGCCTCATGTCCAATTCTCAAAAGGACTTTGTGAGGGGTGATCCCTTAGGAAGCATCCCGAAGCAAAATTTGACAAAGGCAAAGCTTGGAGGGCTTCACAACCATTGGAGTTAGTCCACAATGGTGTATCGGGACCCTTTCCCAAACCATCTTTCACAAGAGCCAAGTACATCCTCACTTTCATTGATGATTTCTCTAGGTACACTTGGATATATTTTCTCAAACAAAAGTCTAAAGTGTTTGAAATTTTTCTAGACTTCAAGGCTCTTGTTGAGAAACAGAGTGAAAAATCCATCAAGGTTATTTAAACTGATAATGGAGGGGAGTATGTCAGCAACAAGTTTGAGCAGTTTTGCACCATAGAGGGGATTGATTTGCAGCACACAGTCACTGATAGTCCTTCACATAATGGGGTTGTAGAATGCAAAAATAGGTTCTTGAAAGAGATGGGTAGCTGTATGATTCACTCCAAATCCTTAGCACCATAGTATTGGGCCGAAGCCATCAATTATGCTTGCTACATTTAAAATAGGGTTCCTCACAAAGCTTTAAAAGGGATAACACCCTCTGAAGCTTAGCATAAAAGGAAACCTGATGTTGAGAACCTTAGGGTTTTTAGATCTCCAGTCATGGCCCACATACCAAAGAAGAAACACAAAGCTATGGAACGTCAATCCAAGCCTTGCATCTTTGTAGGATATTCAAATAGTGTTAAGGGGTATCGCCTTCTAGATCTGACCACTCATGAGTTGTTTATTGAGAGAAGTGTCCACTTTCAAGAGAGTCCTAGAGACTCAACACTTGGTACTTATTCTCTCTCATCATATCTACTTCCTCAAGATGATTCCTCAGATTCAGATCAGCCACAATAGGTTCTTGAGCCAAAGACATCTTCTTCTTCAAGTTCAGACAGCAAGGATAGTGATGTAGAGTCATCCACCTCTAGTCAGTCAGAGGATGAGGAGTTAGCACCTGACTCACCCACTTTCAAGCCACTTTGGGCCAAACAGACACTTGAGAGTGTTGGCACTTGGGTAGGAGATCCTACAGATGACAGACACACTAGGGGGGATTATCAGAGAGATCCACATGCCTTATTTGCTTCAGTTTCAGATCCATAGACTTTTTGAGAGGCATTAGGAGTACCTAAGTGGGATAATGCTATGGAGGAAGAATATTCTTCCTTAATCAAAAATCACACTTCGGACTTGACTTCACTTCCTAAGGGAAGGAATATGGTTCGATGTAGGTGGATATATCAAACCAAGTTTACCACAGATGGGTCAGTTGATAAGTACAAGGCGCGATTGGTCGCCAAGGGTTTCTCACAAGTGGTAGGAATTGACTACTCAGAGACCTTTACACATATTGCAAAGATGACTTCTATCCAACTCACCTTGGCTATTGCTATAACACATGGTTGGGATGTGCACCAGATGGATGTGAAGAGTGCCTTTCTTCATGGAGACCTAAAAGAGGACATCTACATGGAGCAGCCACCAGGATTTGTCTAGGATTCTTCCTTAGTATGCAAACTAAGGAAATCTATTTATGGCCTCAAATAGGCCCCTTAAGCTTGGTATGCCAAGATGGATTCCTTCCTTCTCACAGCGGGTTTCACTAGGTGCCATTCTGACCCCAATGTCTACTTCTTGCGGCAAGATGATTCGCTCCTAATTTTGGTTCTATATGTTGATGACCTTTTGATCACCGAGAGTTATTCATCAACTATTGCAGCAGTGAAGGCATCTCTCCAAGATAGATTTTACATGACAGACTTGGGTTTGTTGCACTACTTCCTTGGCATCAAGATCTCACAGTTAGATTTAGGGATTTCTCTTGCACAACCTAAGTATGCTCTTGATTTATTATCTCAATTTCACATGGCTGATTGCAAGCCATCTCTGACTCTCTTTCTATCAGGAGTCAAGCTTGAGGCTGATTATTCTTCACCATTAGTTGATGCCACTTGGTATCGACAACTTGTTGGCAGTCTCATCTACTTGACTCACACCAGGCCCAAAATATCATATGCAATGGGACTTGTCTCTAGATTTATGCAGGAACCTCATGAATTGCATTGGAAAGTAGCTAAGAGGATCTTGCATTACATATAGGGTTCACATAGATATGGGATTCATTACAGATTTGTCATAGAGGCTGACTTGATTGGGTATACAGATTCAAACTGGGTTGGCGATTCATAGACTCACAAGTCCACTTTTGGTTACAGTTTCTCTCTAGGTTTTGGTCTTATCAGTTGGTCTAGCAAGAAGCAAAATGCTATTGCTATATCATCCACAGAGGCAGAGTTCAGGGGAGTTATTAATGCAGCTACTGAGGCTATTTGGCTTCAAGGGATACTTTCTGAGTTTGGCATTGCTATCAGGTAGCCCACCATCATTTATTGTGACAACTAGAGTACCATTCAAATTTGCAAGAATCCAGTTTAGCACCAGCGGACCAAGCACATAGAGATTCACATGCACTTCATTTGAGAGCTTATTCATAGTCAGGTCATTGACTTGATATTTTTCCAGTCTTCAGAGTAGGTTGTAGACATCTTCACCAAATCTTTCATCAAGAGTAAGTTCATTCATCTATGAGCTCTTTTTGGGGTTCGGTTCACATCTGCAGCAGCATCATCTTCAGGGGGGCCACTAGCCTCTTCATTTATTTTATGTCTCTCTTTTGGGGTGGAGTTTTTTCCTACAAGTTTTCTCCATTTCTCTATCTTATGGGAGATTGCATTTGTACATGGGTACCTCATCAGGCCTAATTTTTGGGACCCATTTTATATTTCCACACTACCCACCTAAGCTACGCTTATGGGGGGTGTTAGTGTAGGTTTTTATTTTTCCCTATTATTTAACTAGGGAATATTATATATATGTGCATACATGGAGTTTTCCTACATTCATGGGATAGGCTAGCTTATGTGGAGATGTGTGTCATAGATGTGTCATAAGTGTCATAAGAATGTCATAAGTAACTCCTTTGACCGGCTATTTTGGGTATGGGAGTTACTTCTCTATTCTTAGCACCTTGTCACCACCTTTCATGGAGGAGTTACAGTCTATTCTTGGGGTGCTTTGACCACCTTTTGTGGAGGAGTTACTTACATGCTCTCCTATATGTATTCTTCACTTTGACCATCTTAAGTTAATCGAATATTGGGTTTTCTCTTATTTGTCTTCTGCAATTTATCTCCTTGTATAATTTCAAATTGCTTTAGCATCTATGTGATGTGCAGTAGCTTCATCTCGTGTGATCACGTCTCCATTGCATTCACATTATCCAGATTCTGAGACAACTCCGTTAGAGCCTCTTTCATTAGAGGGTTAGACAAGCCACCAACCCAATCCAAGTTATTCATAGATTATGATCCACCATGTAGGGGAGGGCAATGATGGATTTAAGACCACCTTAATTTTTTGATCCACCCACACATGGGGATTGAAAAAGCCATCATCTCAGTACAATCTATTCACCATTTGATCATCGATTACATAGACACAAGATGTCAGTAGGTTCTAGCATTGGTTCATGTACCGAATGAGGTGTATTTATTCCTTTCCTCTTTCTCTTACACATATACTCAATTTTGTCTTTGATTTTTATATCTCTTAAGTAAGGATTGATTCAGTCATGTTTCACTTGTAGGATACACAATGAAGCATCTTTCACAAACTCAGATCAAAATTCACAAGTTTTGCCTCTTAGTTGAGTCTAGGTATGTTTTTTTTCTTTTATCCTAGTCATCTCACTTTGATTCATTTATAGAATAAATGGGGGTAAATTTAGTCATCTAAAATGTCATTTTAGTTAAATGGTTGTCACTTGAGACCACCTTGCCTTAACTTAGCCCTAAACCTATCTTGAAGCTTATTTTGATCCTATTTTAGTTTTTCTGCAAGTCTAACATGCTCCCAAACTTACCAAAATTAGTGATAATATACCCCCTAAGCACCCAATCCCTCTGATAACTAGATTATGCACCCTAGATAATAGTGTGGCCCTTTAGACATTAATGCACTATGCTAGTAACCTAAGGACCATGCTAGTGTCCCTTTTCTCCTTACCCCTCCAACAGATATCTTTCCATCCCCCAATGTAATTTAGGGTCAGCCTATACCCATTTCACATCTTTATGAACATTAGAATGCTATATGTACAACACTTTCATTCACTTATCCACTAGATGGAAATTAGATGCAAATACTCCCAAATAAACTCATAAACAATTATGTGAATCAAGGTTATTGATCCTTATTCTTCCTTACTTATACATATAACCATCTACAACATCTTAGAGCTTAGAATACTCATAATTCTAGTCTCAATTTATACTCAAATCATTTAAACCAACACTCATACTAGCATTCACTTGAACTTATACCAAACACTTAGGCGGGATTACTATATTAGGCTTGATCCCTCCTCAGAGTATTGGTATGTAGACAATGCTAAACATGTGAGGTGTTGAGGTCACATCCAACCTACCCTAATAATGTGTCTTTTCTAATTGTGATTATTAAATACCCTAATAAACATGGAAGCCTAGGGTTTTGTATAAAAATTAGTCAAAATAGGTTATAGGCAGTGAACTTGCATTCATCTGCATAGACATAGGCATCTCAGGTCTAGCCTAAGGTATACCCAAAACTTCACTACCCTTGTTGCAAGAGGACACTATCATGTTCTTGAGGACACTACCCTGATGTTTTATTGTCTAGAGGACTACATTTCTACCTAGGAGAGTTTTTTTACTCTAGATTCCTATTTGTAACACTTTATACATCTCATGTACCAATTTTTAGCCTATCACTCATATGTCTCAGTCAGTTTCCATCTAAGTTCTTTCTTTTATAGGTCATTAATATTTGTAGAATAATTAGATAAATCAATTATTTTACAAATTAGTGGTTGTATTTATTGCTATATTTATTCCCTAATTTAATATTCTAGCACTTTAAAAATGTAGGGTTTTACATTCCATAATCTCCTTGAAAGTAAATTAGTGTAATATCTATCACTATCAGATATATAATGCTATGCTTATATATAATATGACTATGTGGTCATGAAGATACAATAAAAGGAATGTGGGTTTATGGAACCCATCATTAAATGATCTGTGGTCTCTTTTGAATAGCATAAATATGCACATGTTTTATTTCTCTAGGTAACTGAGTATGTTATGTAGTCATGGATGCAAATTCCATGGAATCAACTGTGTCTCTAGAGCAATGAGACAATCAAATTATGCCATGAAATCTAGTTGAAAATAAGAAATATCGACTATAATTATCATTTGGTAATGGAACTTTTGCTTTTGTTTTTGTCACTTGAACTAATGTATATGTATGCATATCACATGTATTTATGTGATTTGTATTTTTATGTGTTATTTTTGGTACCCAAACCTATTATGTGAAATTTTTGAGTAAAATTTATTAAATGTGTGTCCTTTATTTCTCCACATGTCCCTCTATCAAGATCCTAATCAACCAATGACTCATTGGTAGGATCAGTATGGGAAAGATCGATCTTGGTATAAGGTACACTAGGAGAAGTAATTATACCAGTGGTCATCTTCTATAAATGTTGATAGACCACATATTCCTTAAAAATATTATAATGGGATGTCTTGACCCTCTTATAATAAGTAGGGGAAATAGATCTGGATATATCTTTTGAAAATGCAATAATTTCCCGATCTACTATGTAAGATTTTATTCGAGATTGAATCAATCATTATGTCAGTTCTTTTTTATACCATGGTAAGTACAAAATTCGTGTGCTTTTACCTTTTTAAATACATTTGGTGGATAATGAGAATTAGGAGGAAGTTTTATCATCTATTTATACAATATTGAACTCAATATATCATGTGGTCTATCTCAATACCAATCAAACTAAAGTGGCTATCTTTTTCTAAAGGCATATATTTAACTCTAGGAGGTATTTTGTAATTATATTCATTTCCTTTTTTCAATACCTATACTATTTGTTCTTTGGTATGCACTAGCATTTTTGAAGAAATATTTGGAAGTGGTTCATGACCCTTCTTATTTTGATTTCTTACTTTAAAATCATTGTTTATACCATGTTTCCCTTTAGTTGGCGACATACGTAATTTGGTTTTAGTATTTGGTAAATCACATGCATATTTACCCACATCCCAATATAAAGTTTTGAATTAAGTAAAGGTCTTGTTCAATGTTCTTTCTCTAAGTGGAGAAATAAGACCCCTACTAAATATAAATTGCACTTCCAAATCTGAGGGAGTATAGTTTAAGGAGTATAATATTTAATTAAATTCTATAGCATATTCTTGAAGGGATTCATCCTCATTTTGAGTTAAGGACTAAATGTTCCAATGGTAGCTTTGGTATTATGTGCTTATAGAAATTATATAAGAATACATCCACATGTTTTTTAAAGATTTATGAGGAACCATTTGGAACTGTATAGAACCAATCAAGATCCTCTTGAGCTAAACTTCTATGGAAATATTTTAAAAATAATTATCCATCTTTAGCCCAATGTTCAGAGTGTATATATTGTTTTAAATGATTAGCAATATCTCCTTTTCCATTAAAGGAAGATAACATAGGCATGATAAAGGTGGAAGGGTATGGATAATGAAAAATATATTTAGTAAGGTATTGGTCCTTTGACATATTATCATTAAAATTATCCTCATGTGAGGAAACTCACAACTTTAGAATAATCATTTTTTGTTGAATATCTCCCACGGTAGTCATTATAGATAGCATATCACTAGGAGGTGTTGGTAAAGATGTTTAATATTGCTTAGAGGTTTTAATTTTACATCCATATGGAACATAGGAATAATAGGATCCTTACCACCCTCATTTTATTTTAGGATAGGATCATCATGCGGTTTATAAACATTAGGTAAAGGTATATCCACTTTGAATGATGATTCAAGAGAGATCATTATATTATTTTGGATATCATGAAGTTTAATGAAATCATTATTTACTAAGTACTTGTATTATTATTAAATGCAATAGGGATAGAATATTTATTTTCATCTGTTCCATCTATAATTGGAACATGATTTTTATCATAAAATGTAAAAGAGGGAGAAATAGGAATGTTTTCCATTTTTCTTAAAATATTATTATAGGAAGGAAAGATACAAACTTTGTTTTCATTTTTAAACTCAAAATAAAATGGGGTAGAAGTTGAAATATCACTTCCTAATTTAGGTACACCATTGTTATATGAGAAAGGGACATTATCATAACTATCATTTGAATCTTGAGTTACCTTATTGCTACTTGACTTTGGAAAAAAATTAATTAGGAAACCTTTAGCAATTTTTTTTGTTAAATTAGAAGAATAGTATAAGAACATGCATATACACTACTTTGGCTAGTATTATCATTTTCATCTTTCCAATATAAAATAATAGGAAGATCATAGTACATGCATTTATATCATTGAGATCTAGAGAGAGAAGTACTTTCACTAGTTACATTTGAGTGATCAAAAGAAGGAACAAGATTTTCCACTTTGTCATTACTTTGGAAACAAGGCACACAAACTTTATTCACTATTTGAATCATTTGAAATGGAAGAGAAGCATTCAATTTTTGGTTCATCTTGAAATTTTTTTCATGAAACATTGTTGATTTCAACATCATAAGTGCTAATTTCTTGCACATCTATTGGATCATCTTTATGTGATGCACTAAAAAATGTTATCATTTGTAACATTTAGGCCTTTCATTATTGAAAATAGGATAAATAGGATAACTAGGCTCCTCATATTTACATTCAAGAGAGGTATAATCACACTCATAACCATATGAAAGCATGTTATTATTATCAACATATTTATTTAGACTTGCATTTTCATCATTAGTTTTATCATTAACATAGTTATAAGTAAAGGAGGAGGATTGATTACTTTTTTAGATGATAAAAGACCCTCATATGAAATACAATTATCGTCAAGGATATTAAACCACTAATCCAAAAAATGGGGTTTCTAAGAGCTTTTAGTATTAGTAAACATGTTGAGGAAGGCTACAAACTTGGATGCAATCATAAAGAGGAAAAGAACAATGTCTAGGAAAAAATAGAAGAAATCATTAATTAAGATATACCCATGAAATAAATCAGATCTAGAAAATAAAAAAATTAATCTAAAAATAAAATTTTATAGAAGGAAAAACCTTAAATGAAATTTATGGTTTTGATCAAATAAGAATAAATGTCAGGTTCACTAGAATGTTTTATGCAAAATAGACTCAATAGACAAACAATCTAAACTAATAAAATGATTTGAATGCATTATGAAAATATTTATATCTAGGTAATGTAATGCAATATTTTAACAATACAATTCATTTAAGCATGTGTGATCAATATATCATATTATACATATACATAACTAAGGGATAAGAGAGAGAATATCTTGTTTGTTATTTTGTTCTAAATTTTTAATATGTCATAGATCCCTCTCAATCCTTTAACCCAAATTTATGTTCTTTACATTCAATATTTCAACTATTTTTCTCCCTCTGACACTTTCATTATATCTGAACACTTACATCAATAATAGTGTCCTCTTTTGGAGATTAGTGTCCCTCCCAAAACACTGACTCTTTTTTAGATCTATCAATTGTGATTTTATGGGTTTTTTTTCACCTTTATATTGGTGTTTTTAAATTTTTTACACATGTAATCACTCTCTATAAAATTATCAAACCCTATATTCCTCACCCTTAGAGTAACTATGTGAAAAATGGGTTCATGCACACATAGTGTCAATCTACCCCAAGGACCCCTATATCAATGGGTGCTACCTACATATCCAATACTCTGAAGAGGGCCTAAAACTTATGTAGTTCTCCCCTATGTGTTAGATTATGTGTGTATAAGGTTGCAATGTGTGATAATCAATGACATTGAGTGATCTAGCTTGTAACTTCAAAATTATGGCTCATGAAGTGATCCTTCAGTACCTTAAACCTATAGATGGGTTTTCTATATGATTGATAATGAAATAATATAGAATAGATAAGCTTTTATCACTTCAATTCTTGATTGAGTGTCTTGGTAAAGTGCCTTCTAAGCTGTTAGGTGTGTGCTATATGAGGAATAAATGAATATTGATCATGTGTTTATACCAATCCTTTTGGAAAATATCTCAAAATAAGGCACTTAAGTTGACCATAGGGACATGTTATAATTATAAATTTGATGACTTTAGGGCACCAGGCACTTTGTAGGAAAATGGACACTTGTGTTGATGTAGGTGTTTGATTGGGATGCAAGTGTTTGGGAATCTTGAAAACAAGTACACGTCTAAAACTTTAATAGATAGATGATAACTAGTTTTATATCATTTTGATAATGATAAGATGTCTAGTCATCACAATATCATATGCTCAAACTAAGAGAAAAATAATTAACGTAGAGATAGAGGATGTTTGCCTTTCGACAATGAGAAGGTATTAGGAATTGAAGGGTATAATCATGAGAGGTAATTGCCAAGTATACAAGACTGAGGTGCTATATAATTTAGATTTAGTTTCTATAGTTGTCTATCTAGTTTTTACACCAATAGGGTCTTAATTTGAATTTAATTATCTAAAAATAGACTAGTGTTATAGGTCAGTATAGCTAAGCATACACAAAAGTGACACAAAATATATATCTACTATTCATAATAAATCTACTAAGCACTCATAAGTATTTAATATAAATCAAAAAGTCTTTATTCCATTATCATTGTTTAAAGCTATTAATTTATGTGGATCTAATTTAATAGACAAACTAGGTTTATTTATTTCTAAATTTATTTACATTTATGTAATTTACTATATGTTTACATTATCCATATAATTGTCCATATATTTTAAGAGGTTCTAGATATGTTATAAGTCTCAACCTTGGGATTTGAGTAGTTTCAAGATTTGAAAAAAGTAACATAATAATCTTGAGTAAAAAATTTCACAAAAAAAATAGATACAAAGTTAGTTGAAAAAAGGGTGGATTTTAAAACATAGCATTTTTAATTTATTTTGTTAAAAACCTAAAAATGTCTAGGAGGTATTTGTAAAATGGTTTTTTTAATAAGAGTAAATGACATTTTTTAAAAGGGCCCAAACCCTTGTACAAATTCAAGAAGTAAAATGAGACACTAAAACCATAACAATAGGGACAAACAAAAAGATAGGGCAAAATTTAATCCTAGCTGAGAAAATTTTGTTGACAGACAACAAACAATCATCCAACAATAAACTAATAGGAAATATTTAGAAAAGATTGCAAAACTAGGGGAAACTAAGTTCACTAAGAATTTTATAATGCTCCTATTCTTCCTATAGTTACATGATGTGATCATTTGACACTTCCAATTCCAAATCCTTATTCTCATTTTACTTCCCTTACTATTGCAGTCTACTACTCTTTCTAGTTATGGTCTCTAAGTGTTATTATTTCCTCCTTATCATACCTACATGAATCATTTTAATGATGTCCACATAATTTTAAATGGTCATTTTACTTAGTTGGATCACATTACTCAAAACTTATTTGACCTATTTTTTTCAACCTTAATTTGGTTTATATTCATATCAAGATGGTTGACCTCATTCTTGAGCACACTAGCATGAATTTTTGTAGACCATAAGTCCTTATTAAAAGGATTCCTTTCCTCAATCTAATGGTGTTCACCATTAGCCTAAATTTAAAGCTACTCAATTATGTTATTCAGTATCTCATTCTCCATCATGAACCATTTCATGACATAATGGTGGAGATGAGACTCCTCTATTGAGGTATTTGTCTCATAGTTATTCCCTTGAGGAAGATCTTATTTATCCTTATCTTGATATGAACCCTCTGTAGCCTTCTCCCTTAGTTTGAAATGGTGGAGAAAATACTTCTCTTTTGAATCCCATAGATTTAACGTGCACTTGGAAGAAGATGAGATTGAAGGATATTTTCCATAAACCTCCCTATGGTCTTCATATTTAGACATTCAATAGGACTAAATAAGATCACTTAAGGAATTTTAGAATGGTATTAAAGTTGTTACAAAAGGAGAATCTCTATGTAAATTTGAAGTACAGGTTTATGCAGAATAGTTTGGTATTTTTATGATTTATAGTTTTAACATATGGAGTAAGGATGGATGAAGAAAAAGTGATGTAAATTATTGAGTGTCCTATTTAATTAAGCATAATATAAGTAATAAGTTTCCATGGTTTATAATTTTTTATATAATGTTCATTACAAATTTTAGTAGTATAGTTTCACCAATAATAGATTGCATGAGAGGAAAATAATTTATGTGGACAAGGGAAACATCAAAAAGATTTGAGTTTTTAAAGAAGAAGATTATATAAGAAGTTATATTAACATTACCAAATTTTATAAAAGTTTTTGAGGTGGATTTTGATGCTTCACATATGGGAATTGGTGTTATGTTGAGTCAAGAAGGAAGGCCAATATCATATTTCAGTGAGAAATTGAATGAGATAAGAAAGAAGTATTATACATATAATGTTAAATTTTATGTCATTGTACAATGCTTAATACATTGGAGGCATTACCTTGTTCATAAGGATTTTATCTTATTTACAAATCATGAGGCCTTGAAGTATGTGAACACTCAAATTAAGATACATAATAGATATGAAAAGTGGGTGTTTCTTGTAGCGATATACTTTGTTTTTAATCATAAATCAGAAAAACATAATAAATTAGTTGATACTTTAAGCATGAGAGTAATACTATTAAATACTATGGAGAGTGAAGTAGTTAAGTTTGAATTTGTTGAGGAATTATATGATACTAATCTAGACTCTAGTAAAATAGCTGAATAATGTAAGAATCCATTAGCAGGTGAGATAGGTACTAGTCATGATGAATATATTTTATAAGAGGGTTATGTCTTCAAAGGAAAACAAATATGTATTCCATTTGGGTCTCTAAGAGACAATATTATAATATAAATGCATAGTGGTGGTTTTTATAGACATTTTGGCAAGTATAATACAATAACTTTGGTGGAGGAGAAGTATTTTTGGCCAAAGATGAAGAGAGATGTGGTAAGGCATGTTTTAAGATGTAGAATATGTCAAGTGGATAAAGGCCATACATAGAATATAGGGTTGTACATGTCATTATCAGTTCCAAGAAGACCATGGATAGATTTAAGTATGGATTTTGTGTTAGGATTTCCAAACATAGAGGGAGGTGATGATTCAATTTTTGTTGTTAGAGATCGGTTTTCTATAAATTTACAGGAACTATTTTTTAAGGATGTTGTGAGATTGCATGGTGTTCCAAAAACTATTATAATATGAGATAGATACATGAAATTTCTAATTCATTTTTGGAGGATTTTATGGATAAAATTTAGAATTAATATACAATTCAGTAGTGCATACCACTCAAGAACTGATGAAGAGACAGAAGTTGTAAATAAGAGCCTGGGAAATTTGTTGAGATTCATAGTTAGAGGGAAGCCTAAGCAATGGGACTTGGCTTTACCATAGGCTTAATTTGTGTATAACAATTTAGTGGATAGATCAATAGGAAAATCACCATTTCAAAATTTTTATGGGTGAAATCGTATGGGTGTTTTAGATTTGGTATAGTTACCAATTACAGAATGAGTTAGTGATGATGCATAAGCATTTGCAAAGCATATACAATAGTTACAAGAAGAAGCAAGGAGAAAGCTACAAGAAAGTAATGAGCACTGTAAAGTAGAAATAGATGTAATAATAATTTTAAAGGTATTTGAATAATTATATTTAGTGATGGTTTACTTGAGGAAAGAAATATATCCAATAGGCACATACAACAAGTTGAAGTATAAGAAAATTGAACCATGTATAATTATGAATAAAATCAATGACAATAATTATGATCTGAGTTTACCATATAATTTTGATATCTCTCTAGTATTTGATGTTTTTTATTATATTGTTTCCATGGATAATATGGTGAAGGGTAATAAGATGAATAAATATATTGGAAACAACAAGTACCAAAGAAGAAAAAAGAAAAGATAACATAGGTTCTAAATAAGAAGACAATGAACACTAGGTAAGGAAGTTATAACAACTATTTGGTACATTGGGAAGAAATAAAATAGGAAGACAAAACATGGATTTAATAATGGGATATGAAAAATATTTACAAGAATAAATGACAAGGTTTCAATTACGACAACTCATAAGAGCTGAGTTGTTTTCAACTAGAGGAGAATTATGTAGAGATTGAAGTTATGGTTGCTATAAATTTTGATCTATAGCTCTATTTGATCTCTCACTCATGCCAAAACAACCATCTAAATTTTCTTAATTCAACCATAACCACCCCATCTGGTTAGGGTCATTTCATAACTTTTTGGAGTACTTATGTGACCATCTAAGGGGTTGAAACAACATTTTAATATTTTTTTTGGATTTTTCCATTTTTATAATTAAGATATTTTTGTAAACAGACATGAAATTTAGTTTAAATTCATCCATTATGTTAATTTTATTGTTTAGAGGATATGTGGAGCTATTTAGGCATATTCGAGTTTGCATGCCAAACTTACTAAAAATAATGGTTTAAAATTTGTTAAAAGATGAAAGTCACTAAAAATAGCAAATTTATAAAAATTTCATGGTCAGTTAGCTTTAGGTAGCTTTTGATTTATTTAGATTTTTTAATTATGCTTGTCAACTCCAAATTTGATTTGAGATTTATTTAAATACTCTTATGTAATATTTTATTCATTCAATGAGAGTTGGTATAGAATTTTACTTTCATGTAATTTTTTATTTTGATGCCTATTCATATTTTATTTATCTAGTCTGTGATTTCATCATCCTAGAAGGGATATTAGTAGTGACTAGTTTGGGATAATTTACTTCTTCCCTGAATACAAAAGGTGATGATTTAGATGGCTATAAGGGGATTTTACACCATTATTAATCTTGGAAGTAGAGGTAGGGATTAGAGTTTCAAATATAAATAATTAGAACAACAAGAAAATGAGGCCCTAAAGGATAGGGACTTTAAATTTACCACATGATATGATATAAGACCTCATTCAAGGGATTTGGTAAGGAATATGTTAAGAAACTACCTAGGAGCTTGGTCAATTTCTATTTTCCCCCTTAGGAATGTTTTTAATATTCATATTTAGCCCTCTTAAAATTAAATAATCTAAACCCTTCCAAGTCAACCAAGTAACCTATGGAATGATTTCCTCTAAAACACTAATATAGACTCCTATCAACGTGATGGTCCTGACCCTCTAATATTTTTCAAACTCCATAGATAAAATTAGATAAAATCCCATAATTATTTCCATGAAATTGGTTAACATTCCCTATTTTAAGATGTGTCAAATCATGGGGTTTGTCTACATTGTATCACAGGTGTTTGATTCAACTCTAACTCTCTCACCACCCATTGGGAAGCTTTTATTTTATCTTTTTATGAATATAGTGTTGTTTCATCTTATGATCCTAGGCTAATGATTCTTTGTTTTAGTGATAAAATACCAATTTATAACATCAATAAGGCCTATAAACTATTTTCCATCATTTCAATCTTTCAAGATAGATAAAATCCTAACTACATGTTTGGAATGAAGTCCATGATAATTAGCATGACATCTCATCCATTTTAGAATGAATTGATAATGTAAATAACCACTTCATATAAAAGTGATATTGGTGTTGTCATAGGACTTTTTCATTCTAAAATATTCCTTTACTCTGGGCTTGGAAGGTGAGATAAAGTGTGAGTCCAGAGAAGATACTAACAAAAATCCTAACACTAAATATACAACATTAGGCACCTTCCTATCAATAATGCAAGGAAAATTAACTATTTATTTATTTATTAAGAATTTGAATATTAAAATTAGGAATAACTTGAGAATTAAACCATTTATTAAAGCCTAGAATAGAGATACCTTGATTTGTAAACCAATCAGCCCCTCTATTACCTTCTCTATAAACATGATGAATGGAATTTTCCTCAAAAGTTTGTAAAATCCAAACGGCATCAACCACAATTTATTGATATTTTAGCTTGTGCAATTTTTATGTGAAAAATATTTTATGATATTAAGTAAAACTCCCTTAATAACTAAGCTCTTGAAATCCATTTAATTAACAACTTGAGTACCCCATATCATTATTTTAGCCTCTACAAATTGGTTAGTTTAAACACCAAGATTAATTGCATAGGCTATTATAAAATTACCTATAATATTATTTATAACTCCACCTAAACCAACCTACCTAGGGTTACCTTTAGAGGATCCATAAAAAATTAACTTAACCCATCTATGAGAGGGGAAATGCCATTTAGCTAAGTTTATGTCTACCTTCTTTTCTTAAGCCTCTTTATCCTCAGTTTTGATGAGGTTGTAATTTGACATTATTATAACTTCATTATTCATGATCCTTTATTTATTCCAATTTTTTATTTCATAAAATTTATCCCTAGTTACTTCAACAATCATTTATCCTAATGTTGTAACACTTCATTTCTTATTCTAAAATTTTCTCAGATTGCTCTCCCACCACAGGCCCCAAAACACATGCAGGATGGCTAGTTTCTAAATATTCTTCAATTGGTGGCTAGAAAAATGTAGGATACCATTGCATTGTGGACTCTAATAATATGTTGGTTAAACCCAACAAACTTAAAATTTGGTCAAAAAATCCTTAAAATTTTGTGAGCAAAGAGATAATTTAGCAAGAGATGGTAAGTTGATTCAACAACTCTTCCACATAAGAAACATCTATTTGGAATCATAAATCCTCTTTTAGGAAATTTTTTATGTGACAATTTCATTTTATACTGCTACCCAAAAAAAAAATTGAACTTAGGTATAAGATATTTGTTCTATTTTTTCCCCAAGGGAACCCATCTATATATGAGTTAGGCTTCATCAAATAACTATTTTTGACATTATAATTACCATCCATGGTGGCTGCCCAAACCAACTCATCTTTTCTAGAAAAATAGTTCATATGAAAATATTTTAGAATACCAATAAAAGACCAAAACTTCAAGAGTTCTTCCTAGTTAGAATAATTCAGGATGATGGTTCTCCAAAATTTTCTAATTGGACTATCCTTTATCAATTCCATAACCCTCTCTCTCTCATTTATCTCTTAATATTGATATGTAGGTGATCCCAAGGTTTGGAGGAACTTAGAGAAGATTTGGATAACTAGGTGTAATCCCAAAATAGTTCAAAATTACTCAATCCAACATGAACCATTTACTTTCTTTCCACAATAATTTATTATTGTCAACTAGATTATTCTAGAACCAAGAACCTTGAGGTAAAAAAATTGTTGATAAGAATATATACACCTCATTGCTATTCAAATAATTCACCTTTATGATATCAATGCATCATTTTACTTATTTTAAGAGACTCCATCATGTTTTCATCATAATAACATTGTTCATTATTCTTACTCTTTTTATTCCTAAGCCTCCTTGTAATTTATAAGACAAACCCTTTCCCAAACAAACAGGGCAACTATGTGTTTCTCTTTAGAACCTAACCAAAAGAATATATTTTTAATTTCCTTTAGATTATCTAAAATATTATTTGGGATCCTAAATATTGACATAACATATTTGTTAGGTTGTGGAGTTAAAAGCTTCAACCTTTGCAAACTGAGGAACAGATGGTTGCTGAGTTCTACAGGAACCGGCGTCGGCAGCAGGACCGACATCGGCAGAGACGAGTGCAGAAGGCCACCGGCGACGGTAGGAAGTCAGCCGACGTCGGCAGAACCAGACTAGTAGGGACCGGCGTCGGTCGCCTGTGTGTTCCCGAAGTGTTCGTTTCACGGACAGTTAGTTAAGTGAACGATGAGTTTGCATGTTAAGACCAGCCAGAGTCTTGGGCTGCGAGGATAATTGTCTAAATTAAGATTCTAAGTTAGTGTTTGAGTTAGGGATCTATTTATAGACCCATTGGCATGTATTGTTTAAGGCATGAGATAGAAAGGAAGAGTTCCTTCTAGTTGTAAGATCTGTGAGTTGCAGGTTGTTGCAAGCTCATTGGAGATCTACATGTAAGTTTGGTCTTTGAATTGCAGTTTGCAGGTTCATGAGAGATTAGCTTGAAGTGCTATAGAGTGCTTGGTGTATCGGCAGGGTTATTACTGACTGGTTGGTGAGGTGAACACCAATTCTGTGTGTGAGTTGGTTGTTGGGACCATTTTTTTGTGTAGGAGAGTGTGTGTGAGAAGAATTACTGTACACTTGAGGTGTGGCGAATCTCTGTAAGGTGAAAGAGTGTGGCGGCTCTTTGATGTATTCTTTTCTGTATAGTGTTAATACAAGATAGTGTATTGTCTCTCATATTCTGTGCTATTGGTGAATTCTAGTTACTTGTGTTTCTGGTTATTTCCGCATATTCAATTGCTTATATTTGGTAATCATACTGTGCTCTTTCTGAGGAGCAAGATCCTAACGAGTGGTATCAGAGCATGTTTGTTGTTCTAGATTCCTGACAAGTGGTATCAGAGCTTTTGGTTGGGATACTAACAGATTGGTGTAGATCTGGGTAGTGTGTTTTGATTACAGGTTACTCACAGGGTTTCTGTTTGAGTGGGAGTTGAGCAATGGCAGAAAGCAGTCAACTACGAATGGAAAAGTTTAATGGCAAGAACTACCAATTATGGAGGATGCAGATTGAGGACTATCTGTATCAGAAAGATTTGTACTTACCGTTGGGTGGGGTTGCTAGCAAACCCTTGGATATGAAAGATGAAGAATGGGAGGTTCTTGATCGGAAGGCTCTGGGATCTGTTAGATTGAGTCTTGATTCATCTGTGATTTCCAGCTTATCACAGTGTAAGACAACGGTGGAGTTGATGAAATCTTTGGCAAATTTGTATGAAAAACCCTCGGCTTCAAATAAGGTATTTCTTATGAAGCGTTTATTTAATTTGCAAATGTTGGAAGGTGGATCTGTTCATAGCCATCTTAGTGATTTCCATGGTTTGGTAAACCAATTAAGTTCAGTGAATATTGTATTTGATGATGAACTTAGAGCTCTCTTAATCTTGTGTTCATTACCTGAAAGTTGGGAAGGTTTGGTAATGGCAGTTTCTAATACTGTGTCTCCTTCAAAAGTCTTAAAAGTGGATGATGTTGTGAGTGTGATCTTGAATGAAGAGATACGCAGGAAAAGCACAGGTGAATTATCTGGAGATGCTTTGAGTGTTGAAGGAAGAGGAAGGCCAAGAGAGAAGACAGAGCGTGGGAGATCGAGGTCGAAGACAGGCAAGAGATCCAAGTCCAGGTATGGCAGAATAACCTGCTGGAAATGTGGAAAGCAAGGGCACTTAAAGAGAGATTGCAGATCGGGTGAAGATCATCATGAATAACATGGAGAAGAAGCAGATGTTGTAGGCTACATTGCACAGGATGCTCTGGTATGTTCTTTGGATAAAGTAGAATCTTGGGTATTAGATTCTGGTGCCTCTTTTCATGCATCTCCACATAGGGAATTTTTTCATGAGTATGTCCAGGGAGACTTTGGAGAAATTTTTGTAGGGGATGGTAAGCCTTGTCAGATTGTTGGCAAAGGCAAAGTGAAGCTGAAATTGCAGACAGGTGACACATGGGTGTTAAAGGAGGTCATGCATGTCCCAGTTCTGAAGCGGAATCTGATTTCTGTTAGAAGTTTGGGTGAAGAGGGTTGCACAGTAACTCTCACAGCGGACTCTTGGAAGGTTACCAAGGGTACACTTGTTGTAGCTAGAGGTAAGAAAGTAGGTACGCTTTATCTATCTACTTGTTTTACTGATTCTCTTTCTGGGTTATCTACTTCAGCTGTAGATTCAGAGATGTGGCTTAATAGGCTTGGTCACATAGATAAGAAGGAGATGCTGGTTCTTGAGTCAAATAATATGCTTTCGGATTTGAAAGGCATGGATCGTGGTTTCTGTATGCAGAAGAAGAAGGTAAGGTTTCTTGAGGAATCCGATGTTAGTGACAAGAATGGGAAAGCCTTGGTTTTCAAGGAGAAAGTGACGAACAGAGTTCAGCATAAGGTGCAGAGGAATTCTGAGCAGAGCAAGGGTGATTTGGACAAGGGTTTGATCCAAAAAGAGCTCACGGGAAAAAGTCAGGTCTCACAAGAAAAACACAGAGACCGACGTCGGCAGAAAAACCGGCATCGGTGTCCAGACAGAACCGATGTCGGCTATGTGCAGTCTGACGTCGGTGACTTGGGGCAGAAAAGAGATCAGCGTCAGCCAGGGGAAACCGACGTCGGCAGAGAGGCAGTCGCAGGGAACCGACATCGGTCGGCTGTAGACTGAGATGTGACCGGCATCGGTTACTGAGATGAATTTTGGGTGGACAGTGAGTTGTCATGGAGTCTCAAGCGCCCATATAGAGGACTGAAGGTGTAAGTAAGTTCTTAAATTCATCATTTCCCTTCTTTACACTACTTGTTGCTCACTTATGGCATAGGACCAGGAAGTTGTTGAAGAAGCAGAACAGGTAGATCCAGGAAACAGTGGGAGCTAGGCATGGATGAGGATGTGATTCCTTGGAGGAGAACCAAACAAGTGTTTTGGGTAGAGTGGCCGGCTGGAAGTAAGCACTGAAAGACGAATGGATGTTGAGGATGAAGAAGAGTGGAAATGGATACGTGAGATGGAAGATCAGGGTATATGATCTTGTATTAGCTGCAGGGCAATGGAGGTTTGATCATTGTGTTTCTCTTTACCAGGTTGGATAATATTAGCTACATTATCCTATTTTCTGTATGATGTGCTTGTTGCAGGGTTACATATACAGGTATTGCTGAACTAAAGGTAAAGCTAGTTCAGGGGTTTGTCATGGAGAATCTGGGAGCAGCAAGATTCTTTGGCATGAGTGTGTTCTAGAGACATGGAGGTCTTGTTGACTTTGTTTCAGGATGATTGTGTGAAGCCGGTTAGCACACTGATGGTAAGACAGTTCATAGAACAGGTGTCTTGATTCACATAATGAGGTTGAGTGCATGGTATGTACTAAACCTAAGTTTTCCCAAGCAGTGGGAGTTGTCACAAGTTGGGAGTCAATCTGGGAGAGTAATACTGAAGGGCAGTTCAGTGGGACCAGCAGCAGGTGCACATGCTATGCAGGGTCAAGTTCTTTTTCTACATGGTTGTAGATGCGGATGTGGCAGGTAATTTGGATGACAGGTTTTACATCACGGATTTTGTGGTGGTTGGTCTTCAAGAGTGATCTTGAGGAGGGATACAAAGCCAAGGAACAAACTTGACGGTGTACAGGTACAGGTACAGGTTGCAGCTGTTTATCTCCAAGTGGGAGATTGTTAGGTTATGGAGCTAAAAGCTTCAACCTTTGCAAACTGAGGAACAGATGGTTGCTGAGTTCTACAGGAACTGGCGTCGGCAGCAGGACCGACGTCGGCAGAGACGAGTGCAGAAGGCCACCGGCGACGGCAGGAAGTCGGCCGACGTCGGCAGAACCAGACTAGCAGGGACCGGCGTCGGTCGCCTGTGTGTTCCCGAAGTGTTCATTTCACGGACAGTTAGTTAAGTGAATGATGAGTTTGCATGTTAAGACCAGCCAGAGTCTTGGGCTGCGAGGATAATTGTCTAAATTAAGAGTCTAAGTTAGTGTTTGAGTTAGGGATCTATTTATAGACCCATTTGGCATGTATTGTTTAAGGCATGAGATAGAAAGGAAGAGTTCCTTCTAGTTGTAAGATCTGTGAGTTGCAGGTTGTTGCAAGCTCATTGGAGATCTACATGTAAGTTTGGTCTTTGAATTGCAGGTTGCAGGTTCATGAGAGATTAGCTTGAAGTGCTATAGAGTGCTTGGTGTACCGGCAGGGTTATTACTGACTGGTTGGTGAGGTGAACACCAATTCTGTGTGTGAGTTGATTGTTGGGACCTTTTTTTGTGTAGGAGAGTGTGTGTGAGAAGAATTACTGTACACTTGAGGTGTGGCGAATCTCTGTAAGGTGAAAGAGTGTGGCGGCTCTTTGATGTATTCTTTTTTGTATAGTGTTAATACAAGATAGTGTATTGTCTCTCATATTCTGTGCTATTGGTGAATTCTAGTTACTTGTGTTTCTGGTTATTTCCGCATATTCAATTGCTTATATTTGGTAATCATACTGTGCTCTTTCTGAGGAGCAAGATCCTAATGAGTGGTATCAGAGCACGTTTGTTGTTCTAGATTCCTGACAATATTTTGGGAGGATTTGAAGAAAAAAATTGAAAATTTGGAATTTTCCTTCTAGACTTAGGGGACATCATTTCCAGCATACAAGATTACATTTAAATCTATCAATTGAAGGGTTCTAAATGTTAGTATCTATCTTACCTTTTAAAATAGGCATTTTGAGGTTCCTCTACGAGATATTTAATTTGGAAACCCAAAATTTTATAGAATTGATACTGATGCACAAAGGGTGTGTTGATAAAAAAAAACATGTTTTTGTCCAAGTTATTCTCTAATTAGAGATTTTCATATAGTTCTCCAAAATAATTTTAATTTCTTTACCATCCTTCACTAAAATATCTTCTAGGATTAGAGCATTGTTACTAATTAATGATGATAAATAATTTCAGAGGATGTTGGATTGAAATTTTTAATCCTACCTTTGCCAATGGTTGAGGAGAAACTCCTTCCCAGTGCCTCAGTTATGAATATGAAGAGTTAAGGGGATATGAAGTCCCATTGTATCAATTCTATTTTAGTGGTGAATAAATCTATTATGAACCATTAACTAAAACCAATAATATAGTTTTGAGAAATGCATGTAAAAATCAAGTTATTGAATCTAAGCTAAAAGACAAATATCTCCATTACTTTATCAAGGAAGCTT
Source organism: Torreya grandis (assembly GCA_037957365.1). Taxonomy (NCBI): domain Eukaryota; kingdom Viridiplantae; phylum Streptophyta; class Pinopsida; order Cupressales; family Taxaceae; genus Torreya; species Torreya grandis. Next base: position 250,458 of record JARHVA010002300.1, read on the forward strand.
GAAGACACCCTATTATATGCTTTGTTCATATCCAACTTGAGAAACATTTATGGTTTTAAAATCTTATCCATAGAGTTCATTACTTCATGAATTGTAATTATGATGTCTATAATTTATCTTCCATGACCAAAACCCCCTAAATAAAGAGATATGAGCTAATGCAGGATTGGTTGCAATCTCAAATCTAGAATATTGGTAAAAATATTGTAAAGAGTGTTACACATAATAATAGGTCTAAAATATTTGAAATAATTTTATTTGGACTTTTTAGGAATTAGGAATAGAAAAGTGTTAATGATTTCTCTTAAAATTTTCCATGAAAATAGGAATTCATCTACAACTTTAACCAAATCTATCTAGATAATCTACCAAAAATGTTGAACAAAAGTGAGAGGGAATATGTTCAATCCCATGGATTTATCTCCCTCCATAGAAAGCACTAAGAACATAATTATTCAATATAATAATAGGATAATAGAGCAGTATCATTGTCCTGAAAATGATAGGATGAATAGCATCAAAAAATTCTTTGTTCTCCTTAGGGTTATTATTCACACTTCCCAAAAATAAGGTTTTTGTAAAAGAGCACAAATTTTTCTCATATTTCATTAATATTAGTACTTATATTTCCTTTTGTTTTAAAAATCTCTTTGATTTTATTCGAGCTCTTATGCCTTAACGTTGAGATATGAAATAGTTTAGTGTTCATGTCACATGCTTTCAACCATAAAGATATAAACTTATGTCTCCAAAAAGTATTTACTAAATGGTAAATTGAATGATTTTATTTTATTTATTTATTTGTTGACTATTGGTTTAAATAATTTATTATTGATGTGTTTGTTTGTTTTCATCATGTGTCCACCTATGATAATATCTCACTTGTATTTTGGGCTCTAGGTCTGGAGTGCCACCAACAATCCTAATTCCTTATTTTGGTCTCCTTGAATTCAAGGTGCACCTGTACTTTTTGTCCTATATTTTTATCTTCTAGTTCTTTGTCATTTACTTTTTCATCCCAATTATGTCCTAGTTTGAGTTAAATTGTCTAAAAATTATTATGCCCAAAATTTTGCATGACAAAAACCATACAAAAATATGTCAATTTTTTTTAGTACAATGAAAATTATACACAACTACATTATTCATTAACTATCTATATTCATGGCATGAGATATGTAATTCATCAAAAAAAAATCACATTCCTAAACAACATGGATGGTAATCAATGAGTGGTCACATAGTTGTTATGAGACCATGTTGGTCCCACTTACTCTAACTATCCTACAATGTCTTAGATAGTATTGTAACTCTCTGATCAAACCTAATGAGCCCCACATCCCCAAGATATATAATGTATGCTTGAATAAAGTACGTGTTTATGAGAAACCATTGGCTTGAACAATTTCTCACAACTTAGAACTAGGTTCAAATGGGACTCTATGTAATTCCAGTTAATCATAATTAGTTTGCACCTTAAGTCAAAATTTAATTATAATTTCAATTTGAATTCATTTTTATGGAATGTTCTTATCAAGTAGGGTCAATACTCCTCATACGACCTCAAAAGGGGTTTAAAGTGTTCTTGATTAGCTTATTGAATATGAAGAACTTGATCTTAGTTGTTAGATTATCAACCATATGAATTAGACAAGATGAGGAAACCCTATAAATCTTTAAGGAAGACAATAAATGTTTCAAATCAATTTATAAGTTTCTATTTCATATTTAGTGAAGAGGAAAGATGTTTTGGAGGATGAATTTCCCACAATCATCCATCTTCACCTTTTCTCATCATGTGATGGCCTTTAAAAATTTGATTTTAATTTCATTTTAAAATTATATCTCAATAAAAATATGCTTGGTTTTTTTACAAGTAACCATATTCTCAAAATGTCTCCAATAGGTTTCAAGCTCCCATGGTTTTTGAAAAGGTGTTTGGGACCTTCAAGCTCCTTAGTCATTAATGGCCAGCAAGCCTAGTTTAAGAATAAATTAAGTTTTATTTTAAGTTTTAGGAATTAATTTTTATTCATGTGGTAGAGAATAATAAAATAAGAAGGGTTCCTTTTTGGATCAACTTGTTTTGGGGTTTTCAGGGGCTAACAAAATATAAAATAGGTTAAAAAATTATCTCTATGAGAACTATGACATATCTTGAAAAATACAATGGTTTAGGTCCTTAGACCACTTCCATGCAAAAGAGGAAAAACTTATAGGGGGTCCCTTTTGGGTCACCCCACCCTAGGGACTCATAATTTATCTAAACAATCAAAAAATAAGGTATTAGTTCATGTAATAGTTTTGGTTTTATGTAACACATAATTTAGGAGTTTATATAGTGTTTTAAGTAAAATAATATTAAATAAAATACACTCATAATAAAAGAAATGATGTTGATGGTTAGGTTTTGGTCAATGACTATTGGTCACCCTTTGATCTAATAAATAGTGGGGTTGGGATAATTGTGTGGCTTAAAATCTACATGGCCTTAACCCTTAGCTACTATCCTAAGTCACAATGTTGATCACATGACATCGTCAACATAGAGACTATGTTGGTCATCTACCTACCAAACTCATTGGCCCTTAAGGCTTACTACATGCAGTGTGTGGTCACATAAAGGACCGATACTTAAGGTCGAGATCTTCCCTTCATTTAAGTGCATATACCCTATGACCATATGGATTGTGTAAATTTTTACCCTACATGCAACTTAACTTCAAAAATTCACTACAAACAAACCATTCCTCTTTAAAATATGAAAAAACATATACAATTTTTAAAAATCATATATATATATATATATATATATATATATATATATATATATATATATATATATATATATATATATATATAATTTTGATTTGGCATTGTTTTGCATGTTAAAAAAGTGTGTGAAGTTAAAGCATTTTACATAGAAAACTAGGGCAGTTTTAGTAGCTCACCATTAAAAATGTATAATGATTAAACTATAAATAAAAACATTGATGCATGAAAGACCATAATCTTGAAGAAGTTTTATTTTCATTAAAATTAATTATGGGTAATATTGATAACTTTATATTTTTATAAAATTTATTTAATTGAAACCTGCCCTTCTTGAACTTAATCAAATATTTGCAAAGTGAGCAATTTCATTTTTTTTCACTACTGTGGAAAATTAAAATTAGCAATATTCATAAACATTTTTTTACTTGAAAATATAAATTGTTTCAATGTATTTTTATTACATTTTCCCCCCTCCTTTCATCTAATTATACAAATGAGATCTAAAATTATTACAATCTCAAAGTATGTACTTATTTTCTTTCTTTTTCAATATTTACATATTAAAATTATCACATGTTGATAGGCTCTAATAGCCAAGTAAATTTTTCATGATAATTTACAAATGAATGAAAATAGTAGTCTTCAAATAAGTTCATATGTGCTTCTGGAAGGCCAAACCAAAGAGGAGCTTGCCTCCTATCCTTTTTCATCATTAGGCGATTTACCTAAGAACCCCTAAGCCTAGGAATTCCAAATACAAGCATAAGAAACACTAATAATACAAAGTAAGGTATTATATACAAGGGAAACACTAGCCAAGTAAAATAGATATACTCAACCTAAAAATCAATTTATAAAAAGGGCTCCCACTTACACCCAATCTAGAACCAAAGCAATAACACACACACACACACACACACACACACACACACACACACACACACACACACACACACACACACACACACACACACACATGTATAAAATATATAAAATAGGCACAAGGACTATCACATACTTTTTTAGACTCTAAATACACTTATTGTGGATAAGCCTTTCCATTATCCACACTACATTGTGGGGAAATGAAGACTTCAAAATGACTCCCCTTTCCCAAAACTTTTCCCATTTTTATCAAAGGACATTTTAAACATATATTTTCATGTTTCCTAATCCCCACATGAAATATCTAAGTAAAAGTATTTTGAAACATGGTTTTATTACCTAATCCATACTCAAAGAAAACATAAAATCATTATACAAATTAGGCCCATTTGGGCATTATAAATGTAAAATTTTAAGTTACAAAAAGGGTTGTAAAAATAGTCAATAAAAGTGGATGAATTAAACATATTCATTCCAAAAAACATGTCAAATAAAACATGGTGTCTATAATCCTAGCCATGGTAAACAATAATAAGAAAAAAAGGATAATCTAAATGGCATTACCAAATATTGAATATAAGGACAAGAAATATTTTTAAAGTAAGAAGACAAATAAACTCATGGGTGAAGTGGGAAGACCTACCTTAGCTTCACCACTTGAAACTAAGCAAGGAAACCTCCTACAATGGTCTATTTGCATAAAAATTCATCCAAAACTAAGCTCTCTCCCTTATTTTTCTCCAATCTCCTTCTTTCCAAACTCTAACTTTCCTCTCCAAATGAAAAATAAGTAAAAAATCCTTCCAAAAAAGACTTTTCTTTCTCTTATAGATAAAACACTCAAGTTTAATGACCAATGAGAAGTGACACTTGTATGTTCCCATTCCTTGTTCCTTCTACCAAAAGTATTACAATGAAATAAGCCTTCTTACAAACCCATATGGGCAAGCAAGACTTACCCATCCTCATAAATGTGTTATCTTCCCTATGCCATAAATGGTCACATGGGTTGTCCTAAAAATTATTCTGAACTCCAAAAATATTTAAGTCCATTTATTTGGTAAAAAGGAACCAAAATACACCTACTAACTTCTAAATTTCACTTGAAAACATGGATATAATTTTCCATTTAGAGTTTTTAAATAATAAAAGCATTTAAAGTGGGTCTCAATTTTTCCTTAATGAATTAAAATAAGGTTAAGTTAACTTCTAAAGTGTTGAAATTGGATATTATTTTAACCTTTTAGGATATAATAGTGTAAATCCTATTTGTTAAAGATTTGAGTAGACTAAATCAGGTTAATAATATGCAATAAATACAGCCATTAATTTGTTATAGAATTGACTAGCTTTAAATTTTCTAAAAATTGTAATAAATAGTGCAAGTAAGAATTTAGCTGGAAAATAACTAAGATGGATGATCTAGGGACTATAAACAGAGGTATAAGTTGGTATGAGTGTCAAAAATAAGATCTTAGTCTCAGAAACCCTCCTATATAGTACATCCCTAATTATATAGTAGCATCATTATTGTAAATGTGGTGGTAGTGTCCTGATATTGGTAGTAGTATCCTTTGTGTATGACTATCTTGAGCTTCTGAGTATAGCTATGTCTAAATATGTGAGGTCTATTCCTACATGAAAAATTTATTAAACCCTATATATTATTTTTAATTAATTATTTTGCCATCAAACCCTAATCCTTCATGCAGCTAGGGCATCCATATGATACAAGCTAAAAAGTGTGTGTGTTACTGGGGTAGGCTGGACATACTCAATACCCCATTGTGATGAGAGTTACCTACATACCAATACTCTGAGGAGGGATCAATCACAATTTAGTTCTCCCCACCTAAGTGATAGTAAAATTGTAATTTAAACTAATATGATAGTGGTTGTGAGTGCCTTGTTAGGTTGTGCAGCTAAAAGCTTCACTGATGCAGACATAGAGGAAAGTTGCAGAGGTTGTTCAGTTGCAAGGCAACCAACGTCGGTCTGATCAACCGAAATCAGGCATATTATAGTGTAGAAGCAACTGACATCGGTTATGAGTCAGCCAACATCGGTAAGGAAGGAGACGATGTCGGTAACCTGTGTGTGCATGCGTTTGCATGCGGGTTGAGAATAGGTCTATTTTTGGACTGTCAGTTTGCATGTTAAAGGCTAATTATAGTCTTGGAGTTGCATGTCTAATTATTGTAATTAAGAAAGTCTAATTATTGTATGCATGAGATTTATATAATAGACTCATGGGCTGTATTGTAAAACTGTGCTAGAGTGAGAGAGCAAAGGTTAGCTCCTTCAGAAGAGAGAGAGCAAGAATCCTAGATAGCCAAGAAGGCTTGTAGAAGAGAGCAGGGATTAGCTTCTCCTAGTTCCAAAGGGGTGCTGAGTGTGTATGATCAGGGAGAGTTGCAAGGTGTGCAAGTTCTAGTAGAAGATCCATCGGGGTAATGGTTGAAGACTCATAAGGACTTGGTGAGGCAAGGACAAGGGTTCTTCAGGGTGTAGAGATATCTGCATGGTAAGTAAGGTCTGTTGATGTGCAGGGTGTTGCAAGTTCAAGGGAGATCTACTTGAAGTATGGTTGTGTACTTGGTGTACTGGCAGCATTGTTACTGACTAGTGGAGGTGAACAACAACTCTATGTTTGAGTTGATTGTTGTGACCGTGATGAGAGAGTGAAGTGTTGAAGGAGAATTACAGGTGAACCCTAGAAGTGTGGGAGCTCTAGAGGTTTGGGAAGAAGAAGTGTGGCATCTTCTTTATTGTATGTTCTTATGAATGATTATTAATACAATTGGGTATTGTCTCTCATATATTGTGTTGTTTCATATTTCTAGTTACTTATCATTCTGGTTAAATTTCGTGTTTGGTTGCTAATACAAAGGTAATCAAGTGTGTCCTTAGTAGGCAGTAGATCCTGACAGTTGGTATCAGAGCCAGGGTGAGCAAGATGACCAGGTTGGTACCAATCTTGGCAAGTTGGTATCAGAAGGTGGTTAAGTTATTAACAGGTTGTATTAGATCTAGTTAGTGTTTGTTGATTACAAGTCACTCTCATGGGTTTCAAATTGAGTGGGAGTATAGCAATGGCAGAAGAGAGTAAGCTATGAATGGAGAAACTGAATAGCACGAATGGTCAGATTGACGGAAAGAAAGAGCAGGTAAAGGAAGATTGTTGGTCCGTAGAAGATCAGCGTGTAGAAGTAGATGTTGCAGGTGTTGTTACACAGGTTGCTCTGGATAAAGTAGAGTCTTGGTCTATAGATTATGTTGCCTCTTTCCATGCAACCCGAAATAGAGCATCTTTTCATGGGTATGTCTTTGGAGACTTTGGAGAGATTTATTTAGGAGCTGGTGAGCCTTGTCAAATGGTTGGCAAAGGGGAAGTGAAGCTGAAATTGTAGACAGATAACACACGGGTGTTGAATGAGGTCATGCAGATACCAGTCTTAGAGATGAGTTTAATTTCTTCAAGAAAATTAGGTGATGAGAGATGCACAGTAACTCTCACAGTAGATGCACTTGAATTAGACGGTGGTAAGAAAGTAGGTATCCTTTATCTATCTACTTATATTACTGATTCACCTTCTGTTGCAGAGATGTGGCTTTGTAGGCTTGGTTACATATGTAAGAAGGGAATGCATGTTCTTAAGTGGAAGACAGATATCTTTGACAAACTTAAGAACTGGAAAGCCTTGGTGTTCATGGAGGAGATGACAGATAGAGATCAGCTGAGGGGACTAAATTATTTTGAGCAGGGCTGTGTTAATATGGACAAGAGTTTAATCTAAAAGGAGCTCACGGGTAAAAAGTCATCACTCACAGGTGAACACAGGTATCGGCATCAGTCAGGAAGAATTGATGTCAAACAGACAAGCACTGACATTGGTTATGTGCAGATTAGCAGAGTCAGTGGTGTCAGGTAGGTGGTGACCGATGTCGGTCATGAGAAATTGACGTCAGCAGTAAAGGTCAATTGTAGGGAACCAATGTCGATCAGGTGCAGATTGGGAGATGGCTGAGATCGATCACTAAAATGGATGTTGGGCAGACAGCAAACTGTCAAGGAGTCTTAAATGCCCATATGGAGGACTGAAAGGGTAAGTGAACCTCATATTCATTGTTCACCTTCTTACTTGTTTCTCACTGATGGTTAAGAACTAGGAAGACGTGAAGAGGCAATGCAGGTAGAATCTAGGAAACAGTGGGAGCATGGCATGAATTCTTTAGAAGAGAACCAAGTGGGAGATTTGGTAGAGTTGCCAGCCGGGATGAAAGCACTAAAAGACGAATGGATTCCCAGGTTAAAGAAGAGAGTGGATGGATACGTGAGATGGAAGGCTAGGGTATATGGTCTTAAGGAAGCTGCAAGATAGTGGTACAAGTTTTGATAGGTGGATGACAAAGCAAGGCTTTAGTCAAGGTCAATGTAACCATTGTGTTTGTCTTACCAGGGTGGATGATGATCATGACATTATCCTGTTACTGTATGTGGATGGTATGCTTGGAGTAGGTTTGTACATATAGGGAGTTCCTGAGCTAAGGGTAAGGTTAGTTCAAAGGTATGTCATGAAGAATTTGGGAGCAGAAAAATTCTTTACCAAGAGTAATCATAAGAGACATGGAAGATCACATGTTGATTTTGTCTCCAGTGATAGCTGATGTGAAGAAGGTGTTGGCGGGGTTCAATATGCAAGATGCAGAATCGGTAAGCACACCAAGGGTTTGACAGTTCAAGCTAAGCTTAGAACAGTGTTCCAAATCACATGAGGTCAAGTGTAGCCCTGAGTTTTCCCAAGCAGTGGGAGTTGTCAGAGAGTTTAGAGCTAATTCGGGGAAGGTAGATTCTCAGGTATCTAAGAGGGACTAGCAACAGGTTAACATGTTATGCAGGGTCAAGGTCTTCACTACATGGAGTTTTTAGGTTTAGATGTGGCAGGTTACTTGGATGACAAGAGGTGCACCACAGGTTGTATGGTGGTTGGTCTTCAAGATTAAACTTGAAGAGGGATACAAGCCAGGAAACGAATTAGATGGTGTATAGGTACAGGTACAGTGCAGTTGTTTATCTCCAAGTGGGAGATTGTTAGGTTGTGGAGCTAAAAGCTTCACTGATGTAGACATGGAAGAAAGTTGTGGAGGTTGCTGAGTTACAGAACAAGTTACAAGGCAATCGACGTCAGTCTGATCAATCGACATCAGTCATATTACAGTGCAGAAGCAACCGACGTCAGTTATGATTCGGCTGACATCGGTCAAGAAGGAGCCGATGTCGGTAACCTGTGTGTGCATGCATTTGCATGCGGGTCAAGAACAGGTCTATTTTTGGACTGTCAATTTGCATGTTAAAAGCTAATTATAGTCTTGGAGTTGCGTGTCTAATTATTGTAATTAAGGAAGTCTAATTATTGTATGCATGAGATCTATATAATAGACTCATGGGCTGTATTGTAAAATTTTACTAGAGTGAGAGACCAAAGGTTAGCTCCTTCAGAAGAGAGAAAGCAAGAGGGCTAGATAGCCAAGAGGGATTGTAGAAGAGAGCAGGGATTAGCTTTTCCTAGTTCCAAAGGGGTGCTGAGTGTGTATGATCAGGGAGAGTTGCAGGTTGTGCAAGTTCTGGTAGAAGATCCATCGGGGTACTGGTTGAAGACTCATAAGGACTTGGTGAGGCAAGGACAAGGGTTCTTCAGGGTGTAGAGATATATGCATGGTAAGGTCTGTTGATGTGCAGGGTGTTGCAGGTTCAAGGGAGATCTACTTGGAGTACGGTTGTGTACTTGGTGTACTAGCAGTGTTGTTACTGACTGGTGGAGGTGAACAACAAATCTGTGTTTGAGTTGATTGTTGTGACCGTGATGAGAGAGTGAAGTGTTGAAGGAGAATTACAGGTGAACCATAGAAGTGTGGGAGCTCTAGAGGTGTGGGAAGAAGAAGTGTGGCATCTTCTTTATTGTATTTTCTTCTGAATGATTATTAATACAATTGGGTATTGTCTCTCATATTTTGTGTTGTTTCATATTTCTAGTTACTTATCATTCTGGTTAAATTCTATGTTTAGTTGCTAATACAAAGGTAATCAAGTATGTCCTTAGTGGGTAGTAGATCCTGACATGCCTTGAATGTTCTTGAGACTGGAAATCTGGGTAATCTAAGCTTAGGACTATTGGAGATGGTATTGTGTATAAGTAGGGCAAAATAAGGATTGATAACCTTAGCATAACTTGTTATTATTTTAAATGTGTATGTTGCATCTAATTTCCATCCAATGGTTAGAGGGATAAAATTCATGTATTTACATTGTTTTAATGCTTGTGCAGGTGTTAAAAGAGGTCTAGGCTGACCCTAGGAGGTTCTAGATTTGAAAATATATCCATTTGTTAAAAAGATAAAGAAAAGATATTAGCACCATTTTTAAGACACTAGCACCATGTGATGTTAGTGTCATTATTATGGTGTTAGTGTCCAAGTGGCATAACACTAGTCATGAAGGGGAAAGATCAAGAGATGAGGGTCTAGGAATGCTTTAGGGATGACTATGGATTCTTATGGCTCACACAAAGGCTAGATAAGTGTGATAATAAGCTCTAGGATATGTCTAATGCTAAGTTAGGGATATGTAGTCTATGGTATCACTCTTATCACTTAATTACCACTTTTAAGTGATTATATTTGTTCCCCCCCCCAACCCTTTATTCTATAAATGCATCAAAGTGAAATGATTAGGATAAAAGAAAAAGAAGCATACCTAGACTTACCTAAGAGGTGAAGCCCATGAAGCTGGGTCTGAGTATGTGAAGTTGGGTTTGAGTATGTGAAGCATAATTTGATGTGTGTCCTATAAGTAAAATTTTCCTAAATCAGTCTTTACTTTAATATATCTTAAAATTAAAAGACTAAACTAATTAAAGAAGGAAAAGCTGAGTAAAACTAAGTAAAGAGATAGTAAAGAATAAAGGAATGAATACACCTCATTGGGTATATGAACTAATGCATAAACTTGATGGCATCCCATGTGTGTGTGTGTGTATAGTGATCAAAAAGTGAATATCTTGAATTGAGTTGATGGCTTGCTCAATCCCCATGTGTGGGTGGATAAGGAACTCAATCTAGTTTTGAATCCATCATTTTCCACCTTGCATGGTGTATCATGACCTATGAATAGCTTGGATTGCACTGATGGTGTGTCCAACCCTCTCATGTGAGTGGCTCAAGAACTCAACTAGGATATGTATTCATCATTTCCCACCCATGTGTAGTATAGGAATTTAAAACTAAAATTGTGAAATATAACTAGAAATATCTAACTGGGTATGTCAATTTTGTGGCCACTCAGGTACATAGGTATCTCCGATCCACTCAAGAATGCCAACTATTACAGATGGAGTAAGGCATGAAACTGTTGTATAACCTAGAATATGATTTCATATGTAAATACATATAGAATGACATGGAATTTATCATTCCATTTAATCAATCGATGTGTAAGTGAGAATATGAAAACAATGCACCATGCACATGCCCCAAATCTAATATTTGATCATATGGATTTTGGACTGAGTTGTAATAATTTATATCTAAGTATCTAAGCTAAATATGGTAATGGTTATGTCATGAATGATGCCCCCAATTTGAGAAAATTGGTATAAATCTTAGTTGAACTAGTATGAATCTAAGAAAAACTCATATATTTATATTGAACCTATGCAAATGTGTATTATGCTTATTATACTTTTCTAACCAATCTGAGTTTTTATAAAACTGAGGATACTTGATAGTAGCTCCATGTCTTAGAAAATAACACCATTATTTTAAATATGGTGCTAGTGTGATTTTGGTCTAATTTTTGTGCAACTGTGTTGATCTCTATGTCACTATTTTACCACTGTGTTTACCTAAGTCTGATTTCTATAATATGAGCCTATGTGCTAAAAATGTATTGTGAGTGCAATACAATTGCCTAATCTCTATGATAATCCCCTTTGAATGTCCCCTCTTTTGAGGGGAGTTATTGAACCTATGCAATAATTACATTCAAAAGAAAAATCTCTAAAAATGTGTGTTAACTAGAACATATATGATAACTACGTAATAGTCCTATATAATGTGCATACATAACATTGGAATGTGAGATAATCTGAGCATAAATTTGTAATGTAAGATGTATGTCATGTATAGCATTCAAAAGGATGTCATGATAGATATAACAATGTATTTAATAATAAATCTAATTAAATACTAGGTAGCTACCTAGTGGGATGGGGTATGATGTCCATAACGACACCCAAATAATAAGGGGAGTTACATGAGGTCCCTCAAGGAATCTAAAATTGGATTGTGTAACAAGATACAAGCATCATAGCCATGATGCATACAATAAAGCATACATACAAAACACATGAGGCATGCAAATTAGGCCAAGGGGCCATAATACAAGTGACATCAACACATGTCACTAAATCTGAGAAAATAAGACATACAAGGACATGTTCAAATGTCCAGATACACAAACAACAAATAAATTGGCTTAGATCCACATATAAGGACATGTTCAAATGTATGCATATATAATTAGAAAGGCACACACAAAGACATAGGCACATGTCTAAAGCATACATACTATGAAATAGAACTGGTGTATAGACAAAGAACAATGGCATATTCAAATGCCCTCGAATAGAAGAAGTAGAGAGATACAATTAAATCTAAACTAGGAAATCTAGAAATGTAAGTATGCACGAACATGGAATAAATATATGTGTAAGAGCTAGGATGTACATATATTGAGTTTAAAGTAGTAGTAGCCAACAAAAAAATTGAGTAAGTGTAACATGATTAATATTAAGATATAAAAATTCTAAAGCGATGATGCAGAGTATAGAAAGATAGAACCTGGTAATCAAAAATTGTGTATAAGGTAACCCCAAGGGGGAAAATGTGTCAAATTAAGAACCCATCTATTGGGTATATACCCCCAGTGGGTAGATAATATTAAATCTAGATCGGTGTAGTGGACATGAGTGTTATAGTTATCTGCAAGCACTCAAAAATAATAAGTGAAACATGTATGTATGATAAAAACAAACTATACTATTTATAGACACTCAAAAACCATGCATTATGTTTCTAGTAATCAAAAAACCCCATGACCCCCTTTAGTTACCTTAGACAACTTTCTAACTTCTCAACTACCAACCATAAGGGAAAAAAGTTAATTTTAGTCATTTTGATCCTTTCTCCCTCACCGTCAATGGTTGATCTTCGACCATCAATGGTTGTACTAACCGTCACTGGTTACTTGAACTCTTGCATGATCAAAGGAGTTAACTACAACTCAACTGTAACTTACCCTTTGCATGATCAATCCATGATAGTCTATATGATCAATGCACTTTAGACTATCATTTGAATTATTTATTATCCTCCTTAATTTCAATGCTTCTTTTCTTTATATTAAAATATGAATAGAAGAAAAGAGATTGAATTGATTTTTGCTACAAGAGATATTCTTACTCCAAAGCAAATCAAAAATCTTCCCAACAAACTAGGAGATAGGATAGAGACTTAGGGCACTTTTGCAACTCATTATCAAGATCCAGGATACTGTTACTCTACTAGCATCACTCCAAGATCCATCAACAGCTCTTGACCAACTTCTACATTCCTTAGACCAATAGCACCTAAAGGCTAAGTATCTATGTTTCCTATCGAGATTAAACAATTATCATTAATTATTTGTAGTGTTTGTGTCATCCCTCTTTATTCACTTTTAACCTTATTTTCCTGTGTTGGAGTTCTATAACTCTAAATACTACCCAATCACCTAACCAAACCACCCACATCCTGTTTCAATTACCCAAGTACCCAACTCCCAGACTAAATACCTCTTAGCACTATTTTATATCTCACAAACAATGTTCAACCCAAAATCATCCTCTAAAACTTATTTTCAACCTCTTCTCCAATAGACGTCTTCTCCCAAACATAAATCCACAGTAACCATCAACGGTTAGCCCTAACCATCAATGGTCATACCCAACCGTCAATGGTCATTGTGTGTCATTCATAACAACAAGCTGATTTGACCCATCTACTCATACCCAAATTCCATTTTTTGAGTTTCTATTTTATCATAAAACTACAACTTATGTTTTGAACCAAATTTGAGTAATTTAGCATTAATATTCAATCATTTATTGTTATTTTTAGTCAAAATTACCTATTTCTTTCTAAGCATTTATTGTATTTAATTTTAGTACCTTATATTATTTAATGAAATCATGTATCTTTATCATATCATAACTTAAATGTTTTAAAATCATGGATCGACAACCTCCAATCAAGCTTGCACTTCTTGGATCTAGCTCACGCTAGGCAATCCACCCTACTATCTCACTAACCATCCATATCTCTAGTGATTTCTTATCTACAGGTCATCCTCCCAAGACAAAAAGGAGTATTAAAAATTATTTGGATTCATGTGTGCACAACTTCTCTGGGTTCTACTAACCTCATCCTTATTTTAATTTTTATAACTTTCTTCTTAGAAAATAAGCAAAATTTTAGTGAAACATTCTGGCACGCTCGGTGGGACCCTTGAGCTTTTTCTTTGGGCTCATAGTTATAGTAAATTTAGTTTCATTAGAGAAGAGTCATTAATTTCATTCTTTTCTAAAAATTAAATGTTCCTTATTTCCTTTCTGCCTTTCCAAAATGCAAGTTCTAGTTTCTTTTGAAAAAAGTAAAAATTGTCATTTTTACTTTCATTTCTGAAAATCAAAATTACTCATTCTAGGCTTAGGTTTTGCATAGTCATCTAAATGCATCCCAATTCTTTTGTATTCATTTGAAAAGACACCAAAATTTTCTTTTGGATTAAAATTAACTTTGCATCCATTATTTGCTTGTATTGATTAGCTCACATTGTTTAATTTAATCAAGTAAATTAATTATAGTCTCACTTCTCTCCACACACAAGAACAAACCACACACTTAATTAAAAATCAAAACATTGACATAAGGCCCAACTAGGATTTCATCACCTATAAGTTACCTTTCCTCGGCTATCCTACTTAGATTTCACCACCAATGGGAGAATCAACTCAGTATGATGGTTGAGTATAATCTCTAGCAACTTAGTATATCATGGCTAAGCACCCAACACCCTTATTACTATGGCATGTGAAGTTAGGGGGTAAGCCCCAATATCAAACCATGTACCAATTTCTAGTATAGATCTTGATAGCCTTTAACTACCTAAAACCATCCTTAGATATCTTCTTCTAATACATTCTACAAGCCCAAAGTTGATCTTCATAACTTCTTTAAAATTGAGGCATAAGCCAAAAGAGAGATAATAAAGTATCATAGGATCTTAACACACTTTAGTGTATGCATCATTTTTCTTGAGATCTCTTTATTTTATTTTATTCTCTTTTGAGTTGTGAGATCACTTGTATCTTTCTTTTCCCTTACATGGTTCTCACTAGACAACAACTAAGAAACCAAGCAAATCAGGGTCCACCTTCCAACTACCCATCTTCCTCTTCTTCATCATCCATGGAGTATATCTCAAATATAAAGGACTCTTCCCATCCTTCTAGAATTTTTAATATCCCTCAGATGGTTGCTCGAGGTGATATAGATTTTTTCACCTTTCTAGATAACAACCCCATAGCCCTCTAACATTACTTAGACACCATATCTCATCATACCCCTACCTCAGTTCCACCTATTGATCCAACCTATGGTATACCATCCCATCTCATGAAAAAAACCTCTATTGACACCATTTCCACCCAACCCTTAGTCACCCAATCATCTTATTCTACTAACAATCCCTTAAATACCACCATCCAAAACCAACCCATCCAACCAACCAATACCCAAACACCTTCCACCCTAACCAATAAATCTTCTAGTATAGGAGCAACCCAACTTTGGGAACCTATACTCCACTTACCATTAGAGTACCCATACATGGCATGCTCCTAACAACCCATGTCCACATACCAATATGTGGCAACCTCCTAACCTTTCACTAGCTATCCTTACGTTGCACCTACCCAAACCCAAAAAAATTTAACATACAACTATCGGGGTGCATAACCACACATGGATCTAGTTAAGATGTTAATGGACAAGGTGACCAATTTAGAGTCATCTATTTATGATTCCCATAAGTTCTTATCATATGATCAAATTTGCAATGAACCAATTCATCCATCCTTCCGAATCAGACCTTATCCTCCTCAATGGGAACTTTTAAAGTTTATAAAATTTTAGAGTAAGGAATATCCTCATCAACATCTTAGAGAATTTAGACACTCTTGCTATTTGATTTCTTATGATGGTACTCTCCTTCTTTTCACTTTTCCCATATCCCTATCCAATTTTGTATTAGATTGGTATAGTGTTATTACCAGGCATTCCCTCTTTTCTTTTACCCAATTAGCTCAAACCTTCTTAGATTATTTTTCCATAAATATATCTAAGAAAGCTTCCATTACTACTCTCTACTCCATTCAAAAATTTGAGAATGAGTTGATTTTGGATTTTATGGTCCATTTAAGAGGTTTGATAAACCAACTCTCTCTCTCTTTGCCCCTATTAGTGTAGGTTTTTATTTTTCCCTATTTATTAATTAAGAAAATTGTATTTCTTGTGCATACATGGAGTTTTCCTAAATTTGTGGGATAGGCTAGCTTATGTAGAGGTGTGTGTCATAGATGTGTCATAGGTGTCATAAGAATGTCATAATTAACTCCCTTGATGGGAGTTACTTTTCTATTCTTAGCACTTTGTCACCACCTTTCATGGAGGAGTTACAGTCTATTCTTGGGGTGCCTTGTCCACCTTTTGTGGAGGAGTTACGTACTCTCCTATATGTATTCCTCACTTTGGCCATCTCATGTTAATCAAATTTTGGTTTTCTCCATTTTGTCTTTTGCAATTTATCTTCTTGTGTAATTTTAAATTGCTTTAGCATTTATGTGGTGTGCACTTGCTTCATCTCATGTGATCACGTCTCCATTGCATTCGCATTATCTGGATTTTGGCAACAACTCTGATATGGTATCAGAGCAAGAATGGTAATCATGTGTCTGGTTATGCTTTTAGTTCATTTTGAAATCAAGAGGAGTGGAGTTCTATTTGTTTTTTTTAATTTTCTAGATTTGATCTAAAATATTTTAAAAAAAACTTTCAATATCATTTCTGGTATCATTTCTTGCATCTTGGAATCTTTGGCCTTTGGGTGTCTTGGTTGTCTTCACTTCAGGGACTGGTTCAGCAGTTAACTTGGGCGCCATTGTTGTGTAGAGCAGCAGAGGGAAGAGCAGAAACTCCAAATAGCAGTCCTTCTAGCATCCTTCTACAACCACGCCATCAACTGTATAGCGTCCAGCGTGCTATGGCACAGTTTTTCTGAAAATCGCGCACCCTTTTTGTTAGGTCTGCTATTATCCTTCCAGTAAGGCGCCTTCAGTAATGCCAAGCTTCTATGCCTAGCTTCTGGTCTTCTGTTCTGCCATACAAGTAGGCCGTACGGCGTTTCCAGCAGGCTATTTTTTTTGTCTTTTCTGCGAGCAGTCTTGTTTGGAAAATGGCACTTTTTTCATGCTTGGCGTCCCATGTGGACCCTTAGATGCTTGGCCAGCAGTTCAATTTTGTCTTTGCTTTAATTTTTTTATTTAAAATTGACTTGTTAAAATAAAAATCAGTCGATTTGACTGAATATTCAGTTTTATAGACAGTTTTGTAATTTGGGGTTTTTATATAAAACTTGTATCTTCGCCTGTCGAAGACGAAGGGTGAGGCCCGGGTTGGTGGGAGGCCAATTCCCCCTCACACAAACCTCCTTTAGATTCCTCATTCCGTGCTAAATCCAATGAGTGGTTGGAAGGCCACTTTATCTCTCAAAATAGGCATTTTTTTAATGTTTTAGTGCTTTTTTTTGCAAAAACACTAGTTTACAGAAAAATTGAACCTTTAATATCTTGCAAACGGTAGCTCAGATTTGGGTGCCATTTTTTTCAAAAGTGTTTGTAATTCAATTCTCCATAGCTTAAGCTTATTATTTATCAAAAATGCTCTATTTTATAAAGTGCCTAAAATTTGGGTCTCCCGAGACGCATTTTCGGTTGAGTCCGATGTCCTGTTTGCTTTAGTATTGCACTGATTGCTCTAAGACGCATTCTTGGCTGATTCTAACATATTTTGAGCATGCACTTGCATATTTTGGGGGGCTCAATATTTTTTTGGGATGTGATTTATTTTCAAAACTTGCACATCTTTGCTTTCATTCTCCTTTCTGCATAATTTCACAACTTGTAATCAACACAACTTCACATAAATTCAGCTAAAAATAGATTATTTTCAACTTAAACCCCTAACACCCTTCAACTATCATGAATGGAAGGTTAAAATGTCAATCATTCTTAGAAGCAAAGGGTTGTGTAGGATCACCATGGGTACTGAAGTAGAACCCAACACTGATGTTGAAAAGGTCAAGTGGTACAACCATAGTGATGAAGCCTATGAATTACTGAGTTTGTCTGTGTCTCTAAAAATTCTCTTCCATTTACAATCCTCCTAGACTCCTAATGACATATGGGACACCTTAGAAAACTTATTTGGGAAGCTTGATGAGATGAGAGGTCATGAGCTCGAAAATGAACTCATAAGTATAAGTCCTAGCAACTTTGACACCCTACAGGACTTATTCACTAAGTTTAAGGCCCTTAGATTGCAATTGAAAGAATTCAAGATCGATAAGAAATATGATCAACTCATTCTTTCTATTCTCACAAAAATAGGTCCAAGCTGTTCAGTCTTTGTCTCCACTTTCCATGCCACAAAAAGTGCCCTTGGCACTACATGGAAAATGCCTTCTTTGGATTCATTCAGTGCCGACTTGACTAGGGAGAAAGATAAGCTAATTCAAATGGGCATAATGAAGTCTAATCAACCCCAAGCTTTGATAGCTCGAAATGGTAAGGATAAGACTTCAACAAAGGAGAAGAAGAAAAAGAACAAGGACCACGAGAAGAAGAAAGAAAACACCAATCCTGCCATAAACAACACTGAGACTTCCTTTTCCAATGCTAAACCTAAGAAGGAGAAGGTTAAGTGTGCCTATTGTGAGAAGATAGGGCATGATGAACACAAATGCATGAAGAAATAAATAGATCACCTAACTCATCTTCTAGAGAAAAACAACATAGGTGTTCCTGAGTCCATCAAGCAGAATTCATCTACCCAAGATTCTACTAAGGCAGAAGGCAAGGGTAAGGAGAAAGAAAAGGGCAAGGCCCTTGTAGCTACAACAGCTTCTACATCTTCATGGGTCATCGACTCAGGTGCTTCTCACCACATGGGCTCTTCACAAGTTGAGTTTTCATCTTTAGAGCCTTGTAGCATGACTTCAATTAGTTTGGGTGATGACACATCAGTTTCTATTGCAGGGAGAGGGTCAATTGAAATGGAAAGAGGAACATTCAATAATGTTCTAAGTGTTCCTTCTCTTTCAACCAATCTTCTATCAATGTACCAAATCACTCACATTGGTCAGGGCATGAGAGTTGAGTTTTCACCAGATGTAGTGGCTATCAGGGAGTTGCATAGTGATACTACAGTGGCAGTGGGTAGGGTAGATCACCAAGCAAGGTTATACACCTTCTCACATTTTGCATCATATTCTTCTCCAATAGCATTGCTGACTCATTCAGATGGATTTAGCAAATTATGGCAGGAGTGGTTTGGCCACCTTAACTACCGCTACTTTGAGCAACTTTGCAAACATGACATGGTCATTAGCTTGCCTCATGTCCAATTCTCAAAAGGACTTTGCAAGTGGTGCTCCCTTGGGAAGCATCCCAAATCAAAATTTGACAAAGGCAAAGCTTGGAGGGCTTCACAACCTTTGGAGTTAGTCCACAGTGATGTATCAGGACCCTTTCCCAAACCATCTTTCACAAGGGCCAAGTACATCCTCACTTTCATTGATGATTTCTCTAGGTACACTTGGATATATTTTCTCAAACAAAAGTCTGAAGTGTTTTAAAATTTTCTAAACTTTAAGGCTCTTGTTGAGAAACAGAGTGAGAAATCCATCAAGGTTCTTTAAACTGATAATGGAGGGGAGTATGTCAGCATCAGGTTTGAGAAGTTTTGCACTATAGAGGGAATTGATTTATAGTGCACAGTCACTTACAGTCCTTCACAAAATGGGGTTGCAGAACACAAGAATAGGTTCTTGAAAGAGATGGGTAGTTGTATGATTCACTCCAAATCTTTAGCACCACAATACTGGGTCGAATCCATCAATTGTGCTTGCTACATTCAAAACACGGTTCCTCACAAAGTTTTGAAAGGGATAACACCCTTTGAAGCTTGGCATAAAAGGAAACCTAATGTTGAGCACCTCAGGGTTTTCGGATCCCCAGCCATGGCCCACATTTCAAAGAAGAAATGCAAAGACCTGGAACATCAGTCCAAGCCTTGCATCTTTGTAGGATATCTGGATGGTATTAAGGGATATCACCTTCTAGATCCAGTCACTCATGAGTTGTTCATCGAGAGAAGTGTATATTTTCAAGAAAGTCCTAGAGACTCAACACTTGACATTTCTTCTCCCTCATCAAATCTACTTCTTCATAATGATTCCTCGTCAGATTCAGATCAGCCATAATAGGTTCTTGAGCTAGAGACATCTTCTTCTTCTTCAAGTTCAGACAGTGAGGACAGTGATGAGAGTCATCCACCTCTAGTTAGTCAAAGGATGAGGAGTTAGCACCTGACTCGCCCACTTTCAGGCCACTTTGGGCCAGACAGACACTTGAGAGTGTTGGCACTTGGGCAGGAGATCCCACAGATGACAAACATACTAGGGGGGTTTTTAGAGAGATCCACATGCCTTCTTTGCTTCAAGATCCACAGACTTTTTGAAGGTATCAGGGGTACCTGAGTGGGATAATGCTATGGAGGAATAATATTCTTCCTTAATCAAAAATCACACTTGAGATTTGACTTCACTTCCTAAGGGAAGAAATATGGTTCAATTTAGGTGGATATATCAGACCAAGTTTGCAGCAGATGGGTCAGTTGATAAGTACAAAGTGTGATTGGTCACTAAGGGTTTCTAATAGGTGGCAGGCATTGACTACTTAGAGACCTTTGCACCCATTGCAAATATGACTTCTATCTGACTCACCTTGGCTATTGCTATAGCACATGGTTGGGATGTGCACCAGATGGATGTGAAGAGTGCCTTTCTTCACGGAGACCTAGAAGAGGAGATCTATGTGGAGTAACCACCAGGATTTGTTCAGGATTTTTCCTTAGTATGTATACTTAGGAAATCTATCTATGGCCTCAAACAGGCCCCTCAGGCTTGGTATGCCAAGATGGATTCCTTCCTTCTCAAAGTGGGTTTCACTAAGTGCCATTCTGATCCCAATGTCTACTTCTTGTGGCAAGATGATTCGCTCTTGATTTTAGTTCTATATGTTGATGACCTTTTGATCACCAGGAGTTCTTCATCGGCTATTGCAGTGGTGAAAGCATCTCTTCAAGATAGATTTGACATGACAGACTTGGGTTTGTTTCACTACTTCCTTGGCATCAAGATCTCACAGTCAGATTCAGGTATTTCTCTTTCATAGCCTAAGTATGCTCTTAACTTATTGGCTCGATTTCACATGGCTGATTGCAAGCCATCTCTGACTCCCTTTCTATCAGGAGTCAAGCTTGAGGCTGATTGTTCTTCACCATTGGTTGATGCCACTCGGTATCGACAACTTGTTGGTAGTCTCATCTACTTGACTCACACCAGGCTCGACATATCATATACAATGGGACTTGTCTCCAAATTCATGCAAGAGCCTCATCAGCTGCATTGGAAAGCAGCTAAGAGGATCTTGCATTACATACAGGGTTCACATAGATACGAGATTCATTACAGATTTGGCATAGAGGTTGACTTGGTTGGATATACAGATTCAAACTGGGCTGGCGATTCACAGACTCACAAGTCCACTTTTGGTTACAGTTTCTCTCTAGGTTTTGGTCCTATCAGTTGGTCTAGCAAGAAGCAGAATGTTATTATTATATCATCCACAGAGGCAGAGTATAGGGGAGCTGTTAATGCAGCTACTGAGGCTATTTGGCTTTAGGGGATACTTTCTAAATTTTGCATTCCTATCAGATAGCCCACCATCATTTATTGTGATAACCAGAGTACCATTCAAATTTGTAGGAATCTAGTTCAGCACCAGCAAACCAAGCACATAGAGATTCACATGCATTTCATTCAGGAGCTTATTCATAGTCAGGTCATTGACTTGATATTTTGCCAATCTTCAGAGTAGGTTGTAGACATCTTCACCAAACCTTTCACTAAGAGCAAGTTCATTCATCTATGAGCTCTTTTTGGGGTGAGATCCACATCTGCAGTAGCATCATCTTTTGGGGGGCCCACTAGCCTTTTCTTTCTTTTATGTCTCTCTTTTGGGGGGGGGGAGTTTTTTCCTATGGGTTTTCTCCTTTTCTCTATCTTATGGGAGATTGCATTTGTACATGGATACCTCATTAGGCCTAGTTGTCGGGACCCATTTTATATTTCCACACTGCCCACCTAAGCTGCGCTTACGGGGGGTATTGGTGTAAGTTTTTATTTTTCCCTATTTATTAATTAGGGAAATTGTATTTCTTGTGCATACATGGAGTTTTCCTACATTTGTGGGATAGGCTAGCTTATGTGGATGTGTGTGTCATAGATGTGTCATAGGTGTCATAAGAATGTCATAAGTAACTACCTTGATAAGAGTTACTTCTCTATTCTTAGCACCTTGTCACCACCTTTCATGGAGGAGTTACAGTCTATTTTTGGGGTGTCGTGTCCACCTATTGTGGAGGAGTTACGTACCCTCCTATATGTATTCCTCACTTTGGCCATCTCATGTTAATCAGATTTTGGTTTTCTCCATTTTGTCTTGTGTAATTTATTTTTTTATGTAATTTCAAATTGCTTTAGCATTTATGTGGTGTGCACTTGCTTCATCTCGTGTGATCACATATCCATTGCATTCACATTATCTATATTCTAGCAACAACTCTGATAGCCCCAACCTAAGATGATTGAGCTTTTCTCTTGGGCTTGCATTAAACATATTTCCTCCACTCTATAGGTTCATACTTTCAAGACCTTTGATGAAGCTTTCACTAAAGCACCAAAATTGGAGATTGGATCCATCAATCAGGGGAAGCTAAAATTGAGAAACAAGAACTCTAGTTTCAAATCAAATGAGACTTCCCCCTCCAAAACCACCAATACTAACACCAAAACCAAAAGAAGTATGAATGTAGTTATCCTTAAAACCACCCTTCCTCTAGTTGTTAACCAACCTAGCTCTTCTAATTCTTCTCTTTAGAATACCTAAAACCAAAATAGTAAAAACCAAAAATAATACACCCCACTATAGGAGTCATATGCTTCAATATTGGAAAAGTTGTTGAAATCAAACATCATACAACTTCCTCCAATTAAAACCCCACAAAAATTTTATTCCTCTCATCTTACACCTAGTTGGTATAAGGAGAATGAATTATTTGCCTTCCACCACATCATTAGGCATGATGTGAGTAGGTGCAATACCTTAAAAAGCATTCTCCAAGGTTGATTGACAAGGGGGAACTTATGCTAGATAATCCCAATGCACCCCCAAATCAGTCACTTGACATATTTAGACAACCTTTTCCCAACCATGCTCCTTCCATGAACAATGAAAAAAATAGAGCAGAATCCTCTTACAACCATGAGGTTCATACTATTAATGTGGTTCTTAGTGAACTCATTGTTGAGGAAACCATTTCCCAAACCACTTCTTCTTCCCCTCCACTTATTGAGGTAGTGGAGTCACCTTATATTCATTTGGAAACCATAAAAAAGGAATCAACTATTCCCTTTTATCCACTTATTGAGGTAATGGAGCTATCGACCTCTCCTTTGAAAGACATACCAAAAGAGGCAACCATTATCACCATACCTTTCTCTTCCATCATAGAACAATCCACTCTTCCTTTGGAAAGCAATCCTAAGGAAGAGGCCACCTTATCTACCCCTCCCATAGAAGAATCACCTTCCCAAACCTTGTAACCTTTGATTGAGGAAAATTAAAAGGTAACCACTCCTCTCTATCAACCCATGAGTTTGTCCTTTGAAACCAATACCAAAGGAACCAAACCTGACTATAGTCCTTTTTCTAGACTGGTTCAAAACTTGGAGTACCTATCCCAACCCAACATGGATCATGCCACATTTTGGCACAATCTTTGGCTCCCCTACCCAACCAAGCAAGATCCCTCAACTACACCATTGTTATCCCAACCTTTCACTTCCATTAGTGAACTTGCCATCACCCCAACCAACCTAGTAGCAAAATCTACCTCTCAAACCATAGCTAAACCAACCAAACCAACTCCACCCAAATTAGCCCAAGTACCTTCCACCATCCTAACAAATCCCATCAAAATAGCATCCTCCACACTCAGAACCTTACTCACCCTCCATTAAATTTGGGTTTGACACCATCTATCCCACCAAAGAAACCCCAAGTCAAGCCAACCAAGAAAGTGGAGCCACCTAGGATCCCAAAAACTAAAACCTTACAAGTTATTTTTTCCTTGCCTTATATTCTAAGACCACATCCTTATTCCATCCTAGGACTCATCCTTCCATTAAGAAAAAAAACTCCCAAAGACAACCCAAACCCAATCTCCTCTTTTGGCTACACCTCTAGCTATCCTTTCCAAACCTTCTTATTAGAAATATGATTGTCACTAATGTCAAAAAGGATATTATAAGCATGTAATTAATTCTTAATGATGAATACGGTGATCATGGTCATCCTATCAAAGTTAAAAGATGATTAGAATGCTTATGTGCATGAATGGAATTCATCTGATTCTTCATAATGATCATCTAGACATTTTGGGTATAGACAAGAAAAGATAAGTAAGCATATTGATGAGGTTAGAATTTACACACATGGACATGTTAAGACAAAATTATCAAATGGGTCTATTCATTTTTTTCCTAGTTTATATCCACTAAATCTTAGGTCACACAACATAGCACAACAAAAGATATGATTGAGCAGAGTAGAGCTCCAAGGCATTTTTATGAAGACATATCTTGTACCTATGAAGGCTTCAGGAGAAATTGGATAAATGGATGGAATCCCCTATGTAAGAGGATCATATGCACTAATTTGTAGGTCATCTAACTAAGTGTGACAAGAGTTATGCAAGTACATAGTTAGCCTTCCAAGTGAAATAAAATGGTCTCCATACTTAGATAAAATCTACACAAGGTCATGCAAAGTTGTCATGCCTTTATAAATATCATCTATAGATATTCATAAAAGAAACAGATAATAGATATATTATGGGTTTTCATGAGCATCTTGAATATATAGACTGCAGGTTCAATTAAGAACAAATGAGCTCAAAATTGAATTATCTTTGCTCTCAAACTGGATAGGGTTTCTCAGTAAAACCCTAAGGGTTTAACTCATGGCATCAATAGGCACTTTTTATTTTGATGATTACTAGCTATAGCCTGGACTTGGTATTTTAAGTTATAAGTCAAGATTTTAACATCATTACAAAATTGACCCCTCGACCTAGTATTTACCAGCTTGAGCAGTGATCAAAGGACTTAATATTTCCTAAGTCTTAAAATTTATATTATGTCCCAATTTAATCAATGGCCCATGATTCATCATACAAAGATGATATAATGAAGTGTGATGAAGTCAAATTGTCAAAAGGATCTCTAAGTGAGCATGCAAGTGATAAGTGTCACATTCACAGAGCTTGTCAAATAGAGACCTAATGATCATAAGCTTATTAGAGTTAAAGATCGATCTTGTCAAAAGATATGATGGTGCACAGGTGATCGTGCAAAATTTAAAAAAAAAGTGAATGGACTCAAATGATATAAATATCTTGACATTTAACAACTAGATATAAGTAAAGAGCATGCATCTTTGAAGATCCAATAACATGTGGAAGCTTGGATGAAAAAGATCCAATGGAGCAAGTGGACTCAGATGGAACAAAGTGATCGATGTTTATCAACATAATGGTAAGTTAAAGACCAAGTAAGTTCAAGAAGATTGATGGAGTAAAAGTGATCCAAAGATATAAGAAGCAATGAGATGAGGTTAAAGTGTCAAAGTTTAATGACTAAGTCAAGATAAATAACATGCATCTTTGAAGATCAAACGACACATGGGAGCTCAAATCAGGATGATCAAATGGATGCATTTTAAAGTTGATCCAATTTAATAGATACCATCATATCATGGTTCCAAATGTAATATCAATGATCAACATTTAAAATCATATCCAAACAAATGATTAGTTAGAGGAACATGTAATAACTTGCATATAAGCTCTATATCTTGACACATATAATGATATTGATCAATCCAACTGATCAAATCTACATTAAAGAGCCTATGCATCAAAACTCGAGTCTAATAGATTCTATAGATTTTAAAGAGATATGTAATTATGGCATTATGCATGGAATTGAGATGTGGGAACTAACAATCCAAGTCATAATGAACTAGAGTCCAAAATTGGCATGATGTGTTTCAATCCAAGTGTGAACACATGGAAGATATGGAACCCTAGATCATTTGTTTATATATATGATATCTAGGAAAAATAAATGGGTGCTAGAATAATTTCATTCGCTATTGAGCTAAGTTTAATATAGATAGAGGCAAAAAGAAAAATCCAATTAAGTGTGTCAAATAGAAAATCATAAAAACATAGAACTAGAGGGGGTAAAGAAGACCAGAGTGGTTGGTGAAGCCAATGAAGTGTGTTTAATAGAGCGGATTAGAGAAGAATAAATGTATAAAGATAATGTGTGAGTATGATCAATTACAAATTAGAATTGTAACAAAGAATAGAGATTTGGATTCATGTATGAATCTAATTTGTAAATTAGGGTTGTAGCTCTATAAAAGAGTCTGATAGGTTGGTGCCATCAGATAAGCTAAGTGGATGCTCAATTTAGGGAATGGGTGCTTGTTTAGAGTTGGTGCTCTTAAATCAGGGGATTGGTTTCTCCTTAGGATTGGTGTCCTTAAACATTATATGCAATGAGGTTTGTCAGTGAGGCTTTGAACTATGAGACTAGATTAGAATAGTAGATTCTAGCATCTATTCTCACCATGGTTTTTCCCTTTGGGTTTTCCACCCATAACTATGGTGTCATGATTATTTTTATGTGTATGATATTTACATATTTTATTTGATTTGCATATATCTATTAATCTGCATTGAAAGTATTTAAATAACTAGTTTTAATTGATATATTGATTCACCCCCCTCATAGTATCTAGTTGTGTTCTAATAATTGGTATTAGAGCCTAGGGTTCCTTGAAATAAGCTTAATCAACTTAGGTAGATCTTGTAACATTTAATATAATGGATATTCAAGAAGGATCTTCATCAAATAAGGCACCTCTCTTTGATGGATTTAACTATGCATTTTGGAGCATAAGAATGGAAACATATCTATCCTCATTAGGGTTTGATGTATGGATGTCTATGGTAAATGGATATAAATCCCCTACTACAACTCCTACTGATTAGGCTACCAAGGCATATGAGATCAATGTCAAGGCAAATAATGTTATTCTTTGTGGATTATCAAACTCAAAGTTTGTCAAAGTTATGCACTGTCAGAATGCACAAGACATCTAGATAAAGTTGAAGGGCATAAATAAAGGAGATGACAAAGTAAATCAAGCCAAGCTACAAACTTATAAAGGAAAGTTTGAGAGCCTTAAGATGAATGTAGGGAAAATATTGTAGACTACCTCCTTGGGGTAGATGAGATAGTAAATGCAATCAGAGACCTTGGAGAAGAAATGAAATAGTCAATCATTTTCAAGAAGGTTTTAAGATATTTACCATCAAGATATGATTCTAAAATATTTGTAATATAAGAATCAATAGATATAGATAAATTCATCGTTGATGAGTTGATTCGGACCTTCATAGCCTATGATATGAGAATGGGAGAGACAAACACCTTCAAGAGAGAAGTTGCATTCAAAGTAACCAAGAAAGTAAAGGAAGAAACATCTACATATGAATCTGAGGAGACTGATGAATAAGAAGCTAACTTTATCATAAGACTAAAGAGAGGATCTGGAAAATACAGAGGAAAGTTACCCTTCAAATGCTTTAATTGTGATAAAGTAGGACATTTTGATGCTAAATGCCCTCATAATAAAAAAGATAACTTTGAGAAAGTAGAGAGTAGCAAAAAGGTGAAACCCTACTAACCTAAGAATAAGAAAGGTATGTACACAAAAGAAGATAGTGACTCAATGTAAGATAGTGATAGTTCAAACGATGATCATGACAATGCTTTTATGGCTAAGGGAAATGAATCCCTGTACATGATAGTAAGATTAACTTTTGTAAATTTAGATCAAGATGAATTTAAAGACTTAGATGAAGAAGAAAAAGGAGAAGTGGATCTAGAATGTGAGCTCATATGTGCTCTAGATGAGATTGATAAGCTAAGAAAAGAGAACTCAAAACAAAAGAAGTTTGGACAAAAGGAAATTGAGAAAATGTCTAAAAGTATTGAGAAATTTGATCAGATGGTAATTAGCTTAAAGACACAAGTTGAAGAGGCTAAAAAAATAGAAGATGTAGTCAAAATGGAACTACAATTTAAATCTGATGAATGTGTGAAGCTTGAGATAGAAATAGTGCCTTCAGGAAAAGAACTTGAACAAGCCAAAGGTCAACTAAATAAAATTCTAAAGTTGATAGGAGGATCAAACATTCTTGATGAATTGATCAACTCTCAAAATCCCTCAAAAGAGAGATCAAGTCTTGGTTATGAGAAGGGAAAAAGTTCCTCAACTAGTACATCTTGCAAGGATACAAAGAGAAACTCAAACATAGCTGATGTGAAGAAAGATAAACTCGAAAAGAAGCTTGAAGAGAAAAAGAAGACAAAAGTAGCTGATGTTGATGGATACACCAAGGTGATAAACTTAAAGAAGCCACATCTTAGAAGAATTCCTCATGTTGCACCAAGAAATGCTATGACCAGGTATTCATCATCTTTTTATGGTTATTTATATATATATAATCATTTTGGTCATAAGGCTAGTAATTTTAGAGTTGTAACTACAAGGAGAATCAATTTTGTAAGCAAAAATTCATTTACACCCTTGGTAGATACAAATGTAATATGTTATAATTACAATAACTTTGGTCACATAGATAAACATTGTATAACTAGCTTTGTAAAATAAAATGTACACAATGTAAAGAAAGACATGTCTCCCAGTGTGAACAAAAGTTCACAAGTTTCTAAAAAGAAGCTAAATAAGAAACCTAAGGATGTGTGGAGAGTGAAAAATTAATCCATGATTGCTTAGACTACACTCCATGCCAAGGAGTAGAATTAATGGGTAATAGACAGCGGCTTCTCAAATCATATGACTGGTAATAAGAGCAAGTTCACCAAATTGAGCAAATGTAAGGAAGGATCTATCATCTTGGGAGACAACACAATAGTAAAGATCAAAGGTAAAAGAACATTGAACCTAGATGGTAAACTATCTACACATGATGTCTTTTATGTTGAAGGATTGAATCATAATCTACAAAGTGTCAACCAAATGTGTGACAATGGATACAAGGTCACATTTGATGCATAAGGTTGTAGGTTAAAGAGATATGGAAGAATAGTTGCAGAAGGGAAAAGGACTAAGAGTAATATATATAATCTTGTTGAAGTGAATGGTAATAGTTTCTTGATGGTAAATATTGATGAGAATTGGTTGTGACATAGGAAAATGGGTCATGTCAACTTTGATAATCCAGTTAAATTGATATCAAATAAGTGTTTAAGACACAATCCCAAGATAACCAAACTTACATATACTAGTTTCAAAGAATGTCAACTAGGCAAATAGACAAGGGTCAGATTTCAAACAAAGGAGTATGCAACTACAAAGCCTTTACAATTAGTTCATACTAATATTTGTGGTCTTACCAAGATAAGAGGATCTAAAGGAGAGTGATACTTCATTTTATTTGTATATGACTAATCAAGAATGATATGGGTAACCATTTTGAAGGAAAAATCTCAAGCCTTTCAGAGATTCAAGATCTTTAGAGCCATGGATGAAAATGAGATTGGAAGAAAAATCAAATGCTTAAGATCTAATAAAGGTGGAGAATTTACCTCAAATGAATTCATAGAGTATTTTGAGAAGCATGGGATCAAAAGGAACTACTCTGCAGCAAGGACTCCATGGCAAAATGGAGTTGTTGAGAGAAAGAACATAACAATCAAGGAAATGGCTAGAATAATGCTAAAGGAGGCCAAGTTACTAGATGGATATTAGAGAGAAGCAGTCCAAATAGTAGTATACATATTGGATCGAGTTAAACTAAGGGTAAATAGTTAAAAAACTCCTTATGAGCTATGGTATGGAAAGCCTACCTCTATTAAGTACTTCAGAGTGTTTGGAAGCAAATGCTACATCAAAAGAAAGGAGGACAAACTAGGAAGCTTTAAATCAAGATGTGATTAAGGAATATTTCTTGGTTATTCCACTCAAAGAAAAGCCTATGTATGTTACGATAAAATGCTACACAAGATGGTGGAGATCATAAATGTCAAGGTTGAAGAAAGCATAAGACATGTTGAACTTGACAAAGAAACCAGTAATGAAGAGATAGATCTTGAAGAAGAAGTAGATAGTGAAGATGTTGAGGAAAAGAATGAAAAGGCACCTCCAAGATTTGTTCAAAAGGATCATCGTAAAGAGAATATAATTGACAATAAGAATGAAGGAGTTCAAACAAGGAGAAGAGCTGTAATGAACATGAATTAAGTGAGTTTTGCTTTAATGTTTGAAATTGAGCCTAAGATCTATGTTGAAGCCAGCAGGGATGAGAATTGGCTAAAAGCCATGGAATAAGAACTGAGCCAAATAGAAAAGAACAAAACTTGGCAATTAGTTCTAAGAAACTCAAATAAGAATGTGATAGGAATAAAATAGGTCTATAGAAACAAGCTCAATGAGGATGGAGTTATTATAAGAAATAAAGTGAGATGTCAATGCTAGGAAAACTTTATTTCTTCCTTTGTCTACAAATATAACAATTTGATAAAGGGATATTCATATCCCAAACCACGTATGCAAAGGATATGCTCAATCAATTTGGAATGGAAGATAACAAACTAGTTAGTACTCCCATGAGAACTAGATGTAAGTTCAGCAAAGAGGATGAGTCACTTGATGCAAATCAGACTATGTATAGATCAATGATAGGTAGCTTGTTATACCTAACTACATTAATACCAGAGATCATGCAAGTAGTGTGCATGGTTATTATATTTCAGGTTGCTCCTAACGAGTCACATGTCAATGTAGTGAAAAGAATATTTAGATACATCAAGAGCACAATTGACTATGGCCTATGGTACCCTACAAGTGAATATTTCACTTTGACAACATATATTGATGTTGATTGGGTAGGAAATGTGGATGATGTAAGAAATACTAGTGCTGGTACATTTTTCCTTGGAAACATACTTGTTTCATGGCTGAGAAAAAAACAAGAGTCAATTACTTTTTCTACAATAGAAGCAGAGTATGTAGCTATAGTGGCATGTTGCACTCAAGTCTTATGGATGAAGCAAACACTCAAGGAGATCAAGGTTGAGTACACATCACCTATTTCTATTCTTTGTGATAATTCAAATGCTATAAATATATCAAATAATCCAATGATGCATTCAAGAACCAAGCACATATCAATCAAGTATCACTTCTTAAGAGAAAGGGTTGCAGATCAAGAGGTCACAATGGAATATGTGCCAACTAAGGATCAAATTGAAAACATATTCACCAAACCTCTTCCCAAGGAATAATTCAAATATCTAAGTTGGGAGTGGTGGCTCCTACACCACATCACTAAATCACTAGTGATAGGACATGAGTCTAGGGGGGTCTCATGGAAGATTTATTAATCCCTGGAAGAATAGAAAAAGTAGACTCATGTATGTATACTTCTAAAAATTACTAATGAGTTGAAAGTTGCAGATTCTTGGATAAACTCCTTTATCTAATAAAGGGGGAGAAATATTTGGATAAACAGTCAGCTAGAGTCCCTTTGCCATTGATGTCAAAGGGGAAGAAAAAGGTGTAAATGTTATCTATAGAATAAAGAATAAAATGTTCTTTGCAAAAGTCCAAATTCTCTTTGTAAAAGTTTGGAGAAAAAGTGCAAATGCTTTCTGTAAAAGATTGGAAGAGCAAAGCAAGTGTCCAAGATGAGTTTAGGCAAATATGCCAGTGCCTAAGGGGAGAAATTTTGGTATGAAAAATTTATTTCATACTTATCAGAAGCCAATGCAAGCAATGTTAGATAAGGAGATGAATAGTAAGTGCATTTAGTTTGCCATCAATAACAAAGGGGGAGATTGTTGAAAATGTGATTATCATTGATGTTAAAAGGGACATTATGAGCATGTCATTAATGCTTAGGGATCAATATGGTGATCATGGTGATCCTATCAGAGGTCAAATATGATTGGAATTCTTGTGTGTATGAATAGAATGCATCTAGTTCTTCATAATGATCATCTAGACATTTTGGGTCTAGACAGGAAAATCTGAGTAAGCATATTGATGAGGTTAGCATTTTAACACATTGAGGTGTTAGGATAAAATGATCACATAGGTATGTTCATTTTTGTTCCTAGCTTATATGTGCTAAATCTTAGATCACATAACTTAGCACGACAAAAGATATGCTTGAGAAAAGTAGGGCTCCAAGGCATTTTGATAGTGTTTTCCAAAACTTAATCAAATTTGTAGTTTGCAAGAAAAGGCTCAAAGGCTTTTTTATGAAGACATATCTTGTACCTATGAAGCCTTCAGGAGTAATTGGATATATGGATGGAATCCCTTATGTAAGAGGATCATTTTTGCTAATTTTTGAGTCATTTGACTAAGTGTGACAAGAGTTATGCAGGTGCAAAGTTAGCCTTCCAAGTGAAATAAAATGGTCTCCATACTTAGAAAAAATCTGTACAAGGTCATGTAAATTTGTCATGATTTTATAAAGATCATCTATGGACATTTGAAAAAGAAAAAAATAGTAGATATGTTATGGGTTTTTCATGAGCATCTTAAATATATGGTTACAGGTTTAATTGAGAAAGAATGAACTCAAAATTGAATTATCTTTGTTCTCGAACTAGATAGGGTTTCTCAGTAAAACCCTAAGGGTTTAAGTCATGGTGTCAATAGGCACTTTCTATTTTTATGGTGACTAGCTATAACCTAGACCCATTAGCTTAAGTTATAACTTAAGCCTTTGTCGTTATTGCAAAATTGACCCCTTGACCTAGCAATTATTGGTTCGAGTAGTGATCAAAGGACTTAATATTTCCTAAGTCTTAGAATTTACAATATGTCCAAGATTGATCAATGGCCCATGCTTAATTTTATGTAAATGATCCAATAGAGCATGATGAATTTAAATTATCAAAGGATCTTTGAGTAAGTGTGCAAGTGACAATTTTCACATTCACAGAGCTTGTCAGATAGAGACCTAATGAGTGTAAGCTTGTCAGAGTTAAGGATAGAGCTTGTTATAAGATATGACAGTGTATGGTGATTATGAAAAGGATATCCAATGGAGTGAATGGACTCAAATACTATAAAGAGCTTAGCATTTAATAACTAGAAAGAAGGAAAGAATGTGCATCTTTGATGATCCAACAGCACGCAGAAGCTTGGATGAGAAAGATCCAACAAAGTGAGTGGACTCAGATGGAACAAAGTGATTGATGTTTATCGACACAGTGGAAAGTTAAATATTTAGTAGGTTTGATAATATTGATAGAGTGAAATCAATCCAAAGACATAGGAAGCAGTGAGATGAGGTTAAAGTGTCGAAGTTTAACAACTAAGTCAAGATAAAGAACATGCATCTTCAGAGATCGAATGGAATGCGAGAGCTCAAATCAAGGTGATCAAATGGACACATTTCAGAGTTGATCCAATTTAATATAGACCATCATATCATGTCAACAAAGGCAATATCAATGATCAAAATTTAAATTCATGTCTAGACAAATGTTTAGTTGGAGTAACATGCAACAAATTATGTATAAGTTCTATATCTCAACACAGACAATGATATTGATCGATCAACTGATCAAATCTACATTAAATATATTCTGCATCAAAACTTGAGTCTAATAAATTCTATAGATAGTACATATATCTATAATTATGGTTTGATGCATAGAATTGAGACACAGGAACTAACAGTCAATGCCATAATGAACTAGAATCCAAAATTGGCATGATGTGGTATAGTCCAAGTGTGAACACATAGAATATATGGAACCCTAGATCATTTTTTTATATATATGATATCTAAGACAAATAAAATGTTTCTTTAACAATTGGATTTTTATCAAGATAAGTCTAATATACATAGAGGCAAAAAGCAAAAGCCAATGAAGTGTGTCAAATAGAAAATCATAAAGACATAGAACTATAGGGGGCAAAAAAGAGTAGAGTAGTTAGTGAATCCAATGTAGTGTGTTGAATATAGAGGGGTAGAGAGGAATAAAGGCACAAAGATAATGTGTAGAGTATGATTAGTTGCATATTAGACTTATAACAAAGAACAGATATTTGGATTCATGTATGAATCTGATTTATAAATTGGAGTTGTAGCTCCATAGAAGAGTTTGATAGGTTGCTGCCCTTAGATAAGATAAATGGGTACTCAGATTAAGGATTGGGTGATTCCTTAGATTTGGTGCTCTTAAATTAGGTGATTGGTATCTCCTTAAGATTTGTGTCCTTTAACATTGTAACCAGTGAGGTTTGTTAATGAGGCTTTGAACTATGAGACTAGATTAGAACAGTAGATTCTAGTAGTTATTCTCACCATGGTTTTTCCCATTGGGTTTTCCACATATAAATATGGTATCATGAGTATTTATGTGTATATTATATTTACATATTTTATTTTATCCACATATATATGTTAATCTACATTGAAAGTATTTAAAGAACTAGTTTTAATTGATATACTGATTCACTCCCCCTCTCAGTATCTAGTTAAGTTCCAATACTTCTACCTCCAAACCATCCAATATCAAGTCTTCTATTTCCAATTCCTCTACCTTCAAACCATCTACCTCTACACCTTCCACCTCTAAACCATTAACCCCTAATCAATCTACTCCAAAAACACCTGCCAAGAATATTCAACCACCCAAAAATCTCGTTGCAAAGCCTACTCCTAAGAAGGATTTCACCCCAAAATCTAAAGCCAAAACCCCAACACCATTATCAATTTTTATTGAGTCTTACTCAACCATCCTATAAATATTATTTAAATATTCTTGCATGAATTTTCCTCACATAAAACCATTTGAACCCCATAGTTGTAAGCCATCCTAGTTTAATGACAACCTGATTTGTTCATACCATAGGATGCCAAGACATGAAATGGAGAACTGTAAATCTCTCTAATTCTTAGTCCATCAGCTATGTGTTGATGATGACCTATTGTTAGACGAGACTCCCATGATCCCACCACCACTCTAAGAACCAAAAGTAACCACCCAACACTTATCTAAACCTACACTCTCATCTAAGAGTAAGGATGAACTGAAGCAACCCTCTAGCCCAACTCTTCCCTAAATCCATACCATCCATATAGTCACATGATCACAAGCCCAATAAAAGGATAAGGGGAAGGAAAGGTGTCCATTCTATGGACATACCCTTCTTCCACCACCCAACCAAACCCAAACATCCTCACTTTACCTGAAACCCAAGGTGTCCATATTGGGTACCTCTCAATCCAATCCTTTTAAGTCGATCCAAAGATTAGTTCTAAATAAAATTCACCAAACACTAGTGAATATGAGTTTATATGAACTAATCAATACCTCACCCCATCACCACTAGGTAATGATAGAGGTTTTGCAGTTCATAGAGGTCCAACCAAAAGATTCACAACCTCTAGTAGCCTTTGTCAGAGCCCTCCAACTTTCTATGCTTGTTACCTTTAAGGATTCAAAAATACCCTTCATTCATCCCTAAGATCCATATCCTTCCCTATTAATTATTGCATACATCAACCAAACCTACATCAAGAGGGTTATGATTGATGAAGGATATAACATCAACATTATCTCCTCCCACACTAAAATTGCCAAAGAACATTATGTCAGAAACCATAGTGGTACTCCATTCCTTCAATAACACTATGGAAAAAACTCTAGAAACTGTCATCCTTCCCATTCATTTAGGACCTCACACATTTCCTTATCTCTTCTATGTAGTAGAAGGTGAGTTCTAGTATAATATTTTACATGGACACCCTTGGATTCATTTCATGAATTATGTGTTATATACCCTACATTGGTGCATCAAATTTGAACATGAGGGTCAAGTATTTACCATACAAGCTGACCCAATTCCTTTCACATCATGAAACATGATGTACTAGCCCAATGATGTTCTCCTTCCATCCATCAATCCTTCACCAACCATGGATGACTCTACCTCTTTTACCAACCAAGCCTCAACTAGATCTTTCATCCCTTTTACCCAAATCCCCATGAAAGACCCCTTGGAATCAACATTCCAATGTATCTCACTTGGGGAGTATCGCATCTTGGCCTTGGATGCCTTCCCTACTCCCCAAGAGTATGAGAACCTTGGTTATAATCCCAATATCATAACCATTATTCCTTTCTAGCCTCATGATCTCTAAATGAATATTATCTATGGGGGACTTGATCAATTACTTATCACCTCCTCGACCTCCTCTTCTCCTTGACTGTTCACCTCTGATTTCTCCTATCTTGATAAATCAGAATTCACCAAGACATACCTCCATAGGTGTGTTTAGAAGGGATTTGGTCTAAGACATTATGAGCACAAACCACATGAGTTGCCTCCATGTGAGACCCAAAAGCCTCATGAGATATTTGGTCTTGGACTCACTCTATCTGAAGAGCAAGCCAATTCACCTCTCATTACCATCATTGATAAAGAAGTCCCATCCTCACCATCCACTTCACCATCAGAATCTAAGGATTTTGACATCATTCCCCCTAAAAAATTTTGTCAACATGATTAGCCTTGGACCCCTAACTTATCAAAAATATGGGGAGATCATAACCATTCTTATGACTCATCTTGAGATGGTAGAAGATGACTCTCCTACCATTAATACCATTTGGTGTCAGGATGATGATTCCCTTCTTGCCTATCTTGGTGTAGAAGATTCCTCTATCCACATAGCTCTCCCTCCTGAGACTTCAACGATGTTAAACAAATCCACCATGGATGTTAACCTAGGTACTCAAGATAATCAAGACATTGTCAAAATTATCTAATTGCTAGATTCCTTAGAGTTTCAATATTTTCCCTCTTTCCTATGAGACCGTAACATAGAATTTTATTGGTCTTATAATGACATGATAAGAATCGACCCTTCCATCACTACCCATAATATTATTACTACCCACGATGCCAAGCCTATCAAGTAGAAACTTCATCACATGTACCCTCGCATAGCCCTTATCGAAGAAGAGCATCAACACCTCCTATATGTGAATTCCATCCAACCCATTGACTATCCCCAATGGGTCTCAAATGTAATCCCCATCATCAAAACAACAAGGGGACTTTTCATTTGTGTAAACTTCCATGACCTTAACCTTGCTTACACAAAGGATGACTTTCCTTTGTCATGCATTGACTAAATTTTTGATCTTATATCCGGCCATGAGATGTTATCTCTTATGGATGGGTTCTTAGGTTATAATCAGATATTGATTGCCCCTAAAG
Organism: Torreya grandis; assembly: GCA_037957365.1. Classification (NCBI taxonomy): domain Eukaryota; kingdom Viridiplantae; phylum Streptophyta; class Pinopsida; order Cupressales; family Taxaceae; genus Torreya; species Torreya grandis. The sequence goes on from JARHVA010002300.1 coordinate 288,089, forward strand.
ATCAACACAAAATTGCCTTTATCACCCCTTGGGGAAATTTTTGCAATAGGGTAATGCCTTTTAGTCTGAAGAATATTGGTGTAACCTACCAACATGCTATAACCTACATCTTCCATGACCTTATACACAAAATCATAGAGGACTATGTTGATGACCTTCTTGGGAAATCCAAATTTCATAAAGATCATTTGGTTGTTCTTAAGATTATCTTCAAATGCCTCATCCATTACCATGTTCACCTTAACCCTAAGAATGTATTTTTGGGGTATTTTTAGGAAAGATCCTTGGATTTATCTTCTCTCTTTGAGGAATTAAAGTTGATCCCACCAAAATCAAATAAATCCTAGACATGTCTCCTCCTACCCACGTCAAGCTACTCTATAATTTGTAGGGGAAGCTCTAATCCATTCATCACTTAATCTCTCAAATCTCTGATAAATGCCAAACTTTCCACCACCTTCTAAAAAAAGGTGTATCTTTTAAGTGGAACAAGGACTATTAAAAGGCCTTTGATTCACTTAAAGAGTACCTTATTTCTCCACCCATCCTCATTCCTCCCAAAAAAGATCAACATTTTTACCTTTATATTTATGCTACCAACCACTCCTTAAGGGTAATGTCGGCACATCGAGATGAGCAGCATAAAGAGCAAGTTGTCTACTATATAATTTGAATTCTTATATAGTACAAGACTCAGTACACCCATACCAAAAAAACTTTACCTCACCTTGGTATTCATGGCCTCCAAACTTAGCCACTATCTTCTTAACCATAAGACCTATGTCATAACTAACACTGACCCACTCAAGTATATACACTCCAAGCCATACCAAAACCAACATATGGCTAAGTGGCTCATGCTCTTAGCTAATTTTGGCCTTGAGTTCCTCTAATAGAAGTTAATAAAAGGGCAAGTCATCACCAACCAATTGGCTGAAGCACCTTTGGTAGACAACCAACCTTCTCTTGAGTTTTCTGATAAGTCCATCACAACCCTTTCTCAAGAGGACATCACGTATCAAATGACCATGTTATTCAATGGATCAAAATGTCAACATGGTGGGGGAGTTAGTATCATCTTTCTTCTCATTGATGTTAAATGTCTTCCTTTATCTTTCAAAATTTACTATGATTGTACCAATAACATGGCTAAGTATGAAGCCTTAGTGATAGGTCTCTAAACTACTTTAGCCTTAGGAGTCAAGACAATCAATTTTTTTGGTAATTCCCAACTTGTGTTCAATTAATAAATGGTTCTTATCAATGTAATAATGATGTTTTGCAAGAGTTAAAACAACTAGTCGAGGTAATATTGGTATCATTTGAACATTACCATATCTAAACTATTTTATGATCTATGAACAAGTTTGCCAACATAATGGCTTTCCTTTCTTCCTAGATCCCATTTGCACCTTATGACTCTAAGTTATTTGTTGCCATTATTCATCTTACCAAACCTTCTTATACTGAATCAAACCCTCCTATCTGTAGTGTGGAATAAGCCCCATCTAATCTTGGGTATAAGTAAATATTTGACTATCTCAACCTCGCCATCATCCCTTTTAATCTTTCTAGGAATAGCCAAATAGTATTTATTCAGAGTACCTCTCATTACACCATACTAGGGGGAATCCTTTACAAGCATGGCTATGATGGCCTTATTTTTCACTACCTACATAACCATGAGATATCTCATGCTATCAAGGAAATGAATGATGGGGTTTGCATAGGACACTTTAGTGGCCTAGGTATCACTAAATGTATCCTTCACCTTGGCTACTATTAGCACACCTTAACCAAGACTATTGTGATTACATTAAAAAGTGTGTTAAATGTTAACAACACACAAATTTGCATCACACACCTAGCCATAATCTCCAAGTATCCAAGGATTTATGGTCCTTATCACAACGGGGATTGGATTTTATTGGTGAAATTAACTCCCATTCCACACAACAACATCATTTTATCATCACTGTGATAGAATATTTCACCAAATGGGTGGAGGTTATTCCTCTCATCTCAACCAAAGCCAAAAAAATTGTTGATTTAATCCACCATCACATTATCTATCATTTGGTGTTCCCCCAATAATGGAAAATATTTTAAGAACAACAAAGTCCAAAATATTTGTGACACATTTGGCATTAAGTTAAGTTTCTTTTCGCCTTATCATCCATAAGCTAATAGACAGGCAAAAGCTTCTAACAAAACTCTTAATAAAATACTAACTAAAATGGTTAATACATCTGATTGGGATTGATATTTACACATCCCCTTCACCCTATGGGCATATCGTACTATCACTAAAACCCCTATGGGTGCTACCCCTTTCTCTCTAGTTTTTATTGTAGAGGCTATCTTGCGTCTCAAAGTCTAAATTACCTCTCTTTGCATATCCTTATAGTATATCATTTCCAAAGGTGATTATCATAAAGAACATTTAGCTCAACTTGAGATCCTTGATGAATGTCATTTGGTTGTGCTTAACCATCTTCATGGCTATCAAAAACGAATCAAGTGCACCTATAACAAGTACCTAAGAGAATAAGAATTCAACATCGAAGACCTTGTCTTAAAGGAAAATCAGCATGTAACCAATATGGAGAAAATCAAGGCAAATTTGATTTCAATTGGCTTAAAACTTATATCATAATGCATAGGTATGGATTAGGAGTTTATTAGTTATCCTCTTTTGAAGGGAAACCAGAACCTGAGTCTTGCAATACTTCACATCTGCATCCTTTATTTTGTTAAATAGGATCAAACTCACCTTTTATCTAACTTAAACTCATCCTTTATTTTAAGATATTTTCCATTTCACCCCATAATTTTGAGGACTATCAATTAAAGCACATAATCATGTTGTTTTCCATCAAAGTTTTAGCCTTAATCCTAAATATGGATACCATGGCTCTACCCATGGCATGCTTCTCATGGATACTTTTCATCCATAATAGGATGGAATCCCATGGTTTTTATCCCTCAATGAATCCACTCACTCATTATTTTAACCTTATTTGGCTTTAGTTTTGCCTTAATAAAGATAAACCTTTTAGCCTATATCTGTAAGTCTATGTCATCAAAAGCAAAACCATTAACAACCATCTATCCTATGGGTCTTCTCTAGCATTATCAGACTACTCCCGCAAAGGATGGCTACCAAAACACATCAAAATGGCTCAATATAAGATATACTAATCCTTTGAAGGACAGCTATCCCAAAGCCTAAAATAAGTCTCAAACAGCTTAGACCACTCCCTTGAAGGATGGATCAATAAATGCATTTGTCAAAAGAAAATAATTTCTTGGAAGCTTCTCACATTGATCAATTTCCTATAGAAATAAAAATATATCAAAAGACCCATTATTTGGATGCCGCATTCAACTTTCATGATTAGACTTCCCACATCGATCAGGATACACCCTATATGACATAGACTTATTTATATTGGCTCTTTGGCAATCTACAAAAGAGGCAAGCTAGCCTCACACAAAGGTTTCATTCTCATCCATCTCCCCTTTTATACCCTCTATAAAATAAGGTATTTTTTAGCCTACTTGACACTATGTGAACAAGAACCTTTTTACCGAACCAAAAAATGCTAATGCAAAGCATATAGAGGGATTTTGTTCATAAGCTGACCTAACTTACTTTTGTTTTGATCTTTGCCAATGCAAGAGCATCATGTCCTCTTATTTTTTATCTAACTAACTTATTGATAGATTCATTTAGATACGTGTCTTTTTATTATTTCATCTTTTCTTATATGTTCTCACATACAGTTTTGTTATCCAGACTTAATCTATGTGCTTCAAGAACCATTTACCTTCATCTAATTAAAATGCAAATCATTAAAAACATTTAATAAATCATTATGTGTTTTGTTTAGTGATTTTTATTTTACCTTTAATTAAGTTTTTTTACTCAAAACATTTTCATAAATCAACCATCTATCACATCATCACCATTTAATCATCCATCATAAAATAATGAGTCATCACATATATTAATCCATCACATGTCTATCTAGACAAAGGAGAGCATATACTTATTCATTTGAAAACATTTATACCATCTACTTAAAGCATATATCTCCTAAATTCTAATCACAACATCATATCATAAACAACATCATCACATCATGAACATGTATAACATCACAAGCAATAATCATAACCATAAACCACATCCATAAAACAACAATCACATCATGAACATGTATAACATCACAAGCAATAATCATAAACATAAACCACATCCATAAAACAACAATCACATCATGAACATGTATAACATCACAAACAAATAATCATAACCATAAACCACAATCATAAAATCATAAGCACATCAAGCGCTCATAAATAATTCATAATCATATATATAACATCATGTCCATGTCTCTCACAAAGGAATATACATCTTGCTGCATCGGCTAATAGGCTGGTATCAAAATTATATACTACATCAAAATTGAAGTCTCATAGGAGTCTAAGGTGGAGGAACACTACTACTCTATGGGGCATACCTATATCTAAAACCTATCTATACACCTGTATATGTTTCCCATTAACCCAATGTTTCACTACTAACTCCCCCGATAACCAATGCTCTGTACTCACCATATCGAAGCTCATCAATAAGTTTTCTGAAGATAAATGCCTCATAATATCTGAGCTCCTCCATAATGGCCACATGCCTCTCCAAATGAATGGTCCTCAAAGGTCTTTCAGGTGTTGGTTCCCACCCTTTTACCTATCTAATGGAATCTCTCTCTTGTGTAACTAAGGTTAGTTGGGCTCTATCATGATCCCTCTCCTACATAAGAGTGGCCACCTAGCCCTAAGTCATATCTCTCTCTAGGGTCACTGCTACTAGAGTTTCATGTGCTACTGCCAGTGTTGCCCTAGCTTGATCTCTCTCTATGATGAGTGCCTACTTATTAGGGGCATCCACATACATCTGGTCCCCACCTCCCTCCTTTATATCAACATCCATGGCTTGTTGCCTAGCATGTCCATTATCTACTCCAAACACTACCACATCATAGTGTGCCTAGAACCATATTATGTAGTCCTCAGTGACACCTGTATCATCTATGTCTACCCTCACTGGTAGAACCTCATGATCAATATACTCATCATTTGGATATGGAATAGTCACTAAAAAATCCACATCCTCCCTCTTATAGCTCAACAAAGCACTTGGGACATCCTATACTAGATTGAATTGTCACCTCACCCTATCAAAAGGGATTAACTCTACCTCATGATCCTGTCTACCATAAATTTACCTATAGCTCTGTAGTGATAAGTTTTAGCTAATGTAACTCCCCCATACTAAAAATCTGGTATATGGCCTCTAGATGACCTCACCATAAACCAAGGCCTCTAGCTATCTTTGTATCACTCCAGGTCTAATGTTCCCCCCCCCATAGTGGTGTGAGCATAATCATACCTCTATCTCATGAAGCCAACTCTGAAGTTCATCTGAGTCTAGGCATGCCATGGAAATCCACCTAGTCAAAGCACCTTGATGTGTTTGTATGCCCAAAAATTCAAAATAAATTTGACATTGATACCATATCATCTGTGTAACCTATATCCCTAGAGCTCTCAATAGATCTGCACTAGTAGAATAGGGGCTAAAGCATACACTATTTGGTCTATCATCATACCTACAAGAATGCCTAGCAATAAAGAGGAAAAAATCTACCACTTTAGAGTCTGGGAGTGCATAATAAGTCATGATCATCATCATTATCATGACAAGCCATCTCGTTTCCCTATCTATGTGATATAGGGGTGCATAATGAAGGTCTCTCGTGTGTCACCTAGAGTGCATGAAATCTTCTCCATATAACACATCCATGAGCTGATCTCACTCTTCATCATTAATATGCTCTATTAGCTCACCTTGTATTGACAGCCTTAATATCTAGTGGATATCCTCTGGTATGATAGTCATCTTCCTAGTTGGTATCAAGAATGTGTTAGTGGTCAGGTCCCATCTCTCGATGAGGTCCACCAATATAATTGCATCTCTAGGCACACACTAATAATATCTAATGCCTCATAGGTCAACTATATTCATATACTCCAACTCCTACTCCATCATCGTTTGACGTACCTCATCTAAAAGCTGAGGCACTTGATCCTGCATCAGTAGCTTCTCCTTCACCTACAGGGTTAAACATATATACCTTAGTTTACTTTTCCTTTCACATGTAAACTATGCCTATTTACCCCACTTAATTGTGCCTTACCTTATCTTATTTAACCAACATTTACCTAATCCTACATACACATCACCTTTTGTTAAAACCTATCTTGTTTTACCTCTTTTACACTACCCCCACCTTTCACCCATCATTATACCTACCTAACCCTTAACCCATTTTTATATCTACCCAATAATTCAAAACTTGTAATGATCATCAATGATTGAGTGTCAATCGATAACAATTCCTTGTGGAACCATCACTGATCAACCATCAACCACCGACAGTCCTCATACTAACCATTCAATGGTCATTTATCGATCAGTGATGGTCGACAATGACTATTGATGGTTATTATGTGGTGACCATCACCAAGCCAAAAAACATAGTTCCTACCCAACCTCCCTTAAAACTCTACTAAACACCTCACTCCTTACCTATACACTATCTAATTCTACCCCCCCATCATTTTTTACAATAGATTTTTTAGATTCTACCCATTTCCCCTTAGCCTAGTCAACAAAAATAAAAACCACCATTTTCAATAAACCCCTACCCCAAACAACAACAATTTAAAGTAAAAACCAACAAATTCAATTACATCACCTACCTCATTTTGTGACTACCATCATGATGGAGCCCTCGACACCATTGTCACCGCTCGACCCCGTACTCTACCTCTACCTCACTGCATCTTCTATGGCTCTTGTCCACCTTAGTAAACACTCCAACTCATTGATCCAACCTCAGTCAAACCCACCTCAATTTAGTAAGCATGAGACTCAAGGAGTAAAATCTATCATTTTTTCCAAGGATAAATAAAAATGTCATAGGTTTCTTTTCTCAAATGAGAAAATGAAGGCTCATTTTGACCTTTAATAGTCACCCTTTTAGGGCTTACATCTGACCATCGATGATCACTATTGACCACCGATGGTTGACCATGATCATCGATGTTTGACCCATACAAGATTTTGCCACCCCATAAACTAACTTTGCACCATTTTACCAAATAAACGAGTAAATTTTTTTAACACTCTACATGGTGTACTAAATTGGGTAACCAATTGAAACGCAACCCAAACTTACACCAATATAAGATCACCTGATTCTCCACCAACCAACTAACCAAATCACCTCACCTTGGTCATTGTGACCCACCTTTTACAATTTTTGTGATGACCTTGCCTTGGTCATTTTGACCACATTGATTACCTTGCGATATTTGATGAACTTACACCACTTCTATGCACCAACCATTTAGGTACCTTGAAACATGACCTTTCACAGTCCTGACACCTATAACTATTTTGTTTTCTCAAGATAACATCCTACCTTGGATACTTGTTCTTACATCGACCTTAACCAGGAGACTTGAGTTTATAGGTGCTAACCCAATATGCACACACTATTTCTATAGTTGGTTACCCTGTCACCTGTCCTTCTACTCTGACCTTGTTTTAACACCTACCTCAAGTATGGAATCTTAGTCTATGCATGATCTATGATACCATACTTAGTCACATTTTTTGTGCTTGTTTGTGTTTAAATTCCCAACCAACCAACCTTATCACCCACCTTGTGACCCATATATCCACTTATCAAACATGAACCCAACTCATTTTCACTTAATCGATTCTCAATTTGAGGGTGAATGCCTCCCATACATAGGGCATCCAACCTTTTACTAACTTCTTCATTTTTTGTTTTGCAGCTTGCTAACACAAATTGCACAATAAAAAGGGGCAAAATGTAGACACTCAAAAACTGCACACTGTGTTTATAATAATTAAAACACCCCATGACCCCCTTTAGTTACTTTAGACCACTTCCTAACTTCTCAACTACCAACCATAAGGGAAAAAATATAATTTTAGTCATTTTGATCCTTTCTCCCTAACCGCCAATGGTTGATCTTCAACCGTCGATGGTTGACCTAACTATCAATGGTTACTTAAACTCTTGCATGATAAAAAGAGTTAACTATAACTTACCTTTTGTATGATCAATCCATGATAGTCTATGTGATCAATGCACATTAGACTATCCTTTGAACTATTTTTTATCCTACTTAATTTCAGTGCTTCTTTTTTTATATTAAAATATGAAGAGAAGAAAAAGATGTTTAATTGATTTATACTACAAGAGATATTCTTACTCCCAAGCAAATCAAAAAGCTTCCTAGTAAACCAGTAGCTAGGCTAAAGACTTAGGACACTTTTGAAACTCATTATCAAGAGCCAGGATACCATTAATCTATCTACATCACTCCAAGATCCACCAATAGTTCTAATCCAACTTTTTCATTCCTCAAATCAGGAACACCTAAAAGCTAAGTATCTATGTTTCTTATCAAGATTCAATAATTAGCTTTAATTATTTACAGTGATTGTGTCATCCCTCTTTATTCCCCTTTCACCTTATTTTCCTATGTTGGAGTTATGTAACTCCAGACACCACCCAATCACCCAACCAAACCACCCATAGCATGTTTCAATTACCCAAGTACCCAAATCCCAAACCATATACCTCTGAACACTATTTTTTATCTTGTAACCAGTAGTCAACCCAAAAGTAGCCTCCAGAACCTCTTTGTAACCTCATTCCCAATAGACTTATTTTCCCAAACCTAAATCCATAATAACCATCGATGGTTAGCGCTAATTGTTGATGGTCACCAACTGTCAATAGTCACCTAACTATTGATGGTCATACCCAACCGTTGATGGTCACTATGTGTCATTCACAATAGCAAGCTAATTTGACCCATACACCCCTACCCAAATTCTATTTTTTGAGTTTATATTTTCTCATAGAACTGAGAATTAATTTCTTAACCAATTTTGAAAAATTTATCATTAGTATTCAATCATTTATTGCTATTTTTAGTCAAAATTACTTGTTTCTTTCTAGGCATTTCTTGTATTTAATTTCATTACCTTCTATTATTTAATGCAATCATCTATTTTTAGCATATCAAAACTTAAATGTTTTAAAATCATGGATTGATAGCCACCAAGAAATCTTATGCTTCTTGGATCTAGCTCACGCTAGGCAATCTACCCTACTATCTCACTAACCATCCATTTCTCTAGTGCTTTCTTATCTGCAAGTCATCCTCCCAAGACAAAGAGGAGTATAGATAATCATTTGGATTCATGCATGCACAACTTCTCTAGGTTTTACTAACCTTGCCCTTATTTTAAATTTTACAACTTTCTTCTTAGAAAATAAACAAAATTTTAGTGAAACACTATTATAGCTATCATATGTAGTGTTTGGAAAATATAAGAAGTGTAAACATAGCAATTCACACTATCTGCAAATTTGGGTTTTGTGAGTAAATATTTGAATGTTTATGTGTTTTTTAACATATTAATTTTTTATTTTTTGGATAAAAGTTATATACAAGAAATATGAAAATAAGTTTTTGATTTTATATCTAAAATCTCCTTAGATGCATGATGTTCAATGGATTTTTGATTGCCTTGCCATCAAGTAAAGCTAGACATTATACTTTTGGGCTAAGATTTTATGTATGTATGGGCTAAGATTCTATGTGGTTTTATTTTAAAACCAAATAATTGACTTTGAATTCACTGCTATGGACAAAGTCATTATAGGTTTGTTAGATTCATTTTTGATATGCCCTAATATGCTCTACAAATTGAATGAATGTCTGATCCAACTATTTTAATTCATGAAGATGTCTCTCTTTGTATTTATCATATATGATGAGCCATTTTAAGGAGACCCATAAGGATGGGAATTCTAACTCCAGTGGGATAACTGCTTATGTTCCATATACTAGTGAATAAAGAGTAGCTCCTATCAATGTATGTATACTAGTGTGGTAAGTCCATAATGAATAGAAGAGTTGATTGTGATAATAATCACCAAATTTGGTAATTATTTTTCTAAGGATACTATTTATTGTCTTGTTTATTACTTTTGTTTGACCATTACTCTTTGGAAAATATAGAGTAGAGAATGTGTGCCAGATTTTCTATTTAGCACAAAATCTCTTCACCATTTTATTCTTGAAAGAGGTTCTATTATCTATGATGATGACTATTTGGAGGCCAAAGTAGGAAATGATATTGGTAATGAGGAAAAAATATATATATTCTCCCTTTGTGAATTTTATTGGAATGGCTTCTACCTATTTTGTAAAATATTTTGTAGTTGTGATAATGAATTTACGACCTCCTATGGATTCTAGATTTATCTTATTGATTAGATCAAAACCCCATAACATGAATGGCCATGGGGATATGATAATTTGTATTTATTTTGAAGGGACATGGTATAGGTTACCATGATATTGACATTTATTTCATAACTTGGTGTATTCTTGGCATTCTTGTTCCATGGTTTCCCAATAGTAACCTTGCCTGATTAATTTATGTGACGTCACTTTACCACTAAAATGAACACCACATTCACTATCATATACCTATTTAATAGCCAACCTAACTTCATCAATTTTCAAACATTGGATTAAGTGTCCCTCAAAATATATTTTTAATAATACCCCACCAATAATGACATATCATAGGGAGTTTCACTATAGTTTACATTTTTCATTTCTTATAAAAGTATGAGGTGTAATAAATTTATGAAATTTTTTATATATATTAGAGAACTATTTGGTTGTTGTTGTGTTGCATGTGGTAACTATAACCTTTAGGGATATGAGGTCTGCATGGGACACTAAAGGAGATTTTAATCATTTGATAGTGATGATAGACTAGTTTTCATCTATGAAAATGTGGATCTATGGTGCAGCACTAGCCATTGCATTAGCATGGCATTCTCTTCATGTGGGATGTTTTCAATAGAGAAGTTTTCAAACTAACCCTGTAGACATTGAACCATATTCTTGTAGGGAATGAGGCATTCTTATTTGGTTTGGTAGATATCTGTAACTTGATTAAAACTTAATTGTGAATCTCTGTAAACTTTAATGATTTAATCTGGAGAGCCTGAGCTATTTTAAGGCCTAAGATAATATCTTCATATTTCATGATATTATTGGTACATGAAAAAGTGAGTTGATAAGTGATGGGTATTGTGTGCCCAAGTGGGTTGATTATCTCATTATAGATTCTACATCTATTCCTATATATATTTTTGCTCTTCTAAAGCCTTCACAAACTTACAATTTAGAGAACTTTACTGATTCTAGTGAGAGTGTACATATTGAGAGTATTGATGACTCATATGTTCTTGTGGACATTCTTCTTGCAGATCTGAGTGCTTAATTTACTGACTAGTCTCTAGTTTTGATGGTTGTTGAGATTTGCTCTCCTCTTCCCATGGGCATTCTTTCAATGAATTTTCCATGTCTATCTCATTTTATGGCTATTCTCTACCCTTCATTGTATGCTTCTTCATTTACATATTCTACAGTTAGGATTATGATTCCTTAACATACTTTGGCATATTTGAGCAACAACAGGTAGAATTTTTAGCATTTTTTAAATATCTACATCAAGATTCCTATTTGCATTCCACTTGAGTGGGAATTTAGTAGTTTGATAGCTCATGGTTTTTCTCTTTCAAAAGGAAGAGATAGAATTTATTTCAGAGGAACTTACTACAACATTCACCATGCAACATTGTACACTTACCTTCTATCTCTTCTTTGTGGAGGCATAAATCCTTCATATTTTGTAGGATATTAGGATCATCATTATGTACTTGGGTACCTCATCAAGGCTCATTTCTAGGACCCAATTTTCCATCCCACCTAAGCTATGCTTAAGTGGGGGGGGAAGGGGCAGGGTTGGAGTGGGGCTTTCTAGTCCTACCTTATTTTATTTGGCTCTCTTTTTGGGGGGGAGTTTTTGTTGTATTATGGAGCCTATTTATAAATTACAATATATTTTCAAATATTGTACATTTTAAATGTACTATACACTCTATATGTATTCTAGACCCCTTTTAATGGGAAACCATTTTTGGGTTGATTCTGCCCATGGTTTTAGTACCCATTATTTTGTAATATCACTTTGTTGATGTATTATGTGTTGATGGATATGTTATAGGTAATACATCATGAGAACTAGGGTTTTTAGAAGGAAGAATAGAGTGTGTGAATTGAGGTGTGAATTTAGTAGGGTTTGTTGCATCTCCAAACAATATTTGTGCATTGTAATTATGAAGACAAATCTGAGAGTGATTTTACTCTTGTGGCTTATAATAAAATATGAGAAAGTGTTTCTTGGTGGATTTAGCCCATATTAGGTGAACCACGTTAAATCTGGTCTTCTTATTATGCATGTTTATTTATGTTCTTTATGCTTCTCTATTTATATCTATTATTTCGATTCTATGAAATTATTTCACATCGATTTCTATATTTATTCTTAATAGTTTTTCCCAGTATGTTTTCTCCTTTAAATCCATTTTTTAAGAGTTGAATTATACATGGGTACCTCATCAAGCCTTGTTGTTGGGACCCATTTTTTATTTTTTGCCCACCTAAGCTACACTTAAGAGGGGAGGGGGGGGGAGGGGGGTTGGGGGAGTGTGTTAAAGTAGGATATCTCTTATTTCATTTATTTATTAAATGGATAATCTCTACACATGTACCTTTAGCTTGTTTAGGTGATTCTTTAGTCTATGGTAGTTAGCTACCACTTGTCTTAGCTAAGTGATTGTTACACATTTGTTGTCCACTAGTCTACTGTCAATTAACTCCATGATTCTAGGTGGAAGTTACATGTTCTTTCTCCTATATAATACACCTATTATAAATCTATTTATCAATTAAGGCAATTATTGCATATCCCCTTGCATATTTCTGAATATAAGCAAAGTCATTATCATTAGAATTCTTGTGTGCTCATTTTACAAAAGGATCACCTATTTATCAATTCTAAAATTTAGGTCATGTTTTGTAGGTAGTTCCTTGAAGGTATCAATGTTAGCAAGAATTTAGGAAAGGTAGTGTGATAAAATAGTGTTGTAGCATGATCTATTCACTGAAACTCACCCAAGGTACTAGTGATTACCCTGTAACAAGGTTCAACCCAAAACTAGAGATGGAGGTGAACCCAAATGACTCTTCTATTATAGGGTTCTGTGAGGGGGTTGAAGGTTGAGAACCAAGGTTCATGATAGAGTGGTGTTAATCCAAGCACCACAACCAATCTTGAATCATTTCATTATCTGAAATCAAACATCACAATAAAAAAAAATTACACTAGGATAGATTTCCAACGTACCATGTAGGAGAGTTTGTCATTGCTTTGAAATTTAGGCATGAATATATAGAAGTTTAGTAAAAAACATAATAAATCCATAAATGATTCCTCTGGATGTGAACCAAATTTCATTATTGAGCATTGTTTATGTTTCCTCCTCATCCAAAGTCATAGATGTATTTTAAGGTGCAAGTATGATAGGCTTCAGATTAGGTTTGGACAGTTGTATGGTACAAAAGATTACCCCAACAAATGATTTGAGGTTATTCTAACTCCCTGCACAAGCCGAACTGGTTTTAGAAATAAATAGTGGCATGTTAATATTAATAATATTTATATCCATATTTTTATGATGAATGCATCACCATATCTATTAATAAAAATAAAAAAATAAATAATGACATGTTAACATTCATGCAATCAAAGTTTAAAGTAGTCGTAAAACATACGGTCTACAATTATTTTTGGTAAAACACTAAAAATAAGCTATAGACTGTCAATTTTCAAACCTATCTTCAGTAGATTACATTTATTTTATCTTTTTTATTTTTAAAGTGGAACTTCTTAAATTATAGAGTTGTCAACATTTCTATTTATGTTTTGGATGACATATAGATTGCCATGACTAATTTAAATAAGAATTTATCTTTAACTAAATTCCCATGATTAGAGAGAATCTATATGTCAAATACCTAAAGGCATTTATAGCTTGCTAAATGATATAACAATCTATCATCCTCTCATCAATAGGGATATAACCCATTCAATTAAACAAAGAAAAAAAATAAAAGAACATAGATATTTTTACTCATACTAATTATATATTCTCTACATTTACATTAATGATAATGTGAAATGACAACAACCTAAAATGACAAAAGCATATTAAGTACTTATAAAAAAAATCTATCCAAAGTTACAGTAGCAGCATAGGCATTCAATGAGTCATTTACAAGATGAGTCTCACGTTATGTAAACATTTACATGCTATGATTCATGACAAGTACAGATAATCAAATAAACGTTTACAGGTTTAGTAGATATGTCTCTATCATAAATATTTACTTTTATCATAAATAATGTAATACTCTTATATTAGGTCTTTATTTAATATTAATTATACTTACATATTTATGTATCTGTATTATTTAAATTTTATCTAGAAAAAAAAGGTGAAATTGAATACCATTTCCTACTTAACTTTTATCAGAGTTTTTCACAATAAGAAAATATCTTGATATTTATGATAATTAGTTATAAATTTACATAGATATATAAGACATATAATTCTCAGAGAATAAAATATTTAGTTATTTATATTTAGACTTCTACTATTAATATATTTATTTTAATTAATAGATTTAAATATGTATATTAAATCTAAATAATTTAGATATAATAAGTGTGTGTGTGTTTGTGCACACGTGTATGCATATGTGTGTGTGTGTTTAAGATTAACTATAGTAGATATGTATGTATCATAGATATTTACCTTTACAATGAATCATATAATACTCTTATATTATATTTTTATTTAATATGATTTATACCTAATTAAAAAAATATAAAATTTTATATCATTTCCTACTTAACTTTTATCATTATTTTTTTATGAATAAAATATTTGATATTTATGATACTTAGTTATAAATTTACATAGATATTTAATACATATAATTATCAAGGCATAAAATATATAGTTAGTATATATAAAATTATACTATTAATAAATTTATTTTAATTAATAAATTTATATATGTATATTAAATCTAAATAATTTAGATATAGTAGTGGGCATAATAATTATAGATTTACTAGTAATATATATATATAGATATAGGTTAACCATGATATATAAGATTAACCATAGTGTATTTGTATGTATCATAAATATTTATTTTTACCATAAATCATGTAATACACTTATAATATGTATTTATTTAATATTATTTATACCTACATATCTACTTATTTATATCTATTTGAAATTTATCTAGAAATAAAAAACACAAGAGGGTTAAAAAAAAGTAAAGTTGTTTACCATTTCCTACTTAGTTTTTATCAGAGTTTTTTCTTTCTCTATTTATCATTGTTCATATGATTATTCCTTATTTTTAGATATTAATGTATAATATAGGGTCGTTTACACATTGTAAAAAGTATAATTTATTATTATATATTAAGTATGTCATAACTATCTATAATAAAACTAGCATAACTATCTTAGATAAATCTATGTAAAAGACGTCGAGAGATATCATTTTCGAGGTGCCTATCTTATATTGAATTGTGACATAAGTGGAATAAGTACCTTGAGAATGATATCTCTTGGCATCTTTTACATAGATTTATCTAAGATAGGTATGTTAGTATCAACTATGTGTTTTGCGTATTTATTTGATATCTAATTTGAAAATTTTCACCCAAACTTAAAATGTATATTATTCATTACATTAAATCATATAGAACAGTAATACACATTATATTAAATCACCCATAACTTTAATTCACATAATTTAAAATTCTCAATCTAAATAGTTATTTAGTACTCGTCAAAATGTACCATACACATCACATAAAATGTCAAATAATGAATTAGTACACATCACATAAAATGTCAAATAACGAACTTGCCCAATGAATATTTTCATAATTACATGAAATTATTTTTAATCTAAGAGTTTCAATCTCTCTTCCTTGGCTTTCTGTTTGGACAGTTGTTTTCCATTTTTTAGCTTTTCATAGCGATCATACGTAAATGGAGGTAATATTCTTAGTCCTTCCAAAGAATTTACATGGGATATAGCCACAAATGTTAATCATGTTCTTTCTCTTTGACCTGTATCAATTATGACTTTTGAAAGGGTTAAACCTTGTGATTTGTGTATTGTTAATGCCTAAACCAATTGTAAGTGTAGTTGGGTTATGCATCCCCTTTGTATTGGTGTAATTGGTACTGCATATGGATTTGCATCTTCAAATGGTATTCTCGAGTAATTGTCAAACTTGAACATAACATATGTTGGTGGTTTTGGTGGGGCATTCCCAATTTTGTAGATTATACTTCTGATATACCCTAAATCTTCATTTACAAGACCTTCTTATATCCAAATATTGGAAGTTAACATGACCCTTTTTATCGCTAGCAATCAGTAACTCCACATCAAGTTCATCATTTGGACCTCCCATTAGTACATTAGCACTTCCTACTTTAGTTGCAATGTTGCATGCAATTGATCTTTTCAATGAATATAATTTTATTTTATTGTGGTTACGCACATTATCATTTGTGGAAAACAAATCAATACAATTATCAAACTCTTCATTGTTGGTTCTATCTATTCCAACATTTGTTCTAGTCATCAATAGCTTCCAGTCATCTATTGTCAGATTTTCATCTCTCACATTTGTGAGTAGATGATGAAACCTTTGTTGGTCATCACTTTCTCCTTCCTATCTAAATATCTTATCCAAAGTAACAACTATTTCAAATTCTTCCCATAATAGTTTAGCTTGTCTATTGCTATCGTATGGTGGTCTATCACTAACAGGAGGAAGCTGACCCAAATCTCCAACCAAAATAATAGATACACCACCAAAAATCATGTTTGCATCTTCAATAAATGCTTGATGGAGTCTCGAGTCTATGTTTTGTAGTAATTTTTTCCCAATAAAGCTCATTTCATCAATCAATATGTATTTTATGTGGCAAATATCCTTTTGGAAACTTGTAAGTCTTGTTCTTTCTAATTCAACAAAATCCATAATTGGGATTCAAAGTTGTGAATGGATAGTTGAGGCACCAATATTGAATGCTGCAACTCCAATTGGTGTGAGTAGTAGAAGTGAAGATCATTCTGGGAATGCCGCATCTTAAAGAGCTCGATGAATGGAACCTATCACATATGATTTTCCTATTCCTATTTTTCCTTGGACTATCATGCATAAAGGTGAAGTATGTTGACCTCCATGAAAATGTGTCATAACCATAGCAAGTGATTTTTTTGTTTGAAACCCAAGGTATCATAATTCATCTCTAGTGTTATATCTTCATCTATAAGAAATCCATTATCTTTCATGGTGCTTATGAATTTGATCACTTTATTTGTGTACTCTTCACCTCTATATTCATTATTCCATAATGCTTGTCTATCAATATCTCTTCTTCCCAACATATCTATCTCACTCACTTCCATAACTTGGCCATGTTATAGCCTGGATATGATTTCCCACTCATGTTCCACTATGTTTTGTTGAATAGTTGGATGATCCTCATCTTCAGTATCACCGTGACTTTCAACATCTTCTGAAATTGTTCTTCTCTCCATGTGCCAATAGTTATAATTAAATGAATCCCAATTTGATATTATTTCTTCATCATCAATTCTAATATCTCTTTTTATATCATGAAATGGCTTGTAAAGTAATAATTCTAACCAATAAAACTCAATCCATTTATTTGATCCATGCACATGGATGAAGGAAAACCTTGGAAATACT
This sequence comes from Torreya grandis, assembly GCA_037957365.1. NCBI lineage: Eukaryota > Viridiplantae > Streptophyta > Pinopsida > Cupressales > Taxaceae > Torreya > Torreya grandis. The sequence continues at coordinate 306,021 of JARHVA010002300.1, forward strand.
CTCACTATAGCTGCAATACTCCTTGCCTCACAGTTATCATCTTTTTTACGCATTGGATTATATGTCCAAGATCTTGTTGCTTCAATAAGAGATGTGCTTTCCATGGAAAAGGGCCTATTATTGTATCCATCAATGAAAGACATTATATGCTCTTCATGATCATCTTCTTCATGTTTGTCTATAGGTTTGAACACCTGATGTGAAACATTCAAGTTCATAAATACTCTACTACTCTCTACTAATGGAAGCTCCAACAACATGTGACATATTTCTTATGCCCCAATGTCTCATTCAACAATGGTCTCAATTAAAAGTCTTCTATATGTTTTTCCTGCTAATTCATTAGGGTTTTCAATGTTTGCAAGCCACATCAACATTTGATGATAAATTTCAGAACTATTCTATGACTTTGCTACATACTTAGCAATGTATTTGACCATGGCATGTTTGGACAGAACAGGTTGCCAATCTACATTTTCTCTCCATAGTTGAAATATATAGCGATTATGTGTATTAAATATGTTATCATTTCTTTTAGGCTCAAAATGTTTATCTGTTGTGTCTAAGTCTTCATATAATTTTGATCCATTAAGATTCAATGGCCAGGGTACACCATACCTAGAAGAAATAATAACTCAATTTTTAGTTCTTTTATAATGCACCACTATATGAGGATAATCAATAATATTCTATCTTCACCAATTTTGGGCTTCTCCTGGATCTCTCAGTGGGATTCTTGGCATCAGTGCATGTAGATCAAGCTAATACATGTCAATTTCACTCAATGTGAAGAAAATGGTAGATGATCCAATTTTATGTAACATGTCCATTATTTCACCATGGCATTTTGCCCATTATGACCTTGTACCCCTTAATGAGGTTCTGAATCACATCAAATGATATGCTAGATGGGAGTGGGGTATATTTTCCATATGCTCATGTAACTCAGTAATAGTGATTGGCATCTCTTGAAGGCTTTTTTTCATGAACACTGCACTTGAATTTTGTGCATGATGTCTCATGATCATGTTCATCATGTAATATCTAAATCATGGATGTCGGCCAAAATGATGATCCCTATATCAAAATAGATGTTTAACAACTTCATGCCAATGTACTCATTTTAATCGTGGTTCTATCCAATCACATCTTCCATCAGGAAATAATTTTGTAAATGCCATATCAAGTAATCCTAATGTGACATACTCATTTATTGGAGATGTTCCAATCCCCATCTATTCAATCAGTAATCTAGGATCTACATTAGGGTTATTTACCCATGCATGGATTAATTCCATCTCCCTTGGTGCATTTGGGGGTTTAGAGGCCATTGAATTTGTGTGATCAATGATATTTATCTCATCCATCTCCATCAGTGGACCCACAAATACAACTTTATTTGCATCAAAATCAAATTGCATATGCATAGAGTTCAGTTGGTTAAATATATTTTCATTAGAGTCAGGTGAAAGATCATTGAGTGCATTTTCATCAATCTAAACATCTAAATAAAACCTGTCATGTTCTATTTTATATTTTAGTGCCTTATATACTTTCTCTCTATTGACAATAAAATTGTAATGTGTTCCACATTGGTCCCTTTGTCGAACTATAATCATTGGCAAATCTTTTATTTGATGTGGTAAAACCTTAGAAATTTATTTTACTTCTTGTAAAAAACTGATTGTACGTCCTTTATATTTATATTGGACTCCTAATGCATGTGTCACTTGTAGGATTGGGTTGACATGGGCTATTAACATTTCCTCAACTTGTGTTAATTTTTTAAGTTTTGGTGGTTGTCATCCATGATCCATATTATTCGATGCTAAAAATTGATGATGACCTTTCTCTTATTGACATCTATTGCATACAAGGCCTTTATGGGTTTGAGAAACATTTATTCCAATATAACTTTCTTGACAAATATAACACATGCTTGGTGAAGCAATGTTATCTAAGCCATGTCAGAAAGTCATTTGAAATATTTTCAAATCTCTCCCAACCATTCCATTGGGATCATTTATATTTTTCTCTCTTTCAATTTCTTTATCTTGCATTTTTCTTCTTCTTTTAGGTTGTGAAGTTGACTCTTCTTCTAAATCATCATTTTCCATTCACCTTCTTCTTGTAGGTTGAGATGTTTGCTCTTGTATATCTTTATTTCGTGCAAAATTTGTAACATCGACATCCATTACAACTTGAAATGCATTATTTGGTGTTTGGATCACATGATCTATTGATATAGAGTTTGTTTCTTCAAAATTGATGTCAACATTATGAATCGATCGTTGGTAGTACCTTTGAGATGCTTCACAATGAATTTCTTGTTTATGTTGTCTTTCTTCCCCAGTAAATTGATTTGAACGTATTTATCTTTGTAATTTTGTTCTTAGTATATATTGTTCATCTTGAGATGTTTGTGCTCGAATGTCTTTCATCTTATCTACATGTTGCCTCTTTTCTGCTTTTAATTATTGAGTTGTCAATTCACTTCTATGTTCTTGAAATCTTTATCTGTCATTGTCATTTCATTTTTTTTTCTTCCTCTCTTTGTACATCTATCATTTTTTATTGTCTTCGTCTATGATATTATCTTTGATATTCTCTATGTTGTTCTCTTTAGTATTCTTTTCGTTCTTCTTTGTTTGCAAAATTCAATTTTGATCGAGCCATATCTACACAATTTTTAAGTAAATCATATTACACCAAATATAAATAGCATATTATATTTGATCATTAAAGGATATCTAAATCATATTCATAATTCAAAAATATATAAAAACATCAAATAATATAATTCAAAAATACATAGAAACATCAAATATATATATATATATATATATATATATAGTAAATTATTTAGATGGTTATTAATTTGGTTTGGTTGTAATTTACTAAAGTCATACTAAATTAAAATATGATTCAAAATTTTACCTATAGTTTACTAATAATATGATTGAAAATAAACTTAATTTCACATATTAATGTTACCTATTAATTAAAATATTTTACATAAGATCTATTAATTATTAGTTAATAATTTTAATCATAAGTAGTTAATAATTTATTATTATTAAATTTTATCACAATAAAAGAGGTAATTTAAAAATATAAATAAAATATATATAACATAGTTTTTATTTTGATATTTTTAAGTTTAATAATATAAAAAATATATGACTGACATGGGTTGTGTACTCACATGAAAACCCTCTAGCATTGAAATTTAACTCATAAAGACCTTAATGAATGTGATTTTTTTAAGCAATGTAGTGAAAGAAAAATCACTCCTAAAATAAAATTCACAATTCACTCCTTAATTTATTTTGTTAGATGATGGAATATAAAATAACATACCTCATTTTATCACATTAAAAGAGGTAGTTTCACTCCGTAAAATAAAATTCGCAATTCACTCTTTAATATTACCAACAAATCAAATTTCAATATGAAAAACATTTATTTAAGTTTGCTAATTTAGTAAGTAATATGGGGGAAAAAAGTAGAAGAATTACTTTTTTTATTTATTTTTGTGTTTTTCTTATCATTGTGTCTACAATTTTTAATTTGCTATCCGATTTGAACTTGTGTGTATTTAATTTTTGCAATTGATTTGCAATTGTATTTATAATATTTCAAGGGTCATGTCTATTAATTTAAATATTATGTCGGCTATTTGTATTTTATATTATTATTTTTCTTTTTAATATTGTAGAGTAATTTCTTACTCTACGTCGTATTTAATTTATTTTTGATTCGAGCACTGCAATTTTGGTTCCTACGCATCTCGGACGAAGCTGCAGAGTTTTGATGCAGAGGATGGGTTCATTTTTGCCTAAGTGTCAAAGTGCAGTGGAAGCTACCAAGTGTCATCCTCAGAGCACGATTCCTTTTTCCCCTTTTGTTCCTTTCGTTTCAATTTTGGCCTAAGTATTGGATTCAAGCAGAAGCTGTCAAGTGTCACTTTTTGAAGACAGAGCCGGCTAGCTGGCAACTTTTGAGGACCCTTTTGTAGCTTTCTAGAGAACCACAGATCGTGCCACGTACCCACTGGTAGTTAAGCGGAATGCACCACGTGGCAACATTCGCGTATCGTAGAGGTACCCGCATTTTTCTTTTGACAAAGACTCTCAACGAGCCAAGCTTTGAAGCAACAGAAAGTGCCAGGTGGCAGTTGCAGAGGCCCTAAATTACCTTTTTGAGGAAGCAACAGAAGCCACCACGTGTCGGCATCCAGGAGATTTTGGTCTAATGCTTTCATTCAACGCATAAAGGTGTCATTTCATTTTTTGCTTAAGTACTAAAGTGCAGCGGATGCTGCCAAGTGTCACACTCTATGTTCCCCTCTACTCCATCCCTCGAGAAAGCGAAAGGTGCCACCTACCCCCAGAAAGAGAAGTGGAAGATGCCACGTATCTTCCCAAGAGTAGCGGAGGTCGCCACGTGTCAACCTCTGAGAAACCATCTTGAGCCCAATTGCCAAATAAAGATTATGGTGGGTCCCAGATGATTTTTCAAAGGATCGAGGAAGCGTCGAGTGTCAATAAATGAAGACTGCCACGTGGATCTATCCCTTCTCAAAGGTTGCTAAGGCAAGGAATGCAGTGAGTTTTGTGTTAATAAAGCTCCAAAGTATTGAGGAAGCGGACTTCGATAGGTGTCGAAGGCAGAACGTTCCTGGGAAGAATATAAAGAGAAAGCGGAAGTGGCCAAGTGTCATCCTTCGGTGCCTCCTAGACAAAAGGAGAGAGTTCTCCATAAATTGGCTAAGTGTCCTCTTCCATTTCAACAGAACAGAGTGCTCGTCTACCTGTTACAGCAAAAATGGAGGGAAATTCGATGAGAGTTACTCCAAGTAGATAGAACAGTGCACTAGGTAGATTTTTGGGGCTCTCAAGCATTGAAATCTCTGTCTATTTGTCCCCTAACAGCAGAGGTAGAAGAGACAGTTGAGCGGCCAAATAGGGATGAAACGAAGAATTTTAGGCACAAAGAGAGGTACTAGACAAGGATCGCCATGCTGCAGTCAGGGCAGTTCCTGATAAGACCAGAATGCATCCAAGGCATTGAATGCACCGTCTGATTTGTCCCTTGCGAGTGAAGGACGGAGTGAAATTACACGGGAAAGAAAGTGATCAAAGGAGACATCCAAGGCTATATAAGTAGGATTGTAAAATCTAAAAAGAAAGGGGGGAATTTTCTATAATATTAGACTGGCTAAAATTCTTGACAAGCAACATCATTTGCTCTTGTCTCAATTTTCTTGAATTGTAAAGTTGATATAACTATGCATGTTTATGTGCCCTTTATGTGGCTGAATGAATTAAGGAAATTTGAGCTCCATGCCTTGGTTGGTGTTTTCTATGTCATTGGCAAGGTAGTTTATGTTATAGATTTTTTGTAGCTATGATCTAGAATGTCATTTGCTTTTGTCTCATTTTCTTGGATCAGAAGGTTTACATAATTGTGCGTGACTTCTGCGCCTCTTATGTGATTGGAAGACTCTGTTAGGAAGATTGAACACTATGCCTTTGTTGACATTCTTTGTGTCCCAGCTAAAGACTTCCCTGTTGTGAGCCTTTGTTTCTATTATTTCAACCTCTTACATTGATCATGCACTTGTCTGCTCTTAAATGTAACCGAATCCTATAATAGTCACTCTGTGCTCAGGTTAGGATTAGGATTACACTCAGGCGCATCGCCATAGTTAGGTTTTAATTCTTGCATTTTGTGTTTCTGTTTAGTCTCCTGTCCCTTTTCCCCAACACCTATAAAATAGAAGAGACCAGCTTCTTTAAAACCTGGAGGTTGTTTCAAGCCGCATTGTCCCACAGCTTGAAACTTCCCATTGTTGATTGGTTAAGATCTAGCACAATTTTACGCCATCAACAAATATCATTTATATTTAATTTAAATGTCAGCTTTTTAGTATCATTGATATTTAATTTAAATGTCGGCCATTTTTTCTCATACGGGCACGACATCAGGGTCCCTCCCTCCCCCCTCTCCCATTGTAGAATGCCTCTCAATGTAATTAAAATTAATTAGACATTGATGTTAAAATGAAGTTGTCCTCTTTTATCACTTACTCTAGCTAGAATTACAACATTTAACATTGGTACATTAACAATAAATACAATCTTACAAATGCTTATTTCAAATTTTAAAAAATTAGAAGGAAAAAGGTAAATAAACTTTCAAAAAAAAATTAGACATGTTAGGTATATCTTGATTGACAAGATAAACTTTATAGGTCAAAATATGCTTTAAAATATAGATTATCGACTACATCAAATATTTTTTAAAAATGATGATATAAGTTTTGGTAGAATGTCTATGATTTTTATTGAGCGTTTGAGACAATTGTCATTAGTAATGGATAAACTTATATGAAAGTACAACATAAGTAGAGTTATTATGGTAAAATTTTAAAATTGTTATTACATTTGATAATATTTTTAGACAATAAAGTCAAACTGAATAACAATAATGATTTTAAGAACTTCTAACAAATCTAAGAGATGCAAATCCAACCATTAAAGATTGGTAGTTGTTGATGACTAGAATAAATGTTTTACTTGAAATAGTTAAAAATGAGGATTTTAACAAACACATGTATTTACTTCTAATAAATGAGAATGTGCATCAGCATAATAAGAGAAAATTATATGCATTAAATCAAATTATTACTCAAAGCATTACAACTAGAAGACAAAGCAATAATGTTGTGTCTTGATTGAACAGATTGAAGTTGAATTATTGATTACTATTGGTACAAGAGTGATGCTTATTACGAATATATGCAAAAAATTAGGTCTCGTCAATGGCACCCTTGGATATGTTCGAAGCAAATATACAAACTAGCGTTGATACCTCGTGAACCATCTACATATGTAATGGTTCAATTAAATAAATACATATAGATTCCTTTTGTTGATAAAACTCTAATTAAAATTCCAATCACCGTTATACAAAGGTGACATGTGTGTATGTTTCCTTTGAGCTTGGCATGGGGATTGATAATCTACAAATCATACGCTTTAACACTTTACAAAGCCACAATTTATATGGGACTTACAGAAAGACAAGGTCTAATCTTTGTTGATATATCATTTGTCAAATCATCATATAGATTGGCAATGTCTAATTTCAATTGAAGTTAATTATATAATTAGTATAATAAATATAATTTTTTTCAGTTAAACTAGAGAGAGAGAGAGAGAGAGAGAGAGAGAGAGAGAGAGAGAGAGATAATAATACTATATGTCATATCACTATTTTTTCGATCCATAATATTAAAACAATAATTTTTAGTGAAAAAAGAAGAAATTAATAATATTATTATATGTCAAATCAATATCCTTTCCATCCATAATTGGTATTTTAATGAACAAATAAATACTATTATATTTGTCACTTTTTATATGAGTTTTTAATTATTAGATTTATGTAAATAGATTATTTTATGTATAAAGATGACTATTCTTTAATATTTGGGTGCTAAAGTTTAGAATTTTTAAAGTATTATATCTTGTCAAAAAAATTAATTGATTAAAGTCAAAAACATTATTTGTTCAAATAATTCTTATGATATTTATAAGATACAAACTAATGACATATTTTTAAAACTACTAAAAAAAATAAGTTCAATTAATATTATGATTATATTTTCTTTTAAAAGGAATTAAAATTTGTAGGTTTAATTAACTTTATAATTAGCTTTTCTTTAAATATAATTCAGTCATTGACGACAATTATACTTATGAATTGTGTATTAAAAAAAAGATTCTTATTATTATTTTAAAATAATAATGAATGATGTTTTAATAGAATTTAGTCATGCATGACAACTATATTTATGATTTGTGTTTTAAAATAAGGATCTTATTTATTATTTAAAAATAATAATGAATGATGTAAAATTGGAATTTTCTTTTGCCACTCAATTTTATTTCTATAATTTTTATTTTTATTTAGAAATTGTTGTACACCTAACTCCATTATTGAGATATTTTTTAATTTTTAAGAATAGATATTTTAGAAAAAGGATGCAAGAAAAAGAGGCTATGTTTCTATGAATATGAATCTACAATCTTTATAAAGGAGAGTGAAGGAGCTCACAAAAATTACTCCAAGTTAAAGAGTAAGGCAAAAAGTAAGTGAAAGTGATGAAGAAAGAAATATGGAGTAAAGAGAAATGAAAAAATAGAAGAAAAAGATTATGAAAGTCATAGAGATTTGAGAGAGATGATTGTGGGAATAGATTTTTTTGATATTAAAGAAAAGATAAAATAAAAAATGAAATATAATATCATTATTTTTACTTTTTTTGTGTGTGTGATTGAAACCCTATTTTTACATGGATTAGGTGTACAAAATATTTTTTTAGCTTAATGTCAAGGATTGTGGGGTGTCCATTCTGCCAAATTCATTTGGGATATGATCATGGTCTCATCTTTTTTTTATCTCCTGATAATTATACTCTTATTCCATTTTTCTTTCCTCATCACTTTCATCTCTTCTTTGCCTTGGTCTTTATCCTTCAATAATTATTCTAAGCTTTTCCACTTTTTTTTTCAAAAAATTGAATTCTCCAAAATAAAATTTTAAATATAAGAAAAATTCACACAATAGTTCCTTCAATTTCCTTCTCAAAGTTGAAGGTGAAGTAGAAGAGATGGAATAAGGAAAAGATAAAACTATTGTGGAGATTATCATTGAAAATTCACACAATATTTCCTTCAATTTCCTTCTCAAAGTTGAAGGTGAAGTAGAACAGATGGAATAAGGGAAAGATAAAACTATTGTGGAGATTATCATTATAAACTTGGAGTTGAATGAACATAGAATTGATTTCAGTATTTATGAATCAATTTAACATAGTGGAGATACATGAAATTATCTTTGTAATTATATATTAGTTTATATAAGAAGAGACATAGTTTGATAAATAGAATAAGAGGAGAAAGACAAATAAGACTAGCTCTACTTCAAAAAAAATTAAAAAAAATAATTAGAAGAAAATGATGGAGAGTTTTGTAGTCCCAACGAAATTAATATAAAAATAATAATAAAAATAATATATTACTAAAAATAATAAATTAGTAAAAAAATTATTTAAAATTATGAATTTTGAAATTAAAAATATAAAAAATATAAAAATATTTAAAATAAAAAACTCTAAAAGCTAATAAAAATAATAAACTCAATTAACTCAATGGTATAAACTAAATTTCGATGGAGCGGCTAAAGGGAACCTTAGACCTGCGGGTGCTGGAGGTATTATCCAGGATTCTAATGGGAACCTCATGATAGCCTTTGTGGGACCTCTGGGGATCCAAACCAACCACCTAGCGGAAGCTAACGCTGCTTGTTGGGGCACTGAACTAACAGTTAAGATGGGTTTGGTGAATCTATAGGTGGAGGGAGACTCTATGAATATCATCAATTATTTGAAAGAACCTGCCCAATATTCTTGGAATATAATCGGGATTATACAAGATGCTAAAAATATGCTTACCTTCTTCAAGGGGATGTCTATTGTTCATGTTTAGCGAGAAGGTAATAAATGTATAGATAAAATGTCTAATATATGGATCATTAGTAGATCCCTTACCCATTGGCAAGGTGATGTGGCATACCCTAATAACAACATCCCCTTCATCAAGCTCAACAAAGGTCAATCTAACACGTGATATAATGGGTTTCTTTATGGTTAATCACATTCAACAAGGGTGGAGGATTCTTCATACATGTAAGGACATTGTGTTTCGCCCATGCCATAAGATATCGTACATTTGGATTTATTTCACAATAATCTCTAATAATTTTAACGGCACTGCCTTCAACATCATTCTAGATTTCATTGCTAGGGGCCTAGTTCATGGAAAGTGCAGCATAAGCATTCAGATAAGGATGGGTGGTGACTGTGATTGAGTAGAGCCAATATCCTATGCAGAAGTGAAGGAAGATGCCGATGTTTGGAAAAAAATGGTTAAGGGTAGACTAGCAGGCTACATGGAGAGACTGGTTGGTCATGATGTGGCGATATCTAGAAACTTCGCTCATGGTTGGAATGATAGAGAGGTTCAAATACAAGGTCTGAACCTCATGGTCATCGAAGAAGTTGTAGGCGACATCATAGGTATGGATTGTTCAGGCATGAAGGCCTTTCAGGATAAAAAGAGAAAGGAAGAATTGTTCAACATTTTCTACAGTGCTGAGAAAAAAAGCCCAAATCTTCAAACTAAAAAGGGTTTTTGAGGGTGGTCCTACTCATGAAGTGCCTAGATGTGTGCCTCATACAGTTATCTTTTCTCACCATTTTTTGCTCCTTAACTACTTCAGAGGCCACCCAATTAGTATACCCTTCTTTCTTCTCAAAACGTTGGAAGTATCGGTTAACAATTTCAAATGTAACCCCTCATTAGTTATAATCCACTAGGGGCTTATATTGCTCTTGGTCAAAAGGTGGGAACCCCTTTCGACCAATTCTATGATGAAGGCCATTCACATCATGAGTGAGCAGGAAGAATCTGATAGGGAGGATGATTTCTTTTTGGACCATGAAACTAAACATGTAGGGGGCCAAGATGTCTTTTTCAAAACAAAGAATATTCAGGTAGACTTCAATCCTAGTGGCAATCAAAAGGGGGGCCCTGAAATTATAACACCCATCACCAGTATGGACCAAGCTTCTTTCAATTTCAAACTGAAAGAGGAGATCGAATAGTCCATCGAGAACCTGCAAACTAAGGTGGCAATATAGAAACTCCTAAGTATAGAAATATCTAACGAGTTTGAGACGCTAAAAAGCTTGTTGGTCCCTAGTGATTTCTCCTCGGATAAGGGTGACTTCCATCAGGGGGAGGAAGAAACGGTGGTCGAGCAAACCCCACAAGGAGCAAGAACTAGCTACAGTGGAAGAGGAGATGAAGCTAGGGTGGAAACTGAACAGGGGAAGGAGGGTTTAAACGTAAGAGGCCAGTCATGGAATCTATGCCGGGGATAGGAAACCATACCAGAGGCAAAGAAAAGAAAATAGAGAACATGGGGGTCAACAAACTAGTCCTTTATTCTGAGTCTAAGGATTCGGACTAGCTTTCGTCTGATGTCTAGGTTTTTTTCGTCTTTTTATTGGTATTTTGGCATCTTTTTTGCCGAAGTCAATGGTTCTAGTTAGCTTTTTAAGTTCTATCTCTTTTTGTCTTACTGATTGTTCTTGAATATCTTTCGATTTCTTTATGTAAATGTATGAGACCCCCAACCCATCTTTTTAACCTATCAAATAAAAAAATAAACTCAATTAACTTTAAGATTTTTTTTTTTTTAATAAAAATTAAAAACAACAAATTCAACTAATTTAAGACTGCTTTTTATTAAATATATTTATATACATATTTTTATTACAAACGCACTACCGTGTATATTAATAAATAAAAATAAAAAATAACACATCACGTCTCCAAATTTGAAAGTAGTCGCAAAACAGAGTCCGCTATTTTTTTTAACCTGTTTAAATATCCAATTTGAAGCAGTAAAAATAGGCTACAGACCGTGAATTTCCAGAACCATCTTGGATCACTTAGTTTTTAAAAAAAATAGTTACAATCGTATTAATTCTATGTTCTCGACGGTTACGATGATGATAATGTGAAGTGACAGCCACCTCAAATGACAAAAACTTTTGAAGTACTTAACAAAAAATCTATCCAGAGTTGCAGTAGCAGCAGTCACTCAATGGAGATAAGTCTGATGTTATATCTGTAAACATTTACACGTTATGAGTCATGAATAATGACAGGCGCACAGAGATATTCTTACCATAAATTGATGGAAAGCACACAAATCAAATCAACGTTTCCCATCATAAAATAGCACAAGAAAAACTTTTATTTTCTTCATGTTGTCTGTCAGCTTTTCCAAGAAATGTTATAAGTAATGGCCACGAAAAGAATAAAATTGACTCTGTCCCTTCACATTATTATAGGATTCTGGATTGTGGTTGAAGCAACACATCCCTCATCATAGGATTCTGGAGTGTGGTTGTGATGTATGAAAAGGCACGTAATGCCGTGTTGATTTGAGGGGAACAGCCGTTCAATGCAAGTTAGGTATTGTACAAAGACTAGCAAGGTGCTTACATAGCCTGCGCACATGAAGTTCAACGAGCCTGATGTATGAAAACATACACACTTAAAGTTTGAGTTGTGCTGACATCAAACATAAATCGTACGTGCATGGCATTAATTTATTTGTTGATATAATTAAAAAGTGCATTTATTGTTTTGAAGAAGTGGTATTACGTGCTATGAAGTCATCTCTAAAATCATTGTTAATACGATTTGTATCCAATAATGAGATTGTTGCTAATTGATTTGAAATTATCCAAGCTTTTACTGACTTTTACAAGATGATCTTGAGGTCGAATTTTGTGAGTAACATAACTCACTTTGTAATAGGCCCTCAGAGATGCGGTTTCAATATGAGGGACTTTAAAGTATCATCTTTTGTAATGACTTGTGTTTTATTGTTAATCACATAGTGTTGTAGCTTTCGAGTACTAAATACAAGTGCCAAATAAAGTTTTTCTATTGTTGGATAGTTTCATTCGTAATCAACAAGTATACGACTGATGTAGTAAATGGCTTGTTCTTTATATTGATCATCATGTTATGCTAGGAGTGCACCGAGTGCATGATCTATCATTGAGAGGTAAATTGAAAGTGGCTTGTCAGGGGTTGGTGGTATCAAGATAGGTGGGTTCAACAGGGACTATTTAAGTGTGTCAAATCTTTATTGACATGCGATGTCCCATTCAAATTCTATATCCTTTTTAAGTAATCTGGTGAATGATTGAGTCTTATCTATGAGTTCTGCCACAAAGCAGTGTATTTCCCGATCTTGCCTTAGAGGGAGTAAAGTTGTTTTAAATTAGTACGAGGAGGCATATCCATTATTGCTTTGACTTTCTTGGGGTCAACCTCAATTCCATATTAGGATATTATAAATACCAAGAGTTTACTTGATGAAACCCCAAAGATGCATTTCTTGGGATTGAGTCGTATATTGTATTTTCTTAGTCTCTCATAAATTTGTCACAAATCTATTGCATGGTGTTGTCGCTCTTTTTATTTTTCAAGTAAATCAATGACAAAATCTTTGACTATTTTATGAATGAAATCATGAAAGATAGTTTCTTTATTCGTTGATATGTTGCACCTGCATATTTTAATCCAAAAGGCATGACTATATAGAATAAAGAGGCTCATGGTGTCGTAAAAGAAGTTTTTTCTTAGTCTTCTTTAGTGATCTTAATTTGATTATAACTAGTGAAGCCATCCATAAAGGAGAGCATTTTGTATGTTATTGTGGAGTCGACTATCATATCGATGTTGGGTAGAGTAAAGTGATCCTTAGGACAAGCTTTATTTAGGTCTCTAGAATCACAACAACATTGGATTTGGTTGTTAGGTTTTATAATAGGGATAATGTTAACAACCTATTGGGGATGAGAAACTGGTCAAATGAAGTTGGCATCCAGGAGTCGTTGGATCTCAAGTGAAGTCATCCATAAAGGAGAGCATTTTATATCCTATTGTGGAGTCGACTATCATATTGATGTTGGGTAGAGTAAAGTGATCTTTAGGACAAGCTTTGTTTAGGTCTCTAGAATCACAACAATATTGGATTTGGTTGTTAGGTTTTATAATAGGGATAATGTTAACAACCTATTGGGGATGAGAATCTAGTCAAATGAAATTGGCATCCAGGAGCTGTTGGATCTCATCCTTGACTAAAAGAGCAACTTTGGGAGAATTTTTCAATTTTTTTGTTTAATTGTCTTAGCATTGGGATAGAGTGTAATCCTCTATATTGCAATTCATGGATCAATACTAGGGATATCTGAATAAGCCTAGGTGAATACTTCAAGAAAATATTTTAAAATATGATGAATATTTATATCTTTGTCTTTATGTAAGGAAGCAGCCAATGGAACGATATGAGGATCAATATATATGCCATAATTGAATTCAATTGTCTCTTCATTAAGTAATACAGATTTATCCATAGTATATAGTGATATAGGGATATTATCATTTGTGTCGAGTAAAATTTCATCTACACACTCACCAAAGTATGCCTGAGCACTTGTGGAATGAGGAAACATATTCTTATGATAGAAAGAAGTGAAATCCTCATATGCCCCTAAGATTTCTAAGAGAGCCTCATCGTTAGCGAGTTCATCAAAATTAGGTAGATCCAGAGAAGTTGTATCATCGGCAAGATCATGGTAAACAATTGAGATTGCAAAAACATGGTTTACCATATCATCTACCCATGGAATGGGTGGGCAGAACATGATATGCTAAGAAGTATGGTGAGAATACTTGGCATTGGATGTACTATCTTTATATCCAAGTCCTTGTCTACCCTGTTGATGATATGATTCAATGGGATTAAGGATTCCCTGCTCATGTTTGCCAAGACCCTATCCTTTGTAACCCATTTTTTAAAGTATCTCAATGCAAAAGGAGAAGTGAAGTTATTATCTTATGCTCTGGAACTAACTAGGGAAGTGATAGTATGCTCTAAAGAGTAGACTAGAGTGGTGTTGTATCAAAATCCATGTGAAGAATATAATTATCTGAAGGCTCTATATGTTGACAATATTTGAATGGTTTTTTATCCATAGGGCATGCATATATATGACCTTTGTAGCTGAACTTTAAACATGCATGTAAAGTGGACAGAACTATGTGCATATCATGAATCCATAATCCATGGTATTCCAAGAAAGATATTGTAATTAAGATTATTAAGCATAACTTGACATGTTGTAGGTATCATTCTAGGCCCAAATATAAGAGAAGGATCCAAATCCTTAGCACGTATATTAATAAGTTGAAGAAAAGAGATGTTGAAAATGTTCAATCCTAATCCATTATCGACTAAAACCCATTTGACACCTACCTCATTAATTTGTAATGCAATATAAAGATGCAAGTGTAAATCTATGATGTGTTGAGGTGGGAGATCTTCCCTTTCAAATAAAATATATTCTTCAGTCCATTTCATAGTATTAATTATGGAAGTCACATAATTTGGCTCAGATGTTCGAGGCACCTGAGTATCATAGAGTTAACCATACAAAATGTCTTTGTATGTGTCAGAATGTTGGAGTTCTAAAATAGAAACTGTGACTGAAGAAGCACTACTTTGTTCAACAAAGCTATAACCATGGGTGTTGCTAACTTTTGACATCGAGATCCTATTTGAGACACTCAGACCAGCTTCTACCTCATTTCTAGCCTGGAGATCATTCATCTCAGTTATTTTCCAGCTAAGTTCTTACTTACACTATTTATTACTATTTTTAGAAAATTCAAAGCTATTCAATTCTGTAACAAATTAGTGGTTGTATTTATTGCATATTATTACCTTGATTTAGTCTACTCAACTCTTTCACAAACATAGGATTTATACTATTAAGTCCTAAAAGGTTAAAACATTTGGTGAACCCAACTTACTTCAAATATTGCACCAAATGCTAACCTTGGTTTACATTTCCACCATTCAAATTTTAGATCCATACATTTTTTTGATTTTATTAGATATAATCATGATAATAATAACAAAAGAAGTGTATCACTTTTTGTTCCAAAGTTTAATACTTTCATTTGCATGCTTGTTCCCTTTAATTCAAAATGAACTCAGAAAAGACATAAACACATGTATACATGATGTTTTATATCAATTAAAATGCTTGTCATGTTTCATTATTTAGCATGATATCTCTGTCTTATGTGGAATTTAATTAAGACATAAATCTTTAAACACATAGAGAATATATTACATAAGATAACAATTTCACTACCTAAAATTAGCAAGTCTCCTTTAGATGCATTTTACTCTTTGGTTCACTTTAATTCCATTCTTATCACTCCTAGACATAATGGAACATTAGTGGTCTCGCTTATACTTCCTTATCAATCACACACATTTAGCCACCATCTAACCTCTACTACGAATTCTATGTTTGTAGTAGACCCTGTGCTCCAAGTTATGATGTCTATATGTGGTCTCAAAGCTTAGAAGGTTTATGAGCAAGCCCTGATCCTTCAAGTAGCTAGGGCATCTGATTGATAAAAAGCTAAAAAATGTGTTTATTAATGAGGTAGGTTGGACATCCTCAACACCCCGTTATGATGATATTTACTTACATGCCAATACTCCAAGGAGGATCAAGGCCAATGTAATTCTCTCCACCTAAGTGTTGGTGCAAGTGCAAGTGAAGATAGTATGATAGTGACCTTAAGTTCCTTAAATGTGCTTGAGACTGTAAATCTAGGTAATTTGAGCTTAGGACTATTGTAGATAATAGTATGTAGAAGTAGGGTAGAATAAGGATTGATAACCTTAATTGTGCATAATTTATTGTCAGTTTGAATGTGTATATTGCATCGTATTTCCATCTAGTGGTTAGAAGGCTAAAAGTCATGTATTTATACTATTTTGATGTTTGTGTAGGTGTTAAAAGAGGTCTAGGCTAACCCTAAGAGATTCTAGATTTGAAAATATATCTTTTTGTAACAAATATAGGGAAAGGAAATCAGTGCCATTTTGGGGACACTAGTGCCATGTGGCACTAGTGTCTTTATTATGATGCTAGTGTCCAAGTGGTAGAACACTGGGAACAAAGGGCCACGATCAAGAAATGAAGGTATGAGACTACTTTAGGGATGTCATAGTCTGCATAAACACTGGATAAGTGTGATAATAGGCTCTAGGATAAGTCTAGGGCTAAGCTAGGGATAGGTAGTCTCAAGTAGCACTATTAGCACTCAAATACTACTTTTAGGTGATTACAAATATGAATAGTACCAGGAAAGGTTAGAAAGCCAAAAACTCAAAACTAGGTTATAAGGTGAGACTATGATATATTTCTAGTTTTGGGTGTCATATAGGACACTACTTGTCTAATACCACTAGTTCACTTATATTATATGTAGTCTCAATTCCCTCGCTTGACTTCCTATTACCTACACATCACTTCACCCTTAAAATTACACTACCCTAAATAGTCATACTAAAAAATAAATGTGTAATATTCATATATAATTAACACCACCATTCCATAAACTAAATATTATCTTCATAAACTTTAAAATATATGAGAATAAAATTAAATATTGGATTAAAAAATTAATTAATTGCATGAAATAGTTTTTTAAATTTAACATAGATTATTTTTATTTAATAACAAATTATAAAAATTTATATAATGTTTGTTATACTTATATAGTAAGTGGGACTCTTTGTTTTCTAATTATTGCTAAAAATGTATGATAAAAACTCATTAAAATAATGACAATTTATGAATATCAGTTATAAATAATAAGTAAATTTATAATAAATATATATAATTTTACAAAAAATTATTTCCTTATAGAAAGACACAACAAATCAATACAAGTTTGTCTTAAATTCATATTATTCTTGAAATAATACTCCTCGTTATTGTTGTTGTTGTTGTTGTTTTCAATGTTTTGGTGGATTTGCACCCCAAGGCACCCAACAACTTTAGTGTCTCATCATAAGTAATAATACCAACTTGAATTCCATCAAGAGTATCCATGATTAAAATATTGCAATCTTTTTAAAATTGTAAGCATTATATATATATATATATATATATATATATATATATATATATATATATATATATATATATATATATATATATATATATATATATATATATATATATATATATATATATATATATATATTTGTGTGGAGGTGGACCTTGGCAAAGGTCTTCCTAATAGAATATGGCTGAAACATGAAAACCTCCTTTGGATCCAAACCTTGGATTATGAAAAAAACTCCCTTTACAAGTTATTTCTACTACCAAACTGGACATCTCTAAGGAGTGTGTCCTCATACAAGCAAGTTAAAAAATAAAAAGGATCGGTCTTCTCATCCTAAAGGTTGGAAACTATATGAGCACTCTTTTCCAAGCAAGGACACGAAAAAATCTAAAGATATAACTAGGAAGAAAGAAGGCTCAGAGTTTATTAGAGAATTGACTATGGAAAATTACACTTGTTAAATGACATATGCAGATATTGCTTTATGGGAAGGTATCAAATGAGCACATGAATCTGAAACTTTTTAATTCGATAAGGATCAACCACTATTTGAACCTTCGTATAATATTATGCTTCTGATGGTTATTGTTAGTCTGATGGATATTAGTCACCCAAGGTGTTGGACTAAAGTTTAAAATAAAAAGGGCCAAAAATGTTGTATGGTGATACAAGATTTGGCCATTTATGTATTTTTATTTTTATTTTTTCTTGATAGCCTTTTTTTATCTTCCATAGCTTGGTTTTTGGGGTGTGATTTTTCCATCAATTTTTTTTGTATGACTAAGATTGTAATATAATTTAATTTATCAATAAAGGTGTGCCTCTCAATTAAAAAAAGTATAGCACCACAAAATATTCACACACAGATAAAATAATTTAACAAGTATATTTACGTAATAATTATATTATAATCATAATGATTTCTTTCACAAAATGTTTTAGATGTTAGGTTGTGGAGCTAAAAGCTTCACCAGGATGCAAACAGGGGAAGTTACGGAGGATGTAGTGTTGCAGAATCAGTTGCAGGAGAAATGGCGTCGGTCTGATCAATCGACGTCCGTCAGATAGCAAGAGGAAGCAACCGACGTCGGTTACCAGTCGGCCGACATCGGTCATGGAGGTGCCGACCTCAGCAGCCTGTGCGAGAACAGGTAGTTTGCATGACGAATCCGGGAGAGCCTATTTTGAGACTGTTAGTTTGCATGTTGAAGGCTAGTCGTAATCTTGAGTTGTGAGTCTAATTATTGTAATTAGGTTAGTCTAATTATTGTAAGCATGAGATCTATATATGGACTCATGGGCTGTATTGTAAATGTGTGCTAGAAAGCCATAGAGCTTTTAGAGAGAGCTAGTGTAGCTCCTCCTAGTTCCAAGGGGTGCTGAGTGTGTATGATCAGGGAGAGTTGCAAGGTCTGCAAGGTCAAGGAGCTGATCCACTGGAGTACTGGTTGAAGAATCATAAGGACTTGGTGAGGCAAGGACAAGGGTTCTTCAGGGGTGTAGAGATGTCTACATGGTGAGTAAGGTCTAGTGATTTGCAGGTAGCAGAGAGCAGGGGATCTACTTGGAGTACGGTTGTGTACTTGGTGAACTGGCAGCGTGTTACTGACTGGTTGGAGAGGTGAACATCAATTCTGTATTGGAGTTGATTGTTGGGACCGAGAGAGAGAGGGAAGAAGGTCTTGAGGTGTGGCGAACCTTTGAGGTGGAGGAAGAAGTGGCATCTTCCTTATTGTATATTCTTCTATGTATATAATACAATTGTGTATTGTCTCTTAATTCCTGTGTTGTTTCATATTTCTAGTTACTTATTGATTCTGGTATAATTCTGTGTTTAGTTGCTAATACAAGAAGTAATCACATGTGTTCTAATTGGTAGAGCAAGATCCTGACTCAGTAGGGATTTGAGCATGTTTATTGTTCTGGGGTTTCCCTGACACGTGGTATCAGAGCTTTAGGTTGGGTTACTAACAGGTGGTTTCAGATCTGGTAGTGTTTGTTGATTACAGGTTGCTCACAGGGGTTTCTGATTGAGTGGGAGTATAGCAATGGCAGAAGGAAGTAAGCTACGAATGGAGAAACTGAATAGCACGAATGGTCTGATTGATGGAAAGAAAGAGCAGAGAAAAAGATATTGTTGGTTGGTTGTAGATCAGCATGAAGGAACTAAAAATGCAGATGTTGCAGGTGTTGTTGCACAGGATGCTTTGGGAGGTTTCTTGGATAAAGTTGAATCTTGGATAACAGATTATGTTTCCTCTTTCCATGCAGCCCCAGGGAGAGGAGCTGGTGAGCCTTGCCAAAGAATTGGCAAAGGGGAAGTGAAGCTGAAATCACAGATGGATGACACACAGTGGTTGAAGGAAGTCATGCAGGTACCAGTCTTGGAGATGAGTCTAATTTCTTCAGGAAATTTGGGTGATGGGAGATATTCTGTAACTCTCACAGTGGATACACTTGAATTAGATGGTGGTAAGAAAGTAGGTGTCCTTTATCTATCTACTTATATTGCTAATTCACCTTCTGTTGCAGAGATGTGGCTTCATAGGCTTAGTCACATATGTAGAAGGAGAATGCAGGTTCTGAAGTGGAAGACAGATGTTTTTGACAAGCTAAAGAACTGGAAAGCCTTGGTGTTCATGGAGGAGATGACGGACAGAGATCAGGTGAGAAAATTGAATTATTCTAAGTAGAGCAGGGTTGATTTGATTAGGATTTTGATCCATGAAGAGCTCGCGGGTAAAAATTTATCACTCACAGATGAACACAGGTACCGGCGTCGGCCACACAGTAACCGACGTCGGCAACAGGAAGACCGACGTCGGTCATGAGGGAACCGACGTCGGCTGAAAGGATACCGGCGTCGGCCAAGGAAACGACGTCGGCAGTCAAGGTCAGTGCAGGGAATCGACATCGGTCGGGAGCAGACTGGGAGATGGCCGAGATCAGTCACTGGAACGGATATTGGGCGGACAGCAAGTCTCAAACGCTCATGTGGAGGTCAGGAAAGGGTAAGTGAACCTCATATTCATTTTTCACCTTCTTTATATTGTTTACTGATGGTCAAGAACCAGGAGGATGTGAAGAGGCAATGCAGGTAGAGTCCAGATACAGTGGGAGCTTGGCATGGATGAGGAGTGTGAATCCTTGGAGAAAAACCAAATAGGTACTTGTTGGTAGAGTTGTCAGCTGGAAGAAAGCACTGAGAGACGGATTCCCATTTTAGAGAAGAGAGTGGATGGATACAAGAGACAGAAGACCAAGGCATATGGTCTTGAGGAAGCTGCAGGACAGTGGTATAGGGTTTGACAAGTGGATGACTAAGCATGGCTTCAGTCAATGTCAGTGTGACTATTGTGTTTATCTTACCAGGTGGATGATGAGTCATGACATCATCTTGTTACTGTATGTGGGTGATTTACTAGTAGGTTTGTACATACAGGTATTTGTTGAGCTAAGGGTAAGGTTAGTTCAGAGGTGTGTCATGAAGAATTTGGAGCAGCGAAATTCTTTGGCATAAGAGACATGGAGATTTTATCTTCAGTGGGAGCTGGTGTGAAGACGGTGTTGGCGAGGTTCATTACGCAGGATGCAGAATCGGTAAGCACACCAAGGGCTAGATAGTTCAAGCTTAGCTTGAAACAGGGTTCGAAATCACATGAGGTCTAGTGTAGGCCTGAGTTTTCCCAAGCAGTGGGGGTTGTCAGAAAGTATGGAGCCAATTTGGGGAAGGAGTACTGGAGGGCAGTTCAGTGGGACTAGCAGCAGGGGTTCTTGTTTTGCAGGGTCAAGTTCTTCACTACATGGATATGTAGGTTCAGATATGGCAGGTTACTTGAATGACAGGTATAGCATCACAGTTGCATGGTGGTTGGTCTTCAGGATGGATCTTGAAGAGGGATACAAGCCAGGGAATAATTTAGATGGTGTACGGGTATAGGTACAGGTGCAGCTATTTATCTCCAAGTGGGAGATTGTTAGGTTGTGGAGCTAAAAGCTTCACCAGGATGCAAACAGGGGAAGTTACGGAGGATGCAGTGTTGCAGAATCAGTTGCAGGAGAAATGGCATCGGTCTGATCAGCCGATGTCGGTCAGATAGCAAGAGGAAGCAACCGACGTCGGTTACCAGTCGGCCGACATCGGTCATGGAGGTGCCGACGTCGGCAGCCTGTGCGAAAACAGGCAGTTTGCATGACGAATCCGAGAGAGTCTATTTTGAGACTGTTAGTTTGCATGTTGAAGGCTAGTCGTAGTCTTGAGTTGTGAGTCTAATTATTTTAATTAGGTTAGTCTAATTATTGTAAGCATAAGATCTATATATGGACTCATGGGCTGTATTGTAAATGTGTGCTAGAAAGCCATAGAGCTTTTAGAGAGAGCTAGTGTAGCTCCTCCTAGTTCCAAGGGGTGCTGAGTGTGTATGATCAGGGAGAGTTGCAAGGTCTGCAAGGTCAAGGAGCTGATCCACTGGAGTACTGGTTGAAGAATCATAAGGACTTGGTGAGGCAAGGACAAGGGTTCTTCAGGGGTGTAGAGATGTCTACATGGTGAGTAAGGTCTAGTGATTTGCAGGTAGCAGAGAGCAGGGGATCTACTTGGAGTACGGTTGTGTACTTGGTGAACTGGCAGCGTGTTACTGACTGGTTGGAGAGGTGAACATCAATTATGTATTGGAGTTGATTGTTGGGACCGAGAGAGAGAGGGAAGAAGGTCTTGAGGTGTGGCGAACCTTTGAGGTGGAGGAAGAAGTGGCATCTTCCTTATTGTATATTCTTCTATGTATATAATACAATTGTGTATTGTCTCTTAATTCCTGTGTTGTTTCATATTTCTAGTTACTTATTGATTCTGGTATAATTCCGTGTTTAGTTGCTAATACAAGAAGTAATCACATGTGTTCTAATTGGTAGAGCAAGACCCTGACTCAGTAGGGATTTGAGCATGTTTATTGTTCTGGGGTTTCCCTGACATTAGACATAAAATATTGATATTTGTAAAGATTTTAAACACTTTTAAATAATAAATTAAAATCACTACAATAATGACTATTGATTATACAAGCACCATTAAGTCTCTAGCATCCATAACATCAAAGACAAAATTTAATGGTTGGAAAAGTAAAGTTGTCATCGTGGACACCACTCTTAATGTAAGAAGCCCAGATAAATAAAAATAAAATGACTCAAAGGATCTGAAATCCAACCGAATTAGGATGTAGAATTTATTTTTAAAATGTTACTAGAAATATTAGGTTATAAAAATAATAAGTTTCAAAAACCATTAAAAATAAGGGTTGCATAGCGGTTTGTCCCTATCTTTGTATTCAATTTTTTTAGATTGAATTTGCATATAAATTTATCATGTAAACTCGAGACAACAATGAATGATATCTAGGGATTAAGTATGATTAATTACAATTAATATATTATTAGCTTAGGAGGG
The DNA here is from genome assembly GCA_037957365.1 of Torreya grandis. Lineage (NCBI taxonomy): Eukaryota > Viridiplantae > Streptophyta > Pinopsida > Cupressales > Taxaceae > Torreya > Torreya grandis. Next base: position 329,121 of record JARHVA010002300.1, read on the forward strand.
ATTAAGTATGATTGATTAGAATAAACATATAATTAGCTAAGGTGAAAGCTATAAGATGTTTGTAAGCTTTTGTAGTTTATCAATTAATTCAAAACTAAATTTCAATGTAATCTACATCTAGTTTAAAACCCAAAAAGGAGAAAACATTAACTTAAAATAGGGTAGATGAAGTTATACATGTATTAGACTAAACATTAAAATAATAACTATATTGGAAAGTGATTGTGACAGTCATTGGAACATAGAGAGACCACATTCAAATGTATTAAACACTCATTAGGTGATGGGTTTGTATACCTCCCACACATGATTATTATAAAATAGCTTTGTATTAGTTATAGGTCAATTTTATAAATATTTAAGAATAAGGAATAATAGAGGACTATATGATATTCGTTTAAAAATTTATATAATGGTTAGAATATAATTATCAAAATAATATAAGTTGTATAATAAATATTGTGTCATATTTAAGTATTTAAAAATAAAAATAATTCTGAACCAATAAAACTATATAATTAAAATATTTTATCTTTCATGAACAGAATCAAATATAATTAGTACAATAAATATAATCTTTTTCAATTAGATTAGTGTCTTGTATTTTATATTATATATATATATATATATATATATATATATATATATAATATGTCAAATCAATATTTTTTTGACCTATAATATTAAAATAATAATTTTTAGTGAAAAAAGAAGAAATTAATAATAATATTATATGTCAAATCAATGTCCTTTCTATTTATAATTAGTATTTTAATGAACAAATAAATATTATTATATTTGTCATTTTTAAAATGAGTTCTTAATTATTAGATTTATGTAAATAGATTATTTCATGTATAAAGATGAATATTCTTTAATACTTAAGTGCTAAAGTTTAAAATTGTTAAAGTATTATGTCTTGTCAAAAAATTTAATTGATTAAATCCGATAAATTATTTGTTCAAATGATTCTTATAATATCTATAGGATATAAACTATTAACATATTTTTAAAACTACTAAAAACAATAAATTCATTTAACATTATGATTATATTTTCTTTTTAAAATAATTAAAAATTGTAGGTTTAGCTAACTTTATAATTAACTTTCCTTTTAATAGAATTTAGTCATGCATGACAATTATATTTATGAATTGTGTATTAAAAAAAAGACCCTTATTAATATTTTAAAAAATAATGAATGATGTTTTAATAGAATTTAGTCATGCATGACAATTATATTTATGATTTGTGTATTAAAAAAAGATCCTATTTATTATTTTTTTAAAATAATGAATGATGTAAAATTGGAATTTTCTTTTGCCATTCAATTTTATTTCTATAATTTTTATTTTTATTTTTAAATTGTTATACACCTAACTCCATTATCGAGATATTTTTTTGTTTTTATTTTTAATTTTTAATAATAGATATTTTAGAAAAAAATAGAAAGAAAAAGAGGTTGTGTTTCAGTGAATATGAATTTACAAGATTTATAAAGGAGAGTGAAGGAGCTCACAAGAATTACTCCAAGTTAAAGAGCAAGGTAAAAATTAAGTGAAAGTGATGATGAAAGAAATATGGAACAACAAGAAATGAAAAAATAGAAGAAAAAGATTATGGAAGTCATAGAGACTTGAGAGAGATGGTTGTGGGAATAGATCTTTCTTGATATCATAGAATAGATAAAATAAAAAAGAAATATGGTATCATTATTTTTTTCTTTCTTTTTTAATTGAAATCTTGTTTTTACATGGATTAGGTGTACAAAATATTTTTTTAGCTTAGTGCCAAAGATTGTGGGGTGTCCATTCTACCAAATTCATTTGAGATATGATCATGGTCTCATCTTTTTTTGTATCTCCTGAGATTTATACTCTTATTCCATTTTTCTTTCCTCATCACTTTCATCTCCTCTTTGCCTTGGTTTTTATTCTTCAATAATTCTTCTAAACTCTTCCACTTTCTTTTTCAAAAAATAAAATTCTCCAAAATAAAATTTTAAATATAAGAAAAATTGACACAATATTTCCTTCAATTTACTTCTCAAAGTTGAAGGTGAAGTAGAAGAGATGGAATAAAGGAAAGATAAAACTATTGTGGAGATTATCATTAAAAATTCACACAATAATTCCTTCAATATCCATCTCAAAGTTGAAGGTAAAGTAGAAGAGATGGAATAAGGGAAAGATAAAACTATTGTGGAGATTATCATTATAAACATGGAAATGAATGAACATAGAGTTGTTTTCAATATTTATGAATCAGTTCACCATAATGGAGATACATGAAATTATCTTTGTAATTATATATTAGTTTATATAAGAAGAGACATAGTTTGATAGATAGAATAAGAAGAGGAAGACAAATAAGATTGGAACCATTCCAAAAATTCGAAAAAAAATAATTAAAAGAAAATGATGAGAGAGTTTTTTAGTCCCAACCAAATTAATATAAAAATATTAATGAAAAAATATATTACTAAAAATAATAAGTTAGTAAAAAAATTATTAAAAATAATAAATTTTGAAATTAAAAATTAAAAAATAAAAAACTCTAAAAGCTAATAAAAATAATTAACTCAATGGTATAAACTGAATTTTGATGGAACAGCTAAAGGGAACCCTAGACTTGCAGGTACGAGAGCTATTACCCAGAATTCTAATGGGAACCTCATGATAGCCTTTGTAGAACCTCTGGGGATTCAAACCAACCACCTGACGGAAGCCAATGCTGATTGTTGGGGCATTGAACTAGTAGTTAAGATGGGTTTGGAGAGTCTACAGGTGGAGGGAGACTCTATGAATATCATCAATTGTCTGAAAGGACCCACCCAATCTTCCTATAATATATCTAGGATTATAGAATATGCTAAAAATATGCTTACCTTCTTCAAGGGGGTGTCCATTATTCATGTTTATAGAGAAGGTAATAAATGCGCAGATAAAATGGCTAATAAAGGGGTCATTAGTAGATCCCTTACCCATTGGCAAGGTGATGTTGCATACCCTAATAACATCATCCCCTTCATCGAGCTTGACAAAGGTCATTCTAACACATGATATAATGGGTTTCATTATGGTTAATCACATTCATTAAGGGTGGAGGATTCTTCGAATGTGGAAGGCCATCATGTCTCGCCCACGCCATAAGATATCACACGTTTGAATTTATTTCACATTGAACTCTAATAATTTTAACGACACCACCAACATCATTCTAGATTTCATTGCTAGGGGCCCCATCCGTGAAAAGTGAAGCATAAGCATTCAGATAAGGATGGGTGGTAACTGTGATCGAGTAGAGCCAATATCCTATGTAGAAGTGAAGGAAGATGCCTACGTTTGGAAAAGGATGGTTAAGGGCGAACTAGCAAGCTACATGGAGAGACTAGTTGGTCATGATCTGGTGATATCCTGAGACTTTGCTCGTGGTTAGAATGATAAAGAGGTTCAAATATAGGGTCTGAACCTCATGGTCATTAAATAAGTTATATGCGACATCACATGTATGGATTGTTCACGCGCAAAGGCTTTTAAAGATAAAAAGAGAAAGGAATAATTGTTCAACATTTTCTACAATACTGAGAAAAAAAACCCAAATCTTCCAACTAAAAAGGGTTTTTAAGGGTGGACCTATACACGAAGTGGCCAAATGTGTGCCTTCGAATAATGAGGTACATCACCCTTGAGGGGAAGCAAACGGTGATCTTCTCTCACCATTTTCTGCTCCTCAACCACTTTAGAGGCCACCCAATTAGTATAGCCTTCTTTCTTCTCAAATCATTGGAAGTATCAGTTAACAATTTCAAAGGCAACCCTTCAGTAGATATAATCGACCAGGGGCTTATATTGCTCTTGGTCAAAAGGTGGGAACCCCTTTCGACCATAAGTCTGTGACGAAGGCCATTCACATCATAAGTGAGTAGGAAGAATCTGATAGGGAGGATGATTTCTTTTTGGACCATGAAACTGAACATGCAGGGGGCCAGAATGTCTTTTTCAGAACAGAGAATATTCAAGGAGATTTCAATCCTAGTGGTAGTCAAAAGGGGGGCCCTGAAATTGTGACACCCATCACTAGTATGGGTCGAGCTTCTTTCAATTTTAAACTAAAAGAGGAGATCAAATAATCTGTCGAGAAACTGTAAACTAAGGTGGGAATATAGAAGCTCCTAAGTATGGAAATCTCTGACGAGTTTGAGAAGCTGAAAAGCTTGTTAGTCCATGGAGATTTCTCCTCAGATAAGGTTGACTTCCATCAGGAGAAGGAGGAAGAAACGGTGGCCGAGCAAACCCCACAAGGAGCAAGAACTAGCTACGGTGGAAGAGGAAACGAAGCTAGGGTGGACATTGAATAGGTGAAGGAGGAACTCAAATATGTTGGGTTTAAACCTAACATGCAGTCATGGAATCTATGCAGGGGATAGGAAACCATACCGGAGGAAGAGAAAAGAAAATAGAGAACATGGGGGCCAACAAACTAGTCCTTTATTCTAAGTCAGAGGATTTAGACTAGCTTTTGTTTGGTGTCTATATTTTTTTCCGTCTTTTTATTGATATTTTGGCATCCTTTTGGCTGAAGTCAATGGCTCTGATTAGCTTTTAAGTTGTATCTCTTTTTATCTTGCTGCTTATTCTTGAATATCTTTCGATTTCTTTATGTAAAAATATGGGACCCCCAACCCATCTTTTTAACCTATCAAATAAAAAAATAAACTCAATTAACTTTAAGATTATTATTTTTTTAATAAAAATTAAAAACAACTAATTCAACTAATTTAAGACTGCTTTTTATTAAATATATTTATATACATATTTTTATTACAAATGCACCACCGTGTATATTAATAAATAAAAATAAAAAATGACACATCACGCCTCCAAATTTGAAAGTAGTCACAAAACAGAGTCCGCTATTTTTTTTAACCTGTTTAAATATCCAATTTGAAGAAGTAAAAATAGGCTACAGACCGTGAATTTCCAGAACCATCTTGGATCACTTAGTTTCTAAAAAATTAGTTACAATCGTACTAATTCTATGTTCTCTACGGTTACGATGATGATAATGTGAAGTGACAGCCACCTGAAATGACAAAAACTTTGGAAGTACTTAACAAAAAATCTATCCAGAGCTGCCGTAGCAGCAGTCGCTCAATGGAGATAAGTTTGATGTTATATGTGTAAATATTTACACGTTATGAGTCATGAATAATGACAGGCGCACAGAGATATTCTAACCATAAATTGATGGAAAGCACACAAATCAAATCAACGTTTCCCATTATAAAATCGCACAAGAAAAACTTTTATTTTCTTCATGTTGTCTGTCAGCTTTTCCAAGAAATGTTATAAGTATTGGCCACGAAAATAGTAAAATTGATTGTCTGCCCCTTCACATTATTATAGGTGTCACAGGGCCAGCTCGACGGAGCTGACTCCATTTGTAGCACCGTTTGTTCCAACCTGAATCTCTCGTTGTGACGGGACTTTAAAAGAACTACGGATTACGCTTTCAGTATTTATCTGCACAAGAACACCCACAAATATAGTGGACTTCAATTTGTATAATAAAGGATTAACAGCGGAAAGAAAAACACACACTTGCAAAGATTGAAAAATCAACTCAAACGCACATGAGTATTCACACAATGCAAGAACGCTGGGAGTAACATGTATTTTATTAACTCTTCAGGGTAATCTGGTTTAAAGTACAATAAACAGGGCAACTAACCAACATACACAACAACCACCGAGTCAGAGTCAACGAATAATGCTCGGAACCACTCGCATGATTACAATGAACAATTCCCTCCCAAGGTCTGATTACTCTCTGCCTAGGACAACCCAGCCCCTGCTTCATGAAATCTAAGACCAACAAAACTGCTCACAAACAACCGCATGACGCTTGCATGGACACGTGCCCACGGTCCACATAAATTTGGGATTGACACACACTACTTCACAATGATCCGCTTTTCACCACTTTGACAGTTTAGACTTGCATTCACTCAAATCACTGTGCAAAGAAAGCTAACCATTCGTTTGATCAAGGCAAACTAACTCGTGAATGTAGATAGGGATGTTGAAGCAACACATCCCTCATAGATTCCCCCACTTAAAAATCAGTGACATCTTCGGCACTGACATGACTCCTCTGGGAGGAACCCATGAGGCAATCTTCTATTCAGACTCAACCCAGAGCCAAAAGATCAACACGTCCCTTCTTCAAACTCAATCCAAGTCAAGAGACCAACACGTCCCCTTTTTAGACCCAAAGCCAAGAGATAAACACATCCCCTTTTCAGGGTCCATCCAGAGTCAAGAGATCAACACGTCCCCTTTTCAAACTCAAAGCCAAGAGATAAACACATCCCCTATTCAGGGTCAATCCAAAGTTAAGAGACCAAGGCCAAACTCCATGACCTTAACTTTGAGGGCTTCTACCTGCTCCCAGATTGCTAAAAAACTACCATTCCAACACCACTAGAAACTCCCTCCGCTTCAGATTGCTAAGTAACCCACTGTCTTCACCTCAACAAATTGTTCCAACTATCGCTCCAGTTTAACCCATCACATACACAAAAGGGAGCTTAGGCGGGAACCATCGCTGGTTCGGCTTCATCAGCGACTAAGTTGTCCAACTGGTTACAAACTGAGAAACAAACTAAATCTCTAGCAACTTTAGCACATAGACAAGCTTGCCTACACAAGCCACACCAACCCAATACAGCGTCGCAAAATCAACCTGATCTTGCGAACCCCCAACATGGGGTGGAGGAAAACGGTTCCTGATAATCCACCTCTTCAAGACTCTATAAACCCAGCAAAGCCTAAGTGACCCATCGAACTTTCCCCCAAAACAATATTGAAACTCCAAAACAAGAGCATAACAGGGGAAGACAACTCTTCAGACCAAACACCCTAGTCCTAATAAAAAAAATAGAACCTTTACCCAAGAACTCTCCTTTGGAAGCAACTCGATGTATTGATCAATTATCTTCTCTGTGATAAAACAAGATGATGTTTCCTTGAGCATACTCCATAGCCATGAAGAAGCCACCTCACATCAACGAGAAAAAAGAACCTGTTGCTCCCCTTCAACATCCCAACTGCCAACAAGAAATACAAGATACACTGACTCCTCGCCAATTCTTGCACTCTTCTGCATACTCAACTCAACACCACTTTCATCTTCCCAATCTCACTCCTCTGCACAATCACCACGCACATCTGCAATGGATCCAACACAAAGAACTCCAAGATGGGAAAAACTTGTGACTTTTACCCTTCCTGGGTAAACCCTGTCTTAGCACAAAACGGATGGCTTGTAACTACTCTAAGCCTACTTGCACCTCTGGAGGTCTGGAGGCCAAATTTCCAAGGCTAACTCGCTAACTTCCAATTGTAGGACCACCTGAGTCCACAAGAAGTAAGAGGTTTTCAAACACAGATCACCCCCTCTACAACAATCAACCCCAACAAGTTACAGCAACCATCTCTGAACCCAAGCTTTACCTAGCATTGAGCTCCTTTGAGCACACACATCATCTGCTCACGCAGTTCATCTGACTCCTCCATCTGAACTGCAAACACCCCCTGTCACTTCAGACAATCTCGATTATAGTGATTCCCATCACACATCCAACACCTCAAACGAAACTGCTTCATGCTTGACTCTCAAACTAATGACTCCTTGCCACCCATGGAAGTGCTCCAAGACTTTCGAGATCCCACTGACGACTCCAGAGTAGCCTTCCTTCCGTGGTCACCAACTGGCTTCCCTGAATACTTACTCAACCCCTTACCAACGCCTTCACCAATGGATGCGCAAGGGCCCAAGGTGCTTTTGGATGAAAAAACCTCTCTAAAATCTAAGAGACGGTCTGCTACAACAATTGTTTCACTAACATCGAACACTTCATGGTGATAGAGCTCCATCTGAGCCCATGACTGAAGACTATGAGTAAATTGAAATAACTTATCTGCCTCTGACATGTCGGTGGCCTCCAACAAAAGGCTTTGGAAAGAATTGATGTACTCTCTCATCTCCCCCACTTGCTTCAACCAACTCAATTTGATCCTAGCCAACCATGCTACATTCCCAAGGCAAAATTGATCCCTAAGGGCTTCCTTCAAATCCTCCCAAGCGTCCAACCTCCTCGTAGAAATCCTTGATGCAATGCCATTAGCCAAGGTTCTATACCAAACCTTTGTTGTACAATCCGGTCCAAAGTACAATAAACAGGCCAACTAGCCAACATACACAATAACCACCGAGTCGGGCTCAACTGATAATGCTCGGAACCACTTGAATGAGTACAATGAACAATTCCCTCCCAAGGTCTGATTACTCTCTGCTTAGGACAACTCAGTCCCTGCTTCACGAAATCTGAGACCAATAGAATTGCTCACAAACACTCACATGACGCTTGAACGGACATGCCCACGAAAACTTGGGACTGACACACATTGCTTCACAATGATTCACTTTTAACCACTTTGACAATTCAGAGTTGCATTCACTCAAATCACTGTGCAAAGAAAGCTAACATTCGTTTGATCAAGACAAACCAACTCGTGAATGTAGATAGGGATGTTGACGTAACACATCCCTCATAATAGGTATGAGGGATGTGTTACTTCAACATCCCTAACTTCATTCATAGGTTTGGTCTACTTTAATCAAATGAATGGTGAGATTTCTTTGCATAGTGATTTGGGTGAATGCAAATCTGAACTGTCAAAGTGGTGAAAATCGAATCATTGTGAAAAAAGTATGTGTCAGTCCCAAGTTTATGTGGACCGTGGGCATGTGTCCGTGCAAGCATCGTGCGGGGGATTGTGAGCAGTTCTATGGTCTCAGATTTTGTGAAGTAGGGGCAGGTTGTCCTAGGCAGAGAGTAATCAGACCTGGGGAGGGAATTTTCCATTGGAATCATTCGAGTGGTTCCGAGCATTATCGGTTGAGCCCAACTCGGTGGTTGTTGTGTATGTTGGCTAGTTTGGCCCATTTATTGTACTTTGAACTGGATTGCCCTGAAGAGTTAATAAAATACATGTTACTCCCAATTTTTTTGCATTGTGTGAATGCTCATGTGTTTTGAGTCAGTTTCTTGATCTTTACAAGTGTGTGTTTGTCTTTTCGCTGCTAATCCTTTCTTTATACAAGTTGTTGTCCACTATGTCTGTGGGTTACTTGTACAGGTGAACACTGAGAGCATGGTCCATAGTTCTTGTGAATCCCGTCGCAATGAGGGAGTCTCGATTGGAATAAGTGGTGCCGCACAGCCGCACCAGCCCTGGGGAGCTGGCCCCCTGACAATAGGATTATGGGGTGTGGTTGTGATGGCTTGGTGGGTCCAACATTGCTTCCGCTTCAGTCAGCAAGTCATCTTCACTGATTGGATTGAAAAGACATCTTAGCTAGAAGGTACTGGAAAGATGTCAGTGCTGGGGTCCAGCTTCGCATGAGTAATGTCGTGGAGTGATATAAAAGTAAGATTCTCACTCCAGCTATCTTCAAATGAAAGTATGTACTACCGTGTCTTGATCATGGTTCTCCTCTTCATGAATACAATGTGGGACATGCCTGGCGACCCATCGGTAGAGATGTTCAATATGTGGAAACCTTATTTTAACCAACCATGTCCATAAGGGACGTTTTAACAATTCAGTGAATTGATGATAAAGGAGTTCACTGTTTAGTCTTTCAATATAGATGACTCTAGAATTCTGATGGCGGTTTCCCTAGATAGTGGTTGCTGAAGACATTTGTAGATCTTGTCCTGCTGCATAAGAAATCCTTGAATATCGCGGATGCAACCCTTCGCGAAGACTTTGTTCTTGGACAAGGACGTTCATAGATGAAAATCCTTGGTTATAAACTCTGGTTAAATTAAAACTAGGGACGGGTTGATGCATCAATGTAGCAGGAGGATTTCTGCTAAGCCAATCTGTAATTATATTATCAGTACCTTTAATATGTTCTACCAAAAAATTAAACTGATTAAAGAAAGCTTGCCATCTAACATATTTACCACGACCATCCTTCCGACCATGATCCTTTTCTTTAAAGGTCAGAAATCTAGTGCAATCGGTAACTACAATAAAATGAGGCAAATGGAGAAGTTTCAACATGAACTTCTCAAGGCATTTCTTTACAGCATAGATTTCTTTGTCAAAAAAAATCCATTTTAGAACATCAATACTGAATACTCCACTAGAGAATTCACAAACGAATTCTTCATTGTTATGTACACAAACAAGTACTCCTCCCCATGCAATATCAGAGGCATCAGTATAAACTTTCATTTGATCAGATTTTGGGATATGCAGCTCCGAAAGTGAAGCAACTATAGATTTGATCCTTTGAATAGCTGCTGTATGTTCTTCCTTCCAACAGAAAGCTTTCTTTTTCTAGAGAAGTTCTTGAAGTATGAACCTGTCTTCACCAGAATTAGGATAAAAACTAGTTAAATATTAAGTGATCCCAAAAATACTTGAATCTTAGATTTATCTAGCTTCTCTGAAAAACTAATGACCTTTTCTTTGATATGTGGTTGGATCTGTAGTTTAGAATCTCGAATTACCATCCCGAGGAAGTTGCATTCAGTCTTGCACAATTGGATTTTTGTTTTTGAAAGTACAATACCTGCATTGTAGCCAACTGAAATTTTTTTGAGAGGTGAGTAAAGTGGTTAGTAAGAGAATTACTAAAAATTAGTATATCATCAATATATACAAACAGAAAGTTAGAAGTGCCTTGGAAAATCTTATCCATATGTGCTTGATAATATATTGGGGCATTCATCAAGCCAAAAGGCATTATTGTCCACTGAAAATGGCTAAAAGGGCAACAAAATGTTGTCTTTTCCCTGTCAGCTTCTTTGACTCTGATCTGAGAAAAGCTAGACTTGCAATCAAACTGGGAGAAATATTTACATGTTGTGACTTTCTCCAACATATAGCTTTTATCTGGAATCGAATATGGAAATGGCTGTGTAATGGCATTTAATGGTTTGTAATTGATGACCATTTTTTTCTTTCCTCTGTTCTGCTCTAAGTGCTTGTTGACCATGAATGTATAATAACAAAAAGTGGAAGTTGATTTTTCAATAAAGCCATTAGTCTCCAATTCTTTGATTTGGAGTTCCATATCATTATAATCTTGTGCTGGTATTGGGATCTTTTTCTCAATCTTCATATGTTTACCTTTGAGGATTTTTATGTCCATCTCAGGCATAGATTTTAACCAAAACTGTTGAGGGTTATCAGAATAGATAGTGGCTTTAATCTTTTCACCTATTTCTTGGATCTCAGTTGGGATTATTATTTCAGGCATTTGAGTCATTGAACTGGGAAATTGCTCAGTGGCATAGATAAGGTGAGGAATTATAAGCCTTTCATTTTCTATAGTAAACATGATACTCTTGGTAGTTGAACCATAGGGCGAGTATCTGTCAATAAAGGCACTGCCTAAAAGATATCTACAGGCATCCTATCTAAAGCAAAGAAATCAGCATGGAAGATTTTATCTTGTATCCGAAGGGTTTGCTGATGTTTATATTTGTTACAGATAAAACTGTTCCCTTGGACATCTAGGCTCTTATAAGCCATGGTGTCATCCAATGTCTTCCAATCATGGATGAGTTGTGATTTTGCAAAGGAGAGAGAAGCTCCTGTATCTATATGGGCATCTACTAGTCTGCCATTGATTTCTAAAGTAATAAACTGGGCAAACTTTCCATTAATCAGCTGGGTTAAGTAAGCTGGTTGTGAAATTTCTAAGGGAGGAATGCTAGTACATACCAATTTTTGTCTCCCTAGATCATGAACAATAGATTGTTCAGTGTAGATGTCTTCAGCTTTTGGTTCTGCTTCTTCTTAGAGATTACTGCATTCACTTAGACAGTAATCTTGGTCTAAGTAGAAAGAACTTTCTACTTCTTCATCCTCTTCTTTATCTTCTGTGGGCAAGAATATATCCCACTGTGGCTCTGCCTTTGGTGCTGGGATTTCTCTTGGAGAATCTTTGCTGGTGAATTTGTTCTTGATCCAAGAGGCACTTGGCTTGAAAGAGCTCTGAAATTGCAAAAGAGGATGTTGCGGTCATTGCAATGTCAGTCGTATTCGAGGCATTGAGGGTTGTCTCCCTCTGGATGTTCCTTCTCCTCTTGAGTATCCTCTCGTTCTTGGCTTTTCTGGTCTCTCTGGTATTTCTTGGTGATGCCTAGACCAGATTCCATGTGCTGCTTAATGTAGCTGCGAGTGATCATGGTGCCGAGGACAGTACCATGGGCATTGCATGTTGATGAGAAGTTATTTCAAGTCATCGGCTAATGACTCGAGAGAATCTGCATCATTATCGTCTTCTGAATCAACAATATCCCACCATGTTGTTGCGTTGGAGGTGAAAACAGCTTTAGCTGTAGGATTTTTGCAGTGACATTAAGGAGCAATATGGCTAGGCTTGCGACAGATGTAGCAAATAGGCTATTTGGATGGAGGATGAGCAGTGTGTCGTTTCTTGAGGAAATGATGAGGAGGTGCATAGGAATGCTTACGGAAAAATGAGCGACGTTGGAAAGAAAGATGCTTGCGACGCTGCTTCTGGTGTTTGCGAGGCTGTACAAATGGCCAACATCCAAATGGAGATGTTTGAAGAAAGGCTGGAGCAATCTCAGAGGCTTGATGCTTAGTGAGCTTGTGGATGGATTTAGTCTCAGAGACTAAACACATAGCTTGCTGCTTGGAAAACTCAATCACATATGAGAGAGAGATCTTCAATTGTTAGACCTTTAAGATCAATATAATAAATTACCCTATCAATGAGATTATAAGGTAAAGCATGCAAAAAATTGATCTTAATCTCAGTAGATGAAAACCTCTTGCTTTCATATGCCAATTCTCTAAATTGTTTGGCAAAAGCATCAAACTGTTTTAAATCACATAGCTCCATTTTGAGAAGCCATTTTTTGGATTCGAGTTGATGATTAGCGACTGGAGGTGCAAACTCATTGATTAGTAAATGAAATAATGTAGCTCGGGGATCAGGCTGATTATGAACTCTATCAAATTGTTTGGCTTCAGTCATAGCATTCTACCATTGGTCAACAATACCCCAAAAAAACTTTGAAGCAAAATTAGTAGTACCAGCTGGGTCTAGATGAGAATTAATTGTGATAACTCTCATAGAATTACATGATGCAGTCATCTCTTTCAAAGGATTGAGGAGATCATAAATATTCAGGTACCACGGTTGTAACTAGACATGTGTGCATTTCATCAAAGTAGTATTGCACTGCTTTCTACTAGGCTTGAAGTTAGAGCCAAAGTCTGTCTTACAGACTAACTATTTTGCAAAGGATTCTGCTTGCTGATCCTGCTGGGAAAGCCATTCAAGACTTTCATCCAAAGCTACAAGCTTTGAGTCAATAGAAGACAATTGCTTTTTCATATCTGTACAGAGAGAATTAGTATTGTCTCCAAAAATAATTAGTTTTTCAATGCTACTTTTAATAGACAATACATCTTTACAGAGATCATCAAAATTCTATGATAGATGCGAGTTGAACCTTGCAATATAATTTCTATGTTTGTACTCATTTGAGGGTTCAACTTCTCCTTGATAAGCAGCAAAAAAATACTGTATAGTGTCGACATGCTGCTTGTAAACTCCTTTATGAGGTGGCCATATTCCACCTTTATATAGAGTAACTTTTTTCTCTGTGTAGAATTCCATACTATCTTCACGAGGGAGATTCATCATTGTACAGGGTAATTGATTCTTTGGATCAATTCCTTGGTTGATTTCTTCATCTTCAATTAAGATATGGCCTATTTTTACAGCTCTGTGAGAAGAAGTTGATGGTCTAGATGGAGAAGAAATAAATGAATTTGTTGACAAAGATTTGGGAAGAATATTTACAGTTTCGCCATCACTTTTATGTACTGTGGCTTGAATTTTCATTTTGGGAGAAACATTTTTTAACCAGTCAAGCTTTCAATTAGAAGGTATTTCAACAAATTCTATATGGCCTTTCTGAAGTTGGATAGTACCACTAAGCCTTTTAGCATATGGCAAGTTTTCTAAGATCTTTGGATGGTTCGTGTTTGTCATACTATAGACAACAGAAATATTTATAGAAGCATATTTAAATTCACCAAACATATTAAGATCAAAGAGGGAGGTGAATAATCCCCAACAATCTAAAGAACCATGTTTTAATTCTTTACATCCCTTATTGTGGACTGCGATAGAGAGATTATGACAAAACTCAAAACAAATGACTTCATCGTTCAAGCATCCAAGGCTTGGTAATTGGCAAGAATGCTTGAAGCTTACTTGACGACGATCACACAAAGCTAAATATATGACAGGTTTAATATTACCAGGAATCAAAGGAGTTATATGGATTCTAATAAGACCAAAGTGTACAAATTTCACATCTTCATGTGACTTGATATAATTGATTTCTGGTTCAGGCAATAAAGACAGTAAATTTGTTTGAAAATTCCTTTTGGGCTTATAGCTAAGAGTTAACTCGACATATTTGATTCTAGGTTTAACAAAAGACAGATATGTAGACTTATACACAAACTTTGATTTCAAGAGTTCGGATTTTCTATACACATGTGAAGCTTTAATAACTAGAGGTTTATACAGACTATTTTCCTTTTCTAGATTTTCTTGTGTAATCTCAATATCTGGACAATCAAAGATTTGTTCAGGAATGAAGGAAGGGAGTTCATAGGTTCCTTCTAATTCAGATTCATTCATGATTTCTACTGTAGAGGATGTTTGAGTCTTTCCAAACTCCATTGCGAAGAGATTTGAGGTCTGGTAAGCGAGAAAATTCTGGTAAGGGAAACAGGAAATGCAGAGATAAAAAGGCCTATGACAATTTTGAAAACGGCCAGAGACTCGATGCAATAAACTTTCCCAAAAAAAATTTCAAAGCAGAGAACTCAAAAGGTGGAAGCAAGAGATTCTTACAGAATCAAGACAATCCTCAGTAATATTTTAAAATCTTGGTGTGGCTCTGATACCAATCTTTTATCGTCAGTAGATGCCTCCTATTACAACTTACAACTCTTCTTGATAGAAAACCCGTGATAGTAGCCAGGGTCTGAATGGCTACGGCTTCACACTATTAATAAAACAAAATACTTTATAAACACTTGTTTAATTTTTGATTTTTAAGATCCTTGAAAAGGGCAAGAGAAGAGCATACTCTTGAAACAAGGCTACTAGATTTCTAAAGCTTATAAATTTTTTGATGAAAACTCTATGGAGAAGAGGCCTATATATAGTATTTTGGGAGGTCCTACCTGGAATCTTTGCCAAGGCGGTGTCATGTCCCATCATACTTTACAGCGTAAAAGTTAATCTACAGGGAGATGCTATTGGATGTGATGGATGAGGACGTTTGGCTTGGTGGGTCCAACATTGCTTCCACTTCAGTCAGCAAGTCATCTTCATTGATTGGATTGAAAAGACACCTTAGCTGGAAGCTACTGGAAAGATGTCAGTGCTGGGGTCCAGCTTCGCATGAGTAATGTCGTGGAGTGATATAAAAGTAAGATTTCCACTCCAGCTGTCTTCGAATGATAGTATGCACTACCGTGTCTTGATCATGGTTCTCCTCTTCATGAATATGATGTGGGCCATGCTTGGCGACCCATCAATAGAGATGTTCATTATGTGAATTGATGATAAAGGAGTTCACTGTTTAGTCTTTCAATAAAGATGACTCCAGAATTTTGATGGCAGTTTGCCTGGATAGTGGTTGCTGAAGACATTTGTAGATCTTGTCCTGCTGCATAAGAAATCCTTGAATATTGCGGATGCAACCCTTCGCTCAAAATTTTTTCTTGGACAAGGACGTTCATGGATGAAAATCCTTGGTTATAAACTCTGGTTAAATTAAAACCAGGGACGGGTTGATGCATCAATGTAGCAGGAGGATTTCTTCTAAGCTAATTTGCAATTATATTATCAGTACCTTTAATATGTTCTACCAAAAAATTAAACTGATTAAAGAAAACTTGCCATCTAACATATTTATCGCGACCATCCTTTCGACCATGATCCTTTCCTTTAAAGGTCAGAAATCTAGTGCAATCGGTAATACAATAAAATGAGGCAAATGGAGAAGTTTCAACATGAACTTCTCAAGGCATTTCTTTACAGCATAGATTTCTTTGTCAGAAAAAATCTATTTTAGAACATCAGTACTGAATACTCCACTAGAGAATTCACAAATGAATTCTTTATTGTTATGTACACAAACAAGTACTCCTCCCCATGCAATATTAGAGGCATCAATATAAACCTTCATTTGATCAGATTTTGGGATATGAAGCTCCGAAAGTGAAGCAACTATAGAGTTGGTCCTTTGAATAGCTGGTGTATGTTCTTCCTTCCAACATAAAGCTTTCTTTTTCTGGAGAAGTTATTGAAGTATGAACCTGTCTTCACCAGAATTATAATAAAAACTATTTAAATAGTTAAGTAATCCCAAAAATGCTTGAATCTTAGATTTATCTAGCTTCTTTGGAAAACTAATGACCTTTAAATTGATATGCAGTTGGATCTGCAGTTTAAAATCTCGGATTACCATCTCGAGGAAGTTGCATTCAATTTTGCACAACTGTATTTTTGTTTTTGAAAGTACAATTCCTGCATTGTGAGCCAACTGGAAATTTTTTGAGAGGTGAGTAAAGTGGTCAGTAAGAGAATTACTAAAAATTAGTATATCATCAATATATACACATAGAAAGTTAGAAGTGCCTTGGAAAATATTATCCATATGTGCTTGATAATATGTTGGGGTATTCATCAAGTCAAAAGGCATTACTGTCCACTAGGAATAGCTGAAAAGGCAGCGAATGCTGTCTTTTCCCTGTCAGCTTCTTTGACTCTAATCTGATAAAAGCCACACTTGCAATCGAATTGTGAGAAATATTTACATGTTGCGACTTTCTCCAATAGATAGCTTTTATCTGGAATCAGATATGGAATGGATGTGTAATGGCATTTAATGGTCTGTATTTGATGACCATTATTTTCTTTCCTCTCTTATGCTCTGAGTGCTTGTTGACCATGAATGCATAACAATAAAAAGAGGAAGTTGATTTTTCAATACAGCTATTAGTCTCCAACTCTTTGATCTGGAGTTCCATATCATTATAATCATGTTCTGGTATTGGGATATTTTTCCCAAACTTCATATGTTTACTTTCAAGGATTTTTATGTCCATCTCAGGCATAGATTTTAACGAAAACTGATGAGGGTTATCAGAACAGATAGTGGCTTTAATCTTTTCACCTATTTCTTGGATCTTAGCTTGGATTATTATTTCAGGCATTTGAGTCATTGAACTGGGAAATTGCTCAGTGGCATAGATAAGGCAAGGAATTCTAATACTTTCATTTTCTATAGTAAACATAATACTCTTGGTAGTTGAACCATAGGGCGAGTATCTGTCAATAAAGGCACTGCCTAAAAGAATATCTACAAGCATCCTATCTAAAGCAAAGAAATCAGCATGGAAGATTTTATCTTGTATCTAAAGGGTTTGTTGATGTTTATATTTGTTACAGATAAAACTGTTCCCTTGAATATCTAGGCTCTTATAAGCCATGGCGTCATCCAATGTCTTCCAATCATGGATGAGTTGTGATTTTGCAAAGGAGAGAGAAGCTCCTGTATCTATCTGGAAATCTACTAGTCTTCCATTGATTTCTAAAGTAATGAACTGGGCAAACTTTCCATTAATCAGCTAGGTTAAGTAAGCTGGTTGTATAATTTCTAAGGGAGGAATGCTAGTACATACCAATTTTTGTTTCCCTGGATCATGAACAATAGATTGTTTAGTGTAGATGTCTTCTATTTTTGGTTCTACTTCTTCTTCTTCTTGGAGATTACTACATTCACTTGGACAGTAATCTTGGTCTGAGAAGAACAAACTTTTTACTTTTTCATCCTCTTCTTTATCTTCTGTGGGCAAGAATATATCCCACTGTGGCTCTGTCTTTGGTGCTGGGATTTCTCTTGGAGAATATTTGCTGGTGAATTTGGTCTTGATCCAAGAGGCACCTGGCTTAAAAGAACTCTGAATTTGCAAAGGAGGATGTTGTGGTCTTTGCAATGTAGGTGGTATTTGAGGCATTGAGGTCTGTCTCCCTCTGGATGTTCCTTCTCCTCTAGAGTATCCTCTCGTTCTTGGCTTTTCTAGTCTCTCTGGTATTTCTTGGTGATGCCTAGACTAGATTCCATGTGCTTCATAATGTAGCTGTGAGTGATCATGGTGCCGAGGATGGTACCATGGACGTTGCATGTTGGTGAGAAGTTATTCCAAGTCATCAGCTAATGACTTGAGAGCATCTACATCATTATCGTCTTCTAAATCATCTTCGGAGAGATCATCTAGAATTGGTACATAGATGTCATCCTGTAAATAAATATCTTCATCAGAATCAATAATATCCCACCACGATGCTGCATTGGATGTGAAAATAGCTTTAACTAGAGGATTTTAATAGTGACATTGAGGATCAATATGGCCAGCCTTGTGATAGATGTAGCAAATAAGTTGTTTGGATGGAGGACGAGCAGTGCGTCGTTTCTTGAGGAAACGATGAGGAGGTGCATAGGAATGCTTATGGGAAAATGAGCAACACTATAAAGAAAGATGCTTGTAATGCTGCTTCTGGTGTTTTTAAGGCTGTACAAATGGTTGACAGCCAAATGGGGCTGTTTCAGGAAAGGCTAGAGCAATCTAGGAGGCTTGATGCTTAGTGAGCTTTTGGATGGATTTAGTCTCAGAGATTAAACACATAGCTTGCTTCTTGAAAAAATCAATCACATCTGTGAGAGAGAGATCTTCAATTGTTAGACCTTTAAGATCAATATAATAAATTACCCTATCAATGAGATTATAAGGTAAGGCATGCAAAAATTTGATCTTAATCTCAGTGGATGAAAAGCTCTTGCTTTCATATGCCAATTCTCTAAATTGTTTGGCAAAAGCATCAAACTGTTTTAAATCACATAACTCCATTTTGAGAAGCCATTTTTTGGATTCCATTTGATGATTAGCGACTGGAGGTGCAAACTCATTGATTAGCAATTGAAATAATGTAGCTCGGGGATCATGCTGATTATGAACTCTGTCGAATTGTTTGGCTTCAGTCATAGCATTCCACCATTGGTCAACAATACCTTAGAAAAACTTTGAATCAAAATTAGTAGTACCAGCTGGGTTTAGATGAGAATTAATTGTGATAAATCTAATAAAATTACACCATGCAGTGATCTCTTTCAAAGGATTGAGGAGATCATCAATATTTAGGTGCCACGATTGTAACTGGACATGTGTGTACTGCATCAAAGTAGTATTGGACTGCTTTCTATTAGGATTGAAGTTAGAGCAAAAGTCTATCTTACAGCCTAACTATTTTGTAGAGGATTCTGCCTGCTGATCCTGCTGGGAAAGCCATTCAAGACTTTCATCCAAAACTACAAGCTTTGAGTGAATAGAAGACAATTGCTTTTTCATATCTGTATAGAGAGAATTAGTATTGTCTCCAAAAATAGTCAATTTTTCAATGCTATTTTTAGTATACAATACATCTTTACAGAGATCATCAAAATTCTCTGATAGATGCGAGTTGAACCCTAAAGTATAATTTCTATGTTTATACTCATTTGAGGGTTCAACTTCTCCTTGATAAGCAGCAAAAAAATACTGTATAGTGTCGGCATGCTGCTTGTAAACTCCTTTATGAGGTGGCCATCTTCCACCTTTATACAGAGTAACTTTTTTCTTTGTGTAGAATTCCAGACTATCTTCACGAGGAAGATTCATCATTGTACAGGGTAATTGATCCTTTGGATCAATTCCTTGCTTAATTTCTTCATCTTCTATTAAGATATGGCCTATTTTTACAGCTTTGCGAGAAGAAGAGGTTGATGGTTTGGATGGAGAAGAAATAAATGAATTTGTTGACAACGATCTGGGAAGAATATTTACAGTTCTGCTATCACTCTTATTTACTGTGGCTTGACTTTTCATTTTGGGAGAAACATGTTTTAACCAGTCAAGTTTCCAATCAGAAGGTATTTCTACAGATTCTATATGGCCTTTCTGAGGTTGGACAGTACCACTAAGCCTTCTAGCATATGGAAAGTTTTCTAAGATCTTTGGATGGTTTGTGTTTTTCATACTATAGACAATAGAAATATTTATAGAAGCATATTTAAATTCACCAAACATATTAAGACCAAAGAGGGAGGTGAATAATCCCCAACAATCTAAAGAACCATGTTTTAATTCTTTACATCCCTTATTGTAGACTGCGACAGAGAGATTAGGACAAAACTCAAAACAAATGACTTCATCATTCAAGCGTCCAAGGCTGGATAATTGGGAAGAATGCTTGAAGCTAACTTGACGATGATCACACAAAGCTAAATATATGACAGGTTTAATATTACCAGGAATCAAAGGAGTTATATGGATTCTAATATGACCAAAGTGTACAAATTTCACATCTTCATGTGACCTGATATAATTGATTTTTGGTTCAGGCAACAAAGACAGTAAATTTATTTGAAAATTTCTTTTGGGCTTATAGCTAAGAGTTAACTCGACAGATTTGATTCTAGGTTTAACAAAAGACAGATATGTAGACTTATACACAAACTTTGATTTCAAGAATTTTGATTTCTTATACACATGTGACGCTTTAATAACTGGAGGTTTATACAAACTATTTTCCTTTTCTAGGTTTTTTTGAGTAATCTCAATAACTGGACAATCAGAGATTTGTTCAGGAATGAAGGAAGGGAGTTCATAGGTTCCTTCTAATTTAGATTCATTCATGATTTCTTCTGTAGAGGAGGTTTGAGTCTTTCCAAATTCCATTGTGAAGAAATTTGAGGTCTGGTTAGCGAGAAAATTTTGGTAAAGAAAACTAAAAATGCAGAGATAAAAAGGCATATGACAATTTTAAAAATGGCCAGAGACTTGATGCAATAAACTTTCCCAAAGAATTTTTCAAAGTAGAGAACTCAAAAGGTGGAAGCAAGAGATTATTACAGAATCAAGACAATCTTCAGTAATCTTTTACAATCTTGGTGTGGCTCTGATACCAATCTTTTATTGTCAATAGATGCCTCCTATTACAGCTTATAGCTCTTGTTGATAGAAAACCTGCGATAGTAGGCAAGGGCCGAATGGCTACGGCTTCACACTATTAATAAAAAATATATTTTACAAACACTTGTTTAATTTCTGATTCTCAGGATCCTTCGAAAAGGGCAAGAGAAAAGCATACTCTTGAAACAAGGCTACTAGATTTCTAAAGCTTAGAAATTTTTTGATGAAAACTCTATGGAGAAGAGGCCTATATATAGTATTTTGGGAGGTCCTTCCTAGAATCTTTGCCAAGGCGGTGTCATGTCCCATCATACTTTACAGCATAAAAGTTAATCTACAGGGAGATGTTATTGGATGCATTAGATGATGACGTTTGGCTTGGTGGGTCCAACATTGTTTTTGCTTCAATCAACAAGTCATCTTCACTGATTAGATTGAAAAGACACCTTAGTTGGAAGGTACTGGAAAGATGCCAGTGCTAGGGTCTAGCTTCGCATGAGTAATGTCGTGGAGTGATATAAAAGTAAGATTCCCACTCCAGCTGTCTTCGAATGATAGTATGCACTACCGTGTCTTGATCATGGTTCTCCTCTTCATGAATACGATGTGGGCCATGCCTGGCGACCCATCGGTAGAGATGTTCATTATGTGGAGACCTTATCTTAACCAACCATGTCCATAAGGGACATTTTAACAATTCATTGAATTGATGATAAAGGAGTTCACTGTTTAGTCTTTCAATATAGATGACTCCAGAATTTTGATGGCGGTTTGCCTGGATAGTGGCTGCTGAAGACATTTGTAGATCTTGTCCTTCTTCATAAGAAATCCTTGAATATCACAGATGCAACACTTCGCGTAGAATTTGTTCTTGGACAAGGATGTTCATGGATGAAAATCCTTGGTTATAAACTCTGGTTAAATTAAAACCAGGGACGGGTTGATGCATCAATGTAGCAGGAAGATTTCTGCTAAGCCAATATGCAATTATATTATCAGTACCTTTAATATGTTCTACCAAAAAATTAAATTGATTAAAGAAAGCTTGCCATATAACATATTTACCGTGACCATCCTTCCGACCATGATCTTTTTCTTTAAAGGTCAAAAATCTAGTGCAATTGATAATTACAATAAAATGAGGCAAATTTAGAAGTTTCAACATGAACTTCTCAAGGCATTTCTTTACAGCATAGATTTCTTTGTCAGAGGAAATCCATTTTAGAACATTAGTACTGAATACTCCACTAGAGAATTCACAAATGATTTCTTTATTGTTATGTACACAAACAAGTACTCCTCCCCATGCAATATCAGAGGCATCAGTATAAACCTTCATTTGATCAGATTTTGGGATATGAAGCTCCAGAAGTGAAGCAACTATAGATTTGGTCTTTTAAATAGCTATTGTATATTCTTCCTTCCAACAAAAAGCTTTCTTTTTTTGGAGAAGTTCTTGAAGTATTAACCTGTCTTCACCAGAATTAGGATAAAAACTATTTAAATAGTTAAGTAACCCCAAAAATGCTTGAAACTTAGATTTATCTAGCTTCTCTGGAAAACTAATGACCTTTTCTTTGATATGCGGTGGATTTGCAGTTTAGAATCTCGGATTACCATTCTGAGGAAGTTGCATTCAGTTTTGCACAACTGAATTTTTGTTTCAAAAAATACAATTACTACATTGTGAGCCAATTGAATTTTTTTTTAGAGTTGAGTAAAGTGGTCAGTAAGAGAATTACTAAAAATTAGTATATCATCAATATATACACACAATAAGTTAGAAGTGCCTTGGAAAATCTTATCCATATGTGTTTGATAATATGTTGGGACATTCATTAAGCCAAAAGGCATTACTGTCCACTGAAAATGGCTGAAAAGGCAGTTAAATGCTGTCTTTTCCCTGTCAGCTTCTTTGAGTTTGATCTATTAAAACCCAGACTTGCAATCCAACTGGGAGAAATATTTACATGTTGCGACTTTCTCCAACAGATAGCTTTTATCTGGAATCAGATATGGAAATGGCTGTGTAATGGTATTTAATTATCTGTAATTGATGACCATTCTTTTCTTTCCTCTCTTCTGCTCTGA
The DNA here is from genome assembly GCA_037957365.1 of Torreya grandis. NCBI lineage: Eukaryota > Viridiplantae > Streptophyta > Pinopsida > Cupressales > Taxaceae > Torreya > Torreya grandis. Next base: position 352,379 of record JARHVA010002300.1, read on the forward strand.
GTGCTTGTTGACCATGAATGCATAACAACAGAAAGGGGAAGTTGATTTTTCAATAAAGCCATTAGTCTCCAATTCTTTGATCTAGAGTTCCATATCAATATAATCATGTGTTGGTATCCCAATCTTCATATGTTTACCTTTGAGGATTTTTATGTCCATCTCAGGCATAGATTTTAACCAAAACTATTGAGGGTTATCAGAACAGATAGTGGCTTTAATCTTTTCACCTATTTTTTGGATTTTAGCTGGGATTATTATTTTAGGCATTTGAGTCATTGAACTGAGAAATTGCTCAGTGACATAGATAAGGCAGAGAATTCTAAGCCTTTCATTTTCTATAGTAAACATGATACTCTTGGTAGTTGAACCATAGGGCGAGTATCTATCAATAAAGGCACCACCTAAAAGAATATCTACAGGCATCTTATCTAAAGCAAATAAATCAGCATGGAAGATTTTATCTTGTATCTGAAGGATTTGTTGATGTTTATATTTGTTATAGATAAAACTATTTCATTGGACATCTAGGCTCTTATAAGCCATGGCCTCATGCAATGTCTTTAAATCATGGATGAGTTGTGATTTTGTAAAGGAGAGAGAAACTCCTATATCTATCTGGGCATCTACTAGTCTGCCATTGATTTCTAAAGTAATAAAGTGGGCAAACTTTCCATTAATCAGCTAGGTTAAGTAAGCTGGTTGTGGAATTTCTAAGGGAGGAATGCTGGTACATACCAATTTATGCCTCCCTAAATCCTGAATAATAGATTGTTCAGTGTAGATGTCTTTTGGTTCTGGTTCTACTTCTTCTTCTTGGAGATTACCGCATTCACCTAGACAGTAATCTTGGTTTGAGTAGAAAGAACTTTCTACTTCTTCATCCTCTTCTTTATCTTCTATGGGCAAGAATATATCCCACTGTGGCTCTGTCTTTGGTGCTGGGATTTCTCTTGGAAAATATTTGCTGGTGAATTTTTTCTTGATCCAAGAGGCACTTGGCTTGAAAGAGTTCTAAAATTGCAAAAGAGGATGTTGCGATCTTTGTAATGTCAGTGGTATTTGAGGCATTGAGGGCTGTCTCCCTCTGGATGTTCCTTCTCCTCGAAAGTATCCTCTCACTCTTGGCTTTTTTGGTCTCTCTGGTATTTCTTGGTGATGCCTAGACCAGATTCTATGTGCTTCATAATGTAGATGTGAGTGATCATGGTGCTGAGTATGGTACCATGGGTGTTGCATGGTTGTGAGCGGTTGTTCCAAGTCATCGGCTAATGACTCGATAGCATCTACATCATTAGCATCTTCTGAATCATCTTTGGGGAGATCATCTAGAATTGGTTCATAGATGTCATCCTATAAATAAAGATCTTTATCAGAATCAACAATATCCCACCACGCTGCTGTGTTGGAGGTGAAAATAGCTTTAACTGCAAGATTTTTGCACTGACATTGAGGAGCAATATGGCTAGGCTTGCGACAGATGTAGCAAATAGGTGTTTTGGACGGAGGATGAGTAGTGCATCATTTCTTGAGGAAATGATGAGGAGGTGCATAGGAATGCTTACGGGGAAATGAGCGACGCTGGAAAGAAAGACGCTTGCGATGCTACTTCTGGTGTTTGTGAGGCTATACAAATCGCTAGTAGCCAAATGGGGCTATTTAAGGAAAGCCTGGAGTGATCTAGGAGGCTTGATGCTTAGTGAGATTTTGGATGGATTTAGTCTCAGAGACTAAACACATAGCTTGCTGCTTGAAAAAATCAATCACATCTGAGAGAGAGAGATCTTCAATTGTTAGACCTTTAAGATCAATATAAGAAATTACTCTATCAATGAGATTATAAGGTAAAGCATGCAAAAATTTGATCTTAATCTCAGTGGATGAAAATCTCTTGCTTTCATATGCCAATTCTCTAAATTGTTTGGCAAAAGCATCAAACTGTTTTAAATCACATAGCTCCATTTTGAGAACCCATTTTTTGGATTCCAATTCATGATTAGATACTAGAGGTGTAAACTCATTGATTAGTAAATGAAATAATGTAGCTTGGGGATCAGGATGATTATGAACTCGGTCGAATTGTTCGGCTTCAGTCATAGCATTCCACCATTGGTCAACAATACCACAGAAAAACTTTGAAGTAAAATTAGTAGTACCAGCTGGGTCTAGAAGAGAATTAATTTTGATCACTCTCATAGAATTACATGATGCATTCATCTCTTTCAAAGGATTGAGGAGATCATCAATATTCAAGTACCATGGTTGTAACTAGACATGTGTGCACTGCATAAAAGTAGTATTGGACTACTTTCTACTAGGCTTGAAGTTAGAGCCGAAGTCTATCTTATAGACTAGCTATTTTGCAGAGGATTCTGCCTGTTGATCCTATTGGGAAAGCCATTCAAGACTTTCATTCAAAGCTACAAGCTTTGAGTCAATAGAAGACAATTTCTTTTTCATATATGTACAGAGAGAATTAGTATTGTCTCCAAAAATAGTCAATTTGTCAATGCTATTTTTAATATATAATATATCTTTACAGAGATCATCAAAATTCTCTGATAGATGCGAGTTGAACCTTGTAGTATAATTTCTATGTTTGTACTTATTTGAGGGTTCAACTTCTCCTTGATAAGTAGCAAAAAAATACTGTACAGTGTCGGCATGCTGCTTGTAAACTCCTTTATGAGGTGGCCATCTTCCACCTTTATACAGAGTAACTTTTTCTCTGTGTAGAATTTCAAACTATCTTCACAAGGAAGATTCATCATTGTATAGGTTAATTGATCTTTTGGATCAATTCCTTGATTGATTTCTTCATCTTCAATTAAGATATGGCCTATTTTTACACCTCTGTGAGAAGAAGAGGTTGATGGTCTAGATGGAGAAGAAATAAATGAATTTGTTGACAAATATCTGAGAAAAATATTTACAGTTCTACCATCACTTTTATGTACTGTGGCTAGACTTTTAATTTTTGAAGAAATATTTTTTAACTAGTCAAGTTTCCAATCAGAAGGTATTTCTACATATTTTATATGGCCTTTTTGAAGTTGGATAGTACCACTAAGCCTTCTAGCATATGGCAAGTTTTCTAAGATCTTTAGATGGTTCGTGTTTGTCATTCTGATACCAATCTTTTATCATCAGTGGATGCATCCTTCTATTACAGCTTAAAGTTCTTGTTGATAGAAAACCCGCGATAGTAGGCAGGGACCGAATGGCTACGGCTTCACACTATTAATAAAACAAAATACTTTACAAACACTTGTTTAATTTCTGATTCTCATGATCCTTCAAAAAGGGCAAGATAAGAGCATACTCTTGAAACAAGGCTACTAGATTTTTAAAGTAATAAGCTGGGCAAACTTTCTATTAATCAGATGGGTTAAGTAAGTTGGTTGTGGAATTTCTAAGGGAGGAATGCTAGTACATGCCAGTTTTTGTCTCCCTAAATTCTGAACAATAGATTGTTTAGTGTAGATGTCTTCTGCTTCTGGTTCTACTTCTTCTTCTTGGAGATTACTGCATTCACCTGGACAGTAATCTTGGTCTGAGTAGAAATAATTTTCTACTTCATCCTCTTCTTTATCTGCTGTGGGCAAGAATATATCCCACTGTGGCTCTATCTTTGGTGCTGGGATTTCTCTTGGAGAATCTTTGCTGGTGAATTTGTTCTTGATCCAAGAGGCACTTGGCTTGAAAGAGCTATGAAATTGCAAAAGAGTATGTTGCGGTCTTTGCAATGTCGTTGGTATTCAAGGCATTGAGGGCTGTCTCCCTCTGGATGTTCCTTCTCTGGAGTATCCTCTCGCTCTTGGCTTTTCTGGTCTCTCTGGTATTTCTTGGTGATACCTAGACATGATTCCATGTGTTTCATAATGTAGCTGCGAGTGATCATGGTGTATAGGATGATACCATGGGCATTGCATGTTGGTGAGCGGTTGTTCCAAGTCATCGGCTAATGACTCGAGAGCATCTGCATCATTATCATCTTCTGAATCATCTTCAAGGAGATCATCTAGAATTGGGTCATAGATGTCATCCTGTAAATAAAGATCTTCATCAGAATCAATAATATCCCACCACACTGCTCTATTGGAGGTGAAAATAGCTTTAACTACAAGATTTTTGTAGTGACATTGAGGAGCAATATGGCCAGGCTTGTGACAGATGTAGAAAATAGGATGTCTGGACAGAGGACGATCAGTGCATCATTTCTAAAGGAAACGATGAGGAGGTGCATAGGAATGCTTACGAGGAAATGACCGACGCTGGAAAGAAAGATGCTTGCGATGCTGCTTTTGGTGTTTGTGAGGCTGTACAAATGGCCGACAACCAAATGGAGTTGTATTAAGAAAGGTTGGAGCAATCTGGGAGGCTTGATGCTTAGTGAGCTTTTGGATGGATTTAGTCTCAAAGACTAAACACATAGCTTGATGCTTGCAAAAATCAATCACATCTGAGAGAGAGAGAGAGATCTTCAATTTTTAGAACTTTAAGATCAATATAATAAATTACCCTATTAGTGAGATTATAAGGTAAAGCATGCAAAAATTTGATCTTAATCCCAGTGGATGAAAAGCTCTTGCTTTCATATGCTAATTCTCTAAATTTTTTGGCAAAAGCATGAAACTGTTTTAAATCACATACCTCCATTTTGAGAAGCCATTTTTTGGATTCCAGTTCACGATTAGCGACTGGAGGTGCAAACTCATTGATTAGTAAATGAAATAATGTACCTAGGAGATCAGGTTGATTATGAACTCTGTCTAATTGTTTAGCTTCAGTCATAGCATTCCACCATTGGTCAACAATACCCCAAAAAAACTTTGAAGCAAAATTAGTAGTACCAGCTAGGTCTAGATGAGAATTAATTGTAATAACTCTCATAAAATTACATGATGCAGTGATCTCTTTCAAAGGATTGAGGAGATCATTAATATTAGTTACCACGGTTGCAACTGGACATGTGTGCACTGCATCAAAGTAGTATTGGACTGCTTTCTACTAGGCTTGAAGTTAGAGCCGAAGTCTGTCTTACAAACTAACTATTTTGTAGAGGATTCTGCCTGTTGATCCTACTGGGAAAGCCATTCAAGACTTTCATCCAAAGCTACAAGATTTGAGTCAATAGAAGACAATTGATTTTTCATATCTGTACAGAGAGAATTAGTATTGTCTCCAAAAATAGTTAGTTTTTCAATGCTATTTTTAATATACAATACATCTTTTTAATGCTATTTTTAATATACAATACAATAATGTACGGTGTCGGCATGATGCTTGTAAACTCCTTTATGAGGTGGCCATCTTCCACCTTTATATAGAGTAACTTTGTTCTCTGTGTAGAATTCCAGACTATCTTCGCGAGGAAATATTCATCATTGTACAGGGTAATTGATCCTTTGGATCAATTCCTTTGTTGATTTCTTCATCTTCAATTAAGATATGGCATGTTTTTACAGCTCTGCGAGAAGAAGAGGTTGATGGTCTAGATGGAGAAGAAATAAATGAATTTGTTTGTAAATTCCTTTTGGACTTATAGCTAAGAGTTAACTCAATAGATTTGATTCTAGGTTTAACAAAAGATAGATATGTAGACTTATAGACAAACATTGATTTCAAGAGTTTGGATTTCTTATACACATGTGAAGTTTTAATAACTGGAGGTTTATACAGACTACTTTCCTTCTCTAAATTTTTTTGAGTAATCTCAAAATCTGGACAATCAGAGATTTTTTCAAGAATGAAGGAAGGGAGTTCATAGGTTCGTTTTAATTTGGATTCATTCATGATTTCTACTGTAGAGGAGGTTTGAGTCTTTCCAAACTCCATTGCGAAGAGATTTGAGGTCTGGTAAGCGAAAAAATTCAGGTAAGGGAAACAAAAAATGCAGAGATAAAAAGGCCTATGACAATTTTTTAAAAATGGCCGGAGACTTGATGCAATAAACTTTCCCAAAAAAAATTTCAAATCAGAGAACTCAAAAGGTGGAAGCAAGAGATTCTTATAGAATCAAGACAATCCTCAGTAATCTTTTACAATCTTGGTGTGGCTCTGATACCAATCTTTTATCATCAATAGACGCCTCCTATTACAGCTTACAGCTCTTGTTGATGAAAAAATCATGATAGTAGGCAGGGGTAGACTAGTAGATGCCCAGATAGATAGAAGAGCTTCTCTCTCCTTTGCAAAATCACAACTCATCTATGATTGGAAGACATTGGATAACGCCATGGCTTATAAGAGCCTAGATGTCCAAGGGAACAATTTCATCTGTAACAAATATAAACATCAGCAAACCCTTCGGATACAAGATAAAATCTTGCATGCTGATTTTTTTGCTTTAAATAGGATGCCTATAGATATTCTATTAGGTTGTGCCTTTATTGACAGATACTCCCCCTATGGTTCAACTACCAAGAGTATCATGTTTATTATAGAAAATTAAAGGCTTTGAATTCCTCGCCTTATCTATGCCTCTGTGCAATTTTCTAGTTTAATGACTCAAATGCCTGAAATATTAATCCCAATTGAGATCCAAGAAATAGGTGAAAATATTAAAGCCACTATCTCTTTTGATAACCCTCAGCAGTTTTGGTTAAAATCTATGCCTGAGATGGACATAAAAATTCTCGAAGGTAAACATATGAAGATTGGGAAAAAGATCCCAATACCAGCATAGGATTATAATGATATGGAACTCCACATCAAAGAATTGGAGACTAATGGCTTTATTAAAAAATCAACTTCCCCTTTTTGTTGTAATGCATTCATGGTCAACAAGCACTCAGAGTAGAAGAGAGGAAAGAAAAGAATGGTCATCAATTACAGACCATTAAATGTCATTACACAGCCATTTCCATATCTGATTCTAGATAAAAGCTATCTATTAGAGAAAGTCACAACATTTAAATATTTCTCCCAGTTCGATTGCAAGTCTGGCATTTATCAGATCAGAGTCAAAGAAGCTGACAGGGAAAAGACAGCATTCAGCTGCCCTTTCGGCCATTTCCAGTGGACAGTAATGCCTTTTGGCTTGATGAATGCCCCAGCATATTATCAAGCACATATAGATAAGATTTTCCAAGGCACTTCTAACTTTATGTGTGTATATATTGATGATATACTAATTTTCAGTAATTCTCTTACTGACCACTTTACTCACCTCTCAAAAAAATTTCAGTTGGCTCACAATGTAGGAATTGTACTTTCAAAAAAAAAATTAGTTGTGCACAATTGAATGCAACTTCTTCGAGATGGTAATCCAAGATTCTAAACTGCAGATCCAACCGCATATCAAAGAAAAGGTCATCAGCTTTCCAGAGAAGCTAGATAAATCCAAGCTTCAAGCATTTTTGGGATTACTTAACTATTTAAATAGTTTTTATCCTAATTTTGGTGAAGACAGGTTCATACTTCAAGAACTTCTCCAGAAAAAAAAGCTTTTTTTTTGAAGGAAGAACATACAGTAGCTATTCGAAGGATCAAATCTATAGTTACTTCACTTCCAAAGCTCCATATCCCAAAATCTGATCAAATAAAGGTTTATATTGATGCCTCTAATATTGCATGGGGAGGAGTACTTGTTTGTGTACATAACAATAAAGAATTCGTTTGTGAATTCTCTAGTGGAGTATTCAGTACTGATGTTCTAAAATAGATTTATTCTAACAAAGACATTTATGTTGTAAAGAAATGCCTTGAGAATTTCATGTTGAAACTTCTCCATTTGCCTCATTTTATTGTAATTACCGATTGCACTAGATTTCTGACCTTTAAAGAAAAGGATCATGGTCAAAAGGATGGTTGTGGTAAATATGTTAGATGACAATCTTTCTTTAATCAGTTTGATTTTTTGATAGAACATATTAAAGGTACTGATAATATAATTGCAAATTGGCTTAGCAAAAATCCTCCTGCTACATTGATGCATCAACCCATCCCTGGTTTTAGTTTAACCAGAGTTTATAACCAAGGATTTTCATCCATGAACATCCTTGTCCAAGAACAAATTCTATGCGAAGGGTTGCATCCACGATATTCAAGGATTTCTTATGTAGCAGGACAAGATCTACAAATGTCTTCAGCAGCCACTATCCAGGCAAACCACCATCATAATTCTAGAGTCATCTATATTGAAAGACTAAACAGTGAACTCTTTTATCATCAATTCACTGAATTGTTAAAACATCCCCTATGGACATGGTTGGTTAAGATAAGGTCTCCACATAATGAACATCTCTACCGATGAGTCGTCATGCATGGCCCACATCGTATTCATGAAGAGGAGAACCATGATCAAGTCACGGTAGTGCATACTATCATTTGAAGATAGCTGGAGTGGGAATCTCACTTTTATATCACTCCATGACATTACTCATGCGAAGCTGGAACCCAGCCCTGACATCTTTCTAGTACCTTTCAACTAAGGTGTCTTTTCAATCCAATCAATGAAGATGACTTGCTGACTGAAGCGAAAGCAATGTTGGACCCACCAAGCCAAACATCCTCATCCAGCACATCCAACATCATCTCCCTGTAGATTAAATTTTACGCTATAAAGTATGGTGGGACATGACACCGCCTTGGCAAAGATTCTAGGTAGGACCTCACAAAATACTATATATAGGCCTCTTCTCCATAGAGTTTTCATCAAAAAAATTCTAAGCTTTAAAAATCTAGTAGCCTTGTTTCAAGAGTATGCTCTTCTCTTGCCCCTTTCGAAGGATCCTAAGAATAAAAAATTAAATAAGTGTTTGTAAAGTATTTTGTTTTATTAATAGTGTGAAGCCATAGCCATTTGGCCCCTATCTAATATCACGGGTTTTTTATCAACAAGAGCTTTAAGTTGTAACAGAAGGAGGCATCTACTGACGATAAAAGATACCCATGCCTACTATCGTGGGTTTTCTATCAACATGAGCTATAAGCTGTAATAGAAGGAGGCGTCTACTGACGATAAAAGATTGATACCAAGATTTTAAAAGATTACTGAGGATTGTCTTGATTATGTAAGAATCTCTTGGTTCCACCTTTTGAGTTCTCTGCTTTGAAAAATTCTTTGGGAAAGCTTATTGCATCGAGTCTTCGGCTTTTTTTAAAATTGTCATAGGCCTTTTTATCTTTGCATTTCCTGTTTCCCTTATCAGATTTTTTTCACTTACTAGACCTCAAATCTCTTTGCAATGGAGTTTGGAAAGACTCAAACCTCCTCTATAGTAGAAATCATGAATGAATCTGAATTAGAAGGAACCTATGAACTCCCTTCCTTCATTCTTGAACAAATCTCTAATTGTCTAGATATTGAAATTACTAAAGAAAACCTAGAAAAGGAAAATAGTCTGTATAAACCTCCAGTTATTAAAGCTTCACATGTGTATAAGAAAAATGAATTCTTGAAATCAAAGTTTGTGTATAACTCTACATATCTATCTTTTGTTAAACCTAGAATCAAATATGTCGAGTTAACTCTTGGCTATAAGCCCAAAAGGAATTTTCAAACAAATTTACTATCTTTATTGCTTGAATCAAAAATCAATTATATCAGGTCACATGAAGATGTGAAATTTGTACACTTTGGTCTTATTATAATCTATATAACTCATTTGATTCTTGGTAATATTAAACCTGTCATATATTTAGCTTTGTGTGATCATCGTCAAGTTAGCTTCAAGCATTCTTGCCAATTATCCAACCTTGGACGCTTAAACGATGAAGTCATTTGTTTTGAGTTTTGTCGTAATCTCTCTATCGCAATCCGCGATAAGGGATGTAAAGAAGTAAAACATGGTTCTTTAGATTGTTGGAGATTATTCACCTCCCTCTTTGGTCTTAATATGTTTGGTGAATTTGAATATTCTTCTATAAATATTTCTGTTGTCTATAGTATGACAAACACAAACCATCCAAAGATCTTAGAAAACTTGCCATATGCTACAAGGCTTAGTGGTACTGTCCAACTTCAGAAAGGCCATATAGAATATGTAGAAATACCTTCTGATTTAAAACTTGACTGGTTAAAAAATGTTTCTCGCAAAATAAAAAGTCAATTCACAGTACATAAAAGTGATGGGAGAACTGTAAATATTCTTCTCAGATCTTTGTCAACAAATTCATTTATTTCTTCTCCATCCAGACCATCAACCTCTTCTTCTCATAGAGCTGTAAAAATAGGTCATATCTTAATTGAAGATGAAGAAATCAACCAAAGAATTGATCCAAAGGATCAATTACCCTGTACAATGATGAATCTTCCTCACGAAGATAGTCTGTAATTCTACACAGAGAACAAAGTTACTCAGTATAAATGTGGAAGATGGCCACCTCATAAAAGAGTTTACAAAGAGCATGCCAGCTCTGATACCAATCTTTTATCGTTAGTAGATGCCTCCTTCTATTACAGCTTAAAGCTCTTGTTTATAGAAAACCTGCGATAGTAGGCAAGGGCCGAATGGCTACGGCTTTACACTATTAATAAAATAAAATACTTTACAAACACTTGTTTAATTTCTGAGTCTCAAGATCCTTCAAAAAGGGGAAGAGAAGAGCATACTCTTAAAACAAGGCTACTAAATTTCTAAAGTTTAAAAAAATTTCGATGAAAACTCTATGGAGAAGAGGCCTATATATAGTACTTTGGGAGTCCTGCCTGGAATCTTTGCCAAGGACGTGTCATGTCCCATCATACTTTACAGTGTAAAATTTAATCTACAGGGAGATGTTTTTGGATGCACTGAATGAGGACATTTGGCTTGGTGGGTCCAACATTGCTTCCACTTCAGTCAGCAATTCATCTTCACTGATTGGATTGAAAAGACACCTTAGCTAGAAGTACTGGAAAGATGCCAGTGCTGGGGTCGAGCTTCGCATGAGTAATGTCATGGAGTGATATAAAAGTAAGATTCCCACTCCAGCTGTCTTCGAATGATAATATGCACTACCATGTCTTGATCATGGTTCTCCTCTTCATGAATACGATGTGGGCCATGCCTGGCGACCCATAGGTAGAGATGTTCATTATGTGGAGACCTTATCTTAACCAACCATGTCCTTATGGGATGTTTTAACAATTTAGTGAATTGATGATAAAGGATTTCACTGTTTAGTCTTTCAATATAGATGACTCCAGAATTATGATGGCGGTTTGCCTAGATAGTGGCTGCTGAAGACATTTGTAGATCTTGTCCTGCTGCATAAGAAATCCTTGAATATCACGGATGCAACCCTTCGCACAGAATTTGTTCTTGGACAAAGACGTTCATGGATGAAAATCCTTGGTTATAAACTCTGGTTAAATTAAAACTAGGGACGGGTTGATGCATCAATGTAGCAGGAGGATTTCTGCTAAGCCAATCTACAATTATATTATCAGTACCTTTAATATGTTCTATCAAAAATTTAAACTAATTAATGAAAGCTTGCCATATAACATATTTACCGTGACCATCCTTCTGACCATGATCCTTTTTTTTAAAGGTCAAAAATCTAGTGCAATCGGTAATTAAAATAAAATGAGGCAAATGGAGAAGTTTCAACATGAATTTCTCAAGGCATTTCTTTACATCATAGATTTCTTTGTCAGAAGAAATCAATTTTAGAACATCAGTACTGAATACTCCACTAGAGAATTTATAAACGAATTCTTTAATGTTATGTACACAAATAAGTACTCCCCATGCAATATCAGAGGCATCAGTATAAACCTTCATTTGATCAGATTTTGGGATATGTAAGCTTCGAAAGTGAAGCAACTATAGATTTGATCCTTTAAATAGCTGTTGTATGTTCTTCCTTCCAACAAAAAGCTTTCTTTTTCTGGAGAAGTTCTTGAAGTATGAACCTGTCTTCACCAAAATTAGTATAAAAAATATTTAAATAGTTAAGTAATCCCAAAAATACTTGAAGCTTATATATATCTAGCTTCTCTGGATAACTGATGATCTTTTATTTGATATGCGGTTGGATCTGTAGTTTAGAATCTGGGATTACCATCCTGAAGAAGTTGCATTCAGTTTTGCACAACTAAATTTTTGTTTTTGAAAGTACAATTCCTGCATTGTGAGCCAATTGGAAAATTTTTGAGAGGTGAGTAAAGTGGTCAGTGAGAGAATTACTGAAAATTAGTATATCATCAATATATACACACAAAAATTTATAAGTGCTTTGAAAAATTTTATCCATATGTGCTTGATAATATGTTGGGTCATTCATCAAGCCAAAAGGCATTATTGTCCACTGGAAATGGCTGAAAGGGTAGCTGAATGCTGTCTTTTCCCTGTCAACTTCTTTGACTCTAATCTGATAAAAGCCAAACTTGCAATCGAACTGGGAGAAATATTTACATGTTGCAAATTTCTTAAATAGGTAGCTTTTATGTGGAATCAGATATGGAAATCGTTGTGTAATGGCATTTAATGGTCTGTAATTGATGACAATTCTTTTCTTTCCTCTCTTCTGCTCTAAGTGCTTGTTGACCATGAATGCATAACAGAAAGGGGAAGTTGATTTTTCAATAAAGCCATTAGTCTCCAATTCTTTGATTTGGAGTTTCATATCATTATAATCCTCTACTGGTATTGGGATCTTTTTCCCAGTCTTCATATGTTTACCTTCGAGGATTTTTATGTCCATCTCAGGCATAGATTTTAATGAAAACTTCTGAGGGTTATCAGAACATATAGTGGCTTTAATCTTTTCACCTATTTCTTGGATCTCAGCTGGGTTTATTGTTTCAGGCATTTGAGTCATTAAATTGGGAAATTGCTCAGTGGCATAGAAAAGGCGAGGAATTCTAAGCCTTTCATTTTCTATAGTAAACATGATACTCTTGGCAGTTGAACCATAGGGTGAGTTTTTGTCAATAAAGGTACCGCCTAAAAGAATATCTACAGGCATCCTATCTAAAGCAAAGAAATCAGCATGGAAGATTTTATCTTGTATCTAAAGGGTTTGCTAATGTTTATATTTGTTACAGATAAAACTGTTCCCTTGGACATCTAGGCTCTTATAAGCCATGGCATCATCCAATTTCTTCCAATCATGGATGAGTTGTGATTTTGCAAAGGAGAGAGAAGCTCTTGTATCTATCTGGGCATCTACTAGTCTGCCATTGATTTCTAAAGTAATAAACTGGGGAAACATTCCATTAATCAGCTAAGTTAAGTAAGCTGGTTGTGGAATATCTAAGGGAGGAATTCTAGTACATACCAGTTTTTGTCTCCCTGGATCCTGAACAATAGATTATTCAGTGTAGATGTCTTCTGCTTCTTGTTCTGCTTCTTCTTCTTCTTGGAGGTTACTGCATTCACCTGGATAGTAATCTTGGTCTGAGTAGAAAGAAATTTCTACTTCTTCATCCTCTTCTTTAACTTCTGTGGGTAGAAATATATCCCACTGTGGCTCTGTCTCTGGTGCTGGGATTTCTCTTGGAGAATATTTGCTGGTGAATTTGTTCTTGATCCAAGAGGCACTTGGCTTGAAAGAGCTCTGAAATTGCAAAGGAGGATGTTGCGGTCTTTGTAATGTCGATGATATTCGAGGCATTGATGGCTATCTCCCTCTGGATGTTCCTTCTCCTCTAGAGTATCCTCTGGTTCTTGGCTTTTTTGGTCTCTCTGGTATTTCTTGGTGATGCCTAGACCAGATCCCATGTGCTTCATAATGTAGCTACGAGTGATGATGGTTTCAAGGATGGTACCATGGGCATTGCATGTTGGTGAGCGGTTGTTCCAAGTCATCAGCTAATAACTCAAGAACATATGCATCATTATCGTCTTCTGAGTCATCTTCGGAGAGATCATATAGAATTATTTCATAGATGTCATCTTGTAAATAAAGATCGTTATCAAAATCAACAATATCCCACCACGCTGCTGCGATAGAGGTGAAAATAGCTTGAACTACAAGATATTTGTAGTGACATTGAGGAGCAATATGGCCAGGCTTGCGATAGATGTAGCAATTAGGGTGTTTGGACGGAGGATGAGCAATGCATCGTTTCTTAAGGAAACGATGAGGAGGTGCATAGGAATGCTTACGGAGAAATGAGTGACCCTAGAAAGAAAGATGCTTGCGACACTGCTTGTAGAGTTTACGAGGCTGTATAAATGGCCAATAGCCAAATTGGGCTATTTCAAGAAAGGATGAAACAATCTAGGAGGCTTGATGCTTAGTGATCTTTTGAATGGATTTAGTCTCAGAGACAAAACACATAGCTTGCTGCTTGGAAAAATCAATCACATCTGAGAGAGATAGATCTTCAATTATTAGACCTTTAAGATCAATATAATAAATTACCCTATCAATGAGATTATAAGGTAAAACATGCAAAAATTTGATCTTAATTTTAGTGAATGAAAATCTCTTGCTTTCATATGCCAATTCTCTAAATTGTTTGACAAAAGCATCAAACTGTTTTAAATCACATAACTCCATTTTGAGAAGCCATTTTTTGGATTCTAGTTCATGATTAGAGACTGGAGGTGCAAACTCATTGATTAGTAAATGAAATAATGTAGCTAGGGGATCAGGCTGATTATGAACTCTATCGAATTGTTCGGCTTCAGTCATAGCATTCCACCATTGGTCAACAATACCCCAAAAAAACTTTGAAGCAAAATTAGTAGTACTAGCTGGGTTTAGATGAAAATTAATTGTGATAACTCTCATAGAATTACACGATGTAGTGATCTCTTTCAAAGGATTGAGAAGATCATCAATATTCAAGTACCACAGTTGTAACTGGACATGTGTGTGCTGCATCAAAGTAGTATTAGACTGCTTTCTACTAGGGTTGAAGTTAGAGCCGAAGTTTGTCTTACAGACTAACTATTTTGTAGAGGATTCTGCCTGCTAATCCTACTGGGAAAGCCATTCAAGACTTTCATCCAAAGCTACAAGCTTTGAGTGAATAGAAGACAATTGCTTTTTCATATCTGTATAGAGAGAATTAGTATTGTCTCCAAAAATAGTCAGTTTGTCAATGCTATTTTTAATTTATAATACATCTTTACAGAGATCATTAAAATTCTCTGATAGATGCGAGTTGAACCTTGCAGTATAATTTCTATGTTTGTACTCATTTGAGGGTTCAACTTCTCCTTGATAAGCAGTATAAAAATATTGTACAGTGTCGGCATGCTGCTTGTAAACTCCTTTATGACGTGGCCATCTTCCACCTTTATACAGAGTAACTTTTTTCTCTGTGTAGAATTTCAGACTATCTTCACGAGGAAGATTCATCATTGTACAGGATAATTGATCCTTTGGATCAATTCCTTGGTTGATTTCTTCATCTTCAATTAAGGTATGGCCTATTTTTACAGCTCTGCGAGAAGAAGAGGTTGATGGTCTAGATGGAGAAGAAATAAATGAATTTGTTGACAAATATCTGAGAAAAATATTTACAGTTCTACCATCACTTTGTTCACTATTTAGAATTCCAGACTATCTTCGCGAGGAAGATTCATCATTATACAGGGTAATTGATCATTTGGATCAATTCCTTGGTTGATTTTTTCATCTTCAATTAAGATATGACCTATTTTTACAGCTCTACGAGAAAAAGATGTTGATGGTTTAAAAAAGAGAAGAAATAAATGAATTTGTTGACAAAGATTTGGGAAGAATATTTACAGTTCTGCCATCACTTTTATGCATTGTGGCTTGACTTTTCATTTTGGGAGAAACATTTTTTAACCAGTCGAGTTTCCAATCAGAAGGTATTTCTACCGATTCTATATGGCCTTTCTAAAGTTGGACAGTACCACTAAGCCTTCTAGCATATAGCAAGTTTTCTAAGATCTTTGGATGGTTCGTGTTTGTCATACTATAGACAACAAAAAATATTTATAGAAGCATATTTAAATTCACCAAACATATTAAGACCAAAGAGGGAGGTGAATAATCCCCAACAATCTAAAGAACCATGTTTTACTTCTTTACATCCCTTATTGTGGACTGCGATAGAGAGATTAGGACAAAACTCAAAACAAATGACTTCATCATTCAATCATCCAAGGCTGGTAATTAGCAAGAATGCTTAAAGCTAACTTGACGACGATCACACAAAGCTAAATATATGACAGGTTTAATATTACCAGGAATCAAAGGAGTTATATGGATTCTAATAAGACCAAAGTATACAAATTTCACATCTTCATGTGACCTGATATAATTGATTTTTGGTTCAGGCAATAAAGTTAGTAAATTTGTTTGAAAATTCCTTTTGGGCTTATAGCTAAGAATTAACTCGACAGATTTGATTCTAGGTTTAACAAAAGACAGATATGTAGACTTATACACAAACTTTGATTTCAAGAGTTTGAATTTCTTATACACATGTGAAGCTTTAATAACTGGAGGTTTATACAGACTATTTTCCTTTTCTATGTTTTCTTCAGTAATCTCAATATCTGGACAATCAGAGATTTGTTAAGGAATGAAGGAAGGGAGTTCATAGGTTCCATCTAATTCAAATTCATTCATGATTTCTACTGTAGAGAAGGTTTGAGTCTTTCCAAACTCCATTGCGAAGAGATTTGAGGTTTGGTAAGCGAGAAAAATTTGGTAAGAGAAACATTAAATGCAGAGATAAAAAGGCGTAAGAAATTTTTTAAAATGGCCGGAGACTCGATGCAATAAACTTTTCCAAAGAATTTTTCAAAGCAGAGAACTCAAAAGGTCAAAGTAAGAGATTCTTACAGAATCAAGACAATCCTCAGTAATCTTTTACAATCTTGGTGTGGCTCTGATACAAATCTTTTATTTTCAGTAGATGCCTCCTATTATAGCTTACAACTCTTGTTGATAGAAAACCTGCGATAGTAAGCAGGGGCCGAATGGCTACGGCTTCACACTATTAATAAAATAAAATACTTTACAAACACTTGTTTAATTTCTAATTCTCAAGATCCTTCAAAAAGATTCTTCTCAGATCTTTGTCAACAAATTCATTTATTTCTTCTCCATCCAGACCATCAACCTCTTCTTCTCGCAGAGCTATAAAAATAGGACATATCTTAATTGAAGATGGAGAAATAAACCAAGGAATTGATCTAAAGGATCAATTACCCTGTACAATGATGAATCTTCCTCACGAAGATAGTCTGGAATTCTACACAGAGAACAAAGTTACTCTGTATAAAGCTGGAAGATGGCCACCTCATGAAGGAGTTTACAAGCAGTATGCCATCACTGTACAATATTTTTTGTTGCTTATCAAAGAGAAGCTGAACACTCAAATGAGTACAAACATAGAAATTATACTGCAAGGTTCAACTTGCATCTATCAGAGAATTTTGATGATCTCTGTAAAGATGTATTGTATATTAAAAATAACATCGACAAACTGACTATTTTTGGAGATAATACTAATTCTCTCTGTACAGATATGAAAATGCAATTGTCTTCTATTGACTCAAAGCTTGTAGATTTGGATGAAAGTCTTGAATGGCTTTCCCAGTAGGATCAGTAGGCAGAATCCTCTGCAAAATAGTTAGTCTGTAAGACAGACTTCGGCTCTAACTTAAGGCCAAGTAGAAAGTGGTCCAATACTACTTTGATTCAGCACACACATGTCCAATTCCAATTGTGGTACCTGAATATTGATGATCTCCTCAATCCTTTGAAAGAGATCACTGCATGGTGTAATTCTATGAGAGTTATCACAATTAATTCTCATCTAAACCCAGCTGGTACTACTAATTTTGCTTCAAAGTTTTTCTGGGGTATTGTTGACCAATGGTGGAATGCTATGACTGAAGCCAAACAATTTGACAGAGTTCATAATCAGCCTGATCCCCTATCTACATTATTTCATTTATTAATCAATGAGTTTGCACCTCCAGTCACTAATCGTCTACTGGAATCCAAAAAATGGCTTCTCAAAATGGAGCTATGTGATTTAAAATATTTTGATGCTTTTACCAAAAAATTTATAGAATTGGCATATGAAAGCAATAGCTTTTCATCCACTGAAATTAAGATCAAATTTTTGCATGCTTTACCTTATAATCTCATTGATAGGGTAATTTCTTATATTGATCTTAAAAGTCTAACAATTGAAGATCTCTTCTCTTGCCTTTTTCGAAGGATCCTGAGAATCAAAAATTAAACAAGTGTTTGTAAAGTATTTTGTTTTATTAATAGTGTGAAGCCATAGCCATTCGGCCCCTGCCTACTATCATAGGTTTTCTATCAACAAGAGCTGTAAGCTGTAATAGAAGGAGGCGTCTATTGATGATAAAAGATTGGTATCAGAGCGACACCAAGATTGTAAAAGATTACTAAGGATTGTCTTGATTCTATAAGAATCTCTTGCTTCCACCTTTTGAGTTCTCTGCTTTGAAAAATTCTTTGTAAAAGTTTAAATCATCGAGTCTCCAGCCATTTTTAAAATTGTCATAAGCCTTTTTATCTTTGCATTTTCTGTTTCCCTTACCAAATTTTTTTCGCTTACCAGACCTCAAATCTCTTCGCAATGGAGTTTGGAAAGACTCAAACCTCCTCTAAAGTAGAAATCATGAATGAATCTGAATTAGAAGGAACCTATGAACTCTCCTCCTTCATTCCTTAATAAATCTCTGATTGTCCAGATATTGAGATAATTGAAGAAAACTTAGAAAAAGAAAATAGTCTGTATAAACCTCCAGTTATTAAAGCTTCACATGTGTATAAGAAATCCGAACACTTGAAATCAAAGTTTGTGTATAAGTCTACATATCTGTCTTTTGTTAAACCTAGAATCAAATCTGTCGAGTTAACTCTTAGCTATAATCTCAAAAAAAAAATTCAAACAAATTTACTGTCTTTATTGCCTGAACCAAAAATCAATTATATCAAGTCACATGAAGATGTGAAATTTGTAAACTTTGGTCTTATTAGAATCCATATAACTCCTTTGATTCCTGGTAATATTAAATCTATCATATATTTAGCTTTATGTGATCATCGTCAAGTTAGCTTCAAGCATTCTTGCCAATTATCCAGCCTTGGACGCTTGAACGATGAAGTCATTTGTTTTGAGTTTTGTCCTAATCTCTCTATCGCGGTCTGCGATAAGGGATGTAAAGAAGTAAAACATGGTTCTTTAGATTGTTGGGGATTATTCACCTCCCTCTTTGGTCTTAATATGTTTGGTAAATTTAAATATGCTTCTATAAATATTTCTGTTGTCTATAGTATGACAAACACGAACCATCCAAAGATCTTAGAGAAATTGCTATATGCTAGAAGGCTTAAGGGTAATGTTCAACTTCAGAAAGGCCATATAAAATTTGGAGAAATACCTTATGATTGGAAACTTGACTGGTTAAAAAATGTTTCTCCCAAAATGAAAAGTCAAGCCATAGTACATAAAAGTAATGGCAAAATAGTAGATGCCCAGATAGATACAAGATCTTCTCTCTCCTTTGCAAAATCACAACTCATCCATGATTGGAAGACATTGGATGACACCATGGCTTATAGGAGCCTAGATGTCCAAGGGAACAGTTTTATTTGTAACAAATATAAACATTAGCAAACCCTTCGGATACAAGATAAAATCTTCTATGCTGATTTCTTTACTTTAGATAGGATGCCTGTAGATATTCTTTTAGGCGGTGCCTTTATTGACAGATACTTGCCCTATGGTTCAACTACCAAGAGTATCATGTTTACTATAGAAAATGAAAGGATTAGAATTCCTCGCCTTATCTATGCCATTGAGTAATTTCCCAGTTCAATGACTCAAATGCCTGAAATAATAATCTTAGCTGAGATCCAAGAACTAGGTGAAAATATTAAAGCCACTATTTGTTCTAATTACCCTCAGGAGTTTTCGTTAAAATCTATGCCTGAGATGGACATAAAAATCCTCAAAGGTAAACATATGAAGATTGAAAAAAAAATTCCAATACTAGCAGAGGATTATAATGATATGGAACTCTAGATCAAAGAATTGGAGTCTAATGGCTTTATTGAAAAATCAACTTCCCCTTTCTGTTGTTATGCATTCATGGTCAATAAACACTCAGAGCAAAAGAGAGGAAAGATAAGAATGGTCATCAATTATACACCATTAAATGCCATTACACAACCATTTCCATATCTGATTCCAGATCAAAGCTATCTGGTGGAGAAAGTCGCAACATGTAAATATTTCTCCCAGTTCGATTGCAAGTCTGGCTTTTATTAGATCAGAGTCAAAGAAGCTAACAGGGAAAAGACAGCATTCAGCTACCCTTTCGGCCATTTCTAGTGGACAATAATGTCTTTTGGCTTGATGAATGCCCCAACATATTATCAAGCACATATGGATAAGATTTTTCAAGGCACTTCTGTCTTTCTTTGTTTATATATTGATGATATACTAATTTTCAGTAATTCTCTTACTGACCACTTTACTCACCTATCAAAAAATTTCCAGTTGGCTCACAATGCAATAATTGTACTTTCAAAAACAAAAATTCAATTGTGCAAAATTGAATGCAACTTTTTCGAGATGGTATTTCGAGATTCTAAACTGTAGATCCAACCGCATATTAAAGAAAAGGTCATTAGTTTTTCAGAGAAGCTAGATAAATCTAAGCTTCAAGCATTTTTAGGATTACTTAACTATTTAAATAGTTTTTATTATAATTTTGGTGAAGACAGTTGGAGTGGAAATTTATCTTTTATATCACTCCACGACATTACTCATGCGAAGCTAGACCCCAGCACTGGCATCTTTTTAGTACCTTCAAGCTAAGGTGTCTTTTTAATCCAATTAGTGAAGATAACTTGCTGATTGAAGTGGAAGCAATGTTGGACCCACCAAACCAAACGTCCTCATCCAGCGCATCCAACAACATCTCCTTGTAGATTAACTTTTATGCTGTAAAGTATGATGGGACGTGACACCGCCTTGGCAAAGATTCTAGGCAGGACCTCCCAAAATACTATATATAGGCCTTTTCTCCATAGAGTTTTCATCAAAAAATTTCTAAGCTTTAAAAATCTAGTAGCCTTGTTTCAAGAGTATGCTTTTCTCTTGCCCTTTTCGAAGGATCTTGATAATCAAAAATTAAACAAGTGTTTGTAAAGTATTTTGCTTTATTAATAGTGTGAAGCCGTAGCCATTCGATTGCAAGTCTAGCTTTTATCAGATCAGAGTCAGAAGTTGACAGGGAAAAGACAGCATTCGGCTGCCCTTTCGGCCATTTTCAGTAGACAGTAACACCTTTTGGCCTGATGAATGCCCCAGCATATTATCAAGCACACATGGATAAAATTTTCCAAGGAACTTCTAACTTTTTGTGTGTATATATTGATGATATACTAATTTTCAGTAATTCTCTTATTGACCACTTTACTCACCTCTCAAAAAATTTCTAGTTGGCTCACAATGTAGGAATTGGACTTTCAAAAACAAAAATTCAGTTGTGAAAAACTGAATGCAACTTCCTCGGGATGGTAATCCAAGATTCTAAACTGCAGATCCAACCGCATATCAAAGAAAAGGTCATCAATTTTCCAGAGAAGCTAGATATATATAGGCTTCAAGCATTTTTCGGATTACTTAACTATTTAAATAGTTTTTATCCTAATTCTGGTGAAGACAGGTTCATACTTCAAGAACTTCTCCAAAAAAAGAAAGCTTTATGTTGGAAGGAAGAACGTACAACAGCTATTTAAAGGATCAAATCTATAATTGCTTCACTTTCAGAGCTTACATATCCCAAAATCTGATCAAATGAAGGTTTATACTGATGCCTCTGATATTGCATGGGGAGGAGTACTTGTTTGTGTAAATAACAATAAAGAATTTATTTATGAATTCTATAGTGGAGTATTCAGTACTGATGTTCTAAAATGGATTTCTTTTGACAAAAAAATCTATGCTGTAAAAAAATGCCTTGAGAAGTTCATGTTGAAACTTCTCCATTTGCCTCATTTTATTGTAATTACCGATTGCACTAGATTTTTGACCTTTAAAGAAAAGGATCATGGTCGGAAGGATGGTCGTAGTAAATATGTTAGATGGCAAGATTTATTTAATTAGTTTAATTTTTTGATAGAGCATATTAAAGGTAATGATAATATAATTGCAGATTAGCTTAGCAAAAATCCTCCTGCTACATTGATGCATCAACTCGTCCTTGGTTTTAATTGAACCAGAGTTGATAACCAAGGATTTTCATCCATGAACATCTTTGTCCAAGAACAAATTTTGTGTGAAGAGTTGCATCCGCGATATTCAAAGATTTCTTATGCAGTAGGACAAGATCTACAAATGTCTTCAGCAACCACTATCTCGATAAACCGCCATCAAAATTATGGATTCGTCTATATTGGAAGACTAAACAGTGAACTTCTTTATCATCAATTCACTGAATTGTTAAAATATCCCTTATGGACATGGTTGGTTAAGATAAGGTCTCCACATAATGAACATCTCTACCGATGGGTCGCCAGGCATGGCCCACATCGTATTCATGAAGAGGAGAACTATGATCAAGACACGGTAGTGCATACTATCATTCGAAGATAGCTGGAGTGGGAATCTTACTTTTACATCACTCCACGACATTACTCATGCGAAGCTAGACCCCTGCACTGGCATCTTTCTAGTACCTTCCAACTAAGGTGTCTTTTCAATCTAATCAGTGAAAATGAATTGCTGACTGAAACGGAAGCAATGTTGGACCCACCAAGCCAAACGTCGTCATTTAACGCATCCAACAGCATCTCCCTGTAGATTAAATTTTATGCTATAAAGTATGATGGGACATGACACTACCTTGAAAAATATTCCAGGCAGGACCTCCCAAAATACTATATATATGCCTCTTCTCCATAGAGTTTTCATCAAATTTTTTTGAAACTTTAGAAATCTAGTAGCCTTGTTTCAAGAGTATCCTCTTCTCTTCCCCTTTTCAAAGGATCCTGAGAATCAAAAATTAAACAAGTGTTTGTAAAGTATTTTGTTTTATTAATAGTGTGAAGCCGTAGCCATTCAGCCCCTGCCTACTATCACAGGTTTTCTATCAACAAGCGCTGTACGCTGTAATAGAAGGAGGCGTCTACTGAAGATAAAAGATTGGTATCAGAGCCACACCAAGATTTAAATTCACCAAACATATTAAGACCAAAGAGGGAGGTGAATAATCCCCAATAATCTAAAGAACCATGTTTAACTTCTTTACATCCCTTATCGCGGACTATGACAGAGAGATTAAGACAAAACTCAAAGCAAATGACTTCATTATTCAAGCGTCCAAGGCTGGATAATTGGCAAGAATGCTTGAAGTTAACTTGACGATGATCACACAAAGCTAAATATATGACAAGTTTAATATTATCAGGAATCAAAAGAGTTATATTGATTCTAATAAGACCAAAGTGTACAAATTTAACATCTTCATATGACCTGATATAATTGATTTTTGGTTCAAGAAATGAAGGCAATAAATTCATTTGAAAATTCATTTTGAGCTTATAGCTAAGAGTTAACTCGACAGATTTGATTCTAGGTTTAACAAAAGACAGATATGTAGACTTATACACAAACTTTGATTTCAAGAGTTCAGATTTCTTATACACATGTGAAGCTTTAATAACTGGAGGTTTATACATACTATTTTCCTTTTCTAGGTTTTCTTTAGTAATCTCAATATCTAGACAATCAGAGATTTCTTCAAGAATGAAGGAAGGGAGTTCATAGGTTCCTTCTAATTCAGATTCATTCATGATTTCTACTGTAGAGGAGGTTTGAGTCTTTCCAAACTCCATTGCGAAGAGATTTGAGGTCTGGTAAGTGAGAAAATTTTGGTAAGGGAAACAAAAAATTCGGAGATAAAAATGCATATGACAATTTTAAAAACTCCCGGAGATTCGATGCAATAAACTTTCCCAAAAAAAATTTCGAAGCAGAGAATTCAAAAGGTGGAAGCAAGAGATTCTTACAAAATCAAGACAATCCTCAGTAATCTTTTACAATCTTGGTGTGGCTCTAATACCAATCTTTTATCTTCAGTAGACGCCTCTTTCTATTACATCTTACAGCGCTTGTTGATAGAAAACCCGCGATAGTAGGCAAGGGCCGAATGGTTACGGCTTCACACTATTAATTTAACAAAATAATTTACAAACACTTGTTTAATTTTTGATTCTCAGGATCTTTCGAAAAGGGCAAGAGAAGAGCATACTCTTGAAACAAGGCTTCTAGATTTCTAAAGCTTAAAATTTTTTCGATGAAAACTCTATGGAGAAGAGGCATATATATAGTATTTTGGGAGGACTTGCCTGGAATCTTTGCCAAGGTGGTGTCATGTCCCATCATACTTTACAGCGTAAAAGTTAATCTACAGGGAGATGCTGTTGGATGCGCTAGATGAGGACGTTTGGCTTGGTGGGTCTAACATTGCTTCCGCTTCAATCAGCAAGTCATCTTCACTGATTGGATTGAAAAGACACCTTAGCTAGAAGGTACTGAAAAGATGTCAGTGTTAGGGTCCAGCGTCGCATAAGTAATGTCGTGGAGTGATATAAAAGTAAGATTCCCACTCCAGCTGTCTTTGAATGATAGTATGCACTATCATGTCTTGATCATGGTTCCCCTCTTCATGAATACGATGTGGGCCATGCCTGGCGACCCATCGGTAGAGATGTTCATTATGTGGAGACCTTATCTTAACCAACCATGTCCATAGGGGATGTTTTAACAATTCAGTGAATTGATGATAAATGAGTTCACTGTTTAGTCTTTCAATATAGATGACTCTAGAATTTTGATGGTGGTTTGCCTGGATAGTGGCTGCTGAAGACATTTGTAGATCTTGTCCTGTTGCATAAGAAATCTTTGAATATCGTAGATGCAACTCTTTGCGCAGAATTTGTTCTTGGACAAGGATGTTCATGGATGAAAATCCTTGGTTATAAACTCTGGTTAAATTAAAACCAGAGACGGGTTGATGCATCAATATAGCAAGAGGATTTTTGCTAAGCCAACCTGCAATTATATTATCAATACCTTTAATATGTTCTATCAAAAAATTAAACTGATTAAAGAAAGTTTGCCATCTAACATATTTACCGCGACCATCCTTCCGACCATGATCCTTTTCTTTAAAAGTCAGAAATCTAGTGCAATCGGTAATTACAATAAAATGAGGCAAATGGAGAAGTTTCAACATGAACTTCTCAAGGTATTTTTACAATCTTGGTGTGGCTCTGATACCAATCTTTTATCGTCAATAGACGCCTCCTTCTATTACAGCTTATAGCTCTTGTTGATAGAAAACCCGTGATAGTAGGCAGGGGCCGAGTAGCTATGGCTTCACACTATTAATAAAACAAAATACTTTACAAACACTTGTTTAATTTTTTATTCTCAGGATCCTTTGAAAAGGGCAAGAGAAGAGCATACTCTTGAAACAAGGCTACTAGATTTCTAAAGCTTAAAAATTTTTCAATGAAAAATCTATGGAGAATAGGCCTATAGATAGTGTTTTGGGAGGTTCTGCCTGAAATCTTTGCCAAGGCAGTGTCATGTCCCATCATATTTTACAGCGTAAAAGTTAATCTACAGGGAGAAGCTGTTGGATGTGCTGGATGAGGACGTTTGGCTTGGTGGGTCCAACATTGCTTATCGAAAAATTCAACTGATTAAAGAAACTTGTCATCTAACATATTTACCGCGACCATCCTTCTGACCATGATCTTTTTCTTTAAAGGTCAGAAATTTAGTGAAATCGGTAATTACAATAAAATGAGGCAAATGGAGAAGTTTCAACATGAACTTCTCAAGGCAATTATTTACAGCATAGATTTCTTTCTCAGAAAAAATTTATTTTAGAACATCAGTACTGAATACTCCACTAGAGAATTCACAAACCAATTTTTTATTGTTATGTACACAAACAAGTACTCCTCCCCATGCAATATAAGAGGCATCAATATAAACCTTTATTTGATAAGATTTTGGGATATGAAGCTCCGGAAGTGAAGTAACTATAGATTTGATCTTTTGAATAGCTGATGTATGTTCTTCCTTCCAATAGAAAGTTTTTTTTTCTAGAGAAGTTCTTGAAGTATGAACCTGTTTTCACCAGAATTAAGATAAAAACTATTTAAGTAGTTAAGTAATTCCAAAAATACTTGAAGCTTAGATTTATCTAGCTTTTCTAGAAAATTAATGACTTTTTCTTTGATATGCGGTTGGATCTGCAGTTTAGAATCTCGGATTACCATCTCGAGGAAGTTACATTTAGTCTTACACAACTGAATTTTTGTTTCTAAAAGTACAATTCCTACATTGTGAGCCAAGTGGAAAATTTTTTAGAGGTGAGTAAAGTGGTCAGTAAGAGAATTACTGAAAATTAGTATATCATCAAGATATACACACAGAAAGTTGGAAGTGCCTTAGAATATCTTATCCATATGTGCTTGATAATATGCTGGGGCATTCATCAAGCTAAAAAGACATTACTGTCCACAAAAAATGGTAGAAAAGGCAGCTGAATGCTGTCTTTTCCCTGTTAGCTTCTTTGACTCTGATTTGATAAAAGCTAAACTTGCAATCGAACTGGGAGAAATATTTAAATGTTGCGACTTTCTCCAACAAATAGCTTTTATCTGGAATCGGATATGGAAATCGCTGTGTAATGACATTTAATGGTTTGTAATTGATGACCATTCTTTTCTTTCCTCTCTTATGCTCTGAGTGCTTGTTGACCATGAATGCATAACAATAGAAAGGAGAAGTTGATTTTTCAATAAAGCCATTAGTCTCCAATTCTTTGATTTGGAGTTCCATATCATTATAATCCTATGGAGGCATTGGGATATTTTTCTCAATCTTCATATGTTTACCTTCGAGAATTTTTATGTCCATCTCAGGCATAGATTTTAACCAAAACTGCATTCACCTAGACAGTAATCTTGGTTTGAGTAGAAAGAACTTTCTACTTCTTCATCCTCTTCTTTATCTTATGTGGGCAAGAATATATACGACTGTGGCTCTGTCTTTGGTCTTGGGATTTCTCTTGGAGAATATTTGCTGGTGAATTTATTCTTGATCCAAGAGGCACTTGGCTTGAAAGAGCTTTGAAATTGTAAAGAAAGATGTTACGATTTTTGTAATGTCGGTAGTATTCGAGGCATTGAGCGCTTTCTCCCTCTAGATTTCTCCTTTGGAGTATCCTCTCGTTCTTGACTTTTCTGGTCTCTCTTGTATTTCTTGGTGATGCCTAGACCAAATTCCATGTGCTTCATAATGTAGCTGCGAGTGATCATGGTGCCGAGGACGGTACCATGGGCGTTGCATGTTAGTGAGCGGTTGTTCTAAGTCATCGGCTAATGACTCTAAAGCATCTGCATCATTATCGTCTTCTGAATCATCTTCGGGGAGATCATCTAGAATTGGTTCATAGATGTCATCATGTAAATAAAGATCTTCATTAGAATCAACAATATCCCTCCACGCTGCTGCGTTGGAGGTAAAAACAGCTTTAACTACAAGATTTTTGTAGTGACATTGAGGAGCAATATGGCCAGGCTTGCGACAGATGTCGGAAATAGGCTGTTTGGACGGAAGACGAGCAGTGCGTCATTTCTTGAGGAAATGATGAGGAGGTGCATAAGAATGCTTACAAGGAAATGAGCGATGCTGGAAAGAAAGATGCTTGCGACACTACTTCTGGTGTTTTCGAGGCTATACAAATGGCCGATAGCCAGATGGGACTGTTTCAGGAATGGCTGGAGCAATTTGGGAGGCTTGATGCTTAGTGAGCTTGTGGATGGATTTAGTCTCAAAGACTAAACACATAGCTTGCTGCTTGGAAAAATCAATCACATTTGAGAGAGAGAGATCTTCAATTGTTAGACCTTTAAGATCAATATAAGAAATTACTCTATCAATGAAATTATAAGGTAAATCATGCAAAAATTTGATCTTAATCTCAGTGGATGAAAAGCTCTTGCTTTCATATTTCAATTCTCTAAATTGTTTGGCAAAAGCATCAAACTGTTTTAAATCACATATCTTCATTTTGAGAAGCCATTTTTTGGA
Source organism: Torreya grandis (assembly GCA_037957365.1). Taxonomy (NCBI): domain Eukaryota; kingdom Viridiplantae; phylum Streptophyta; class Pinopsida; order Cupressales; family Taxaceae; genus Torreya; species Torreya grandis. The sequence continues at coordinate 380,412 of JARHVA010002300.1, forward strand.
TTCTAGTTCACGATTAGAGACTAGAGGTGCAAACTCATTGATTAGTAAATGAAATAATGTAGCTAGGGTATCAGGCTGATTATGAACTCTGTTGAATTGTTTGGCTTCAGTCATAGCATTCCACCATTAGTCAATAATACCCCAGAAAAACTTTGAAGCAAAATTAGTAATACCAGCTGGGTCTTGATGATAATTAATTGTGATAACTCTCATAGAATTACACCATGCAGTGATCTCTTTCAAAGGATTGAAGAGATTATCAATATTCAGGTACCACAATTGCAATTAGACATGTGTGCGCTGCATCAAAGTAGTATTGGACTGCTTTCTATTAGGCTTGAAGTTACAGCTGAAGTATGTCTTATAGACTAATCGTTTTGCAGAGGATTCTGCCTGCTGATTCTGCTGGGAAAGCCATTCAAGACTTTCATCCAAAGCTACAAGCTTTGAGTCAATAGAAGACAATTGTTTTTTCATATCTGTACAAAGAGAATTAGTATTGTCTCCAAAAATAGTCAATTTTTCAATGCTATTTTTAATATACAATACATTTTTATAGAGATCATCAAAATTATCTGATAGATGCGAGTTGAACCTTGTAGTATAATTTCTATGTTTGTACTCATTTGAGGGTTCAACTTCTCTTTGATAAGCAACAGAAAAATACTGTAGAATGCCAACATGCTGCTTGTAAACTCCTTTATGAGGTGGCCATCTTCCACCTTTATACAAAGTAACTTTGTTCTCTGTGTAGAATTCCAGACTATCTTTGCGAAGAATATTCATCATTGTATAGGGTAATTTATCCTTTGGATCAATTCCTTGGTTGATTTCTGGTTCAGGTAACAAAGACAGTAAATTTGGTTGAAAATTCCTTTTGAGCTTATAGCTAAGAGTTAACTCGACAGATTTGATTCTAGGTTTAACAAAAGACAGATATGTAGACTTATACACAAACTTTGATTTCAATAATTCATATTTCTTATACACATGTGAAGCTTTAATAACTGGAGGTTTATTAAGACTATTTTCCTTTTCTAGGTTTTCTTCAGTAATCTCAATATCTGGACAATCAGAGATTTGTTCAGGAATGAATGAAGGGAGTTGATAGGTTCCTTCTAATTAAGATTCATTCATGATTTCCACTGTAGATTAGGTTTGAGTCTTTCCAAACTCCATTGCGAAGAGATTTGAGGTCTGGTAAGCGAGAAAATTCTGGTAAGGGAAACATAAAATGCAGAGATAAAAAGGCCTATGACAATTTAAAAAATGGCCAGAGACTCGATGCAATAAACTTTCCCAAAGAATTTTTCAAAGCAGACAACTCAAAAGGTTGAAGCAAGAGATTCTTACAGAATCAAGACAATCCTCAGTAATCTTTTACAATCTTGGTGTGGCTCTGAGACCAATCTTTTATCGTCAGTAGACACCTCTTTCTATTACAGCGTACAACTCTTGTTGATAGAAAACTCGCGATAGTAGGCAGGAGCCGAATGGCTACGGCTTCACACTATTAATAAAAAAAATACTTTACAAACACTTATTTAATTTTTGATTCTCAAGATCTTTCGAAAGAGAGCACTGCATGGTGTAATTCTATCAGAGTTATCACAATTAATTCTCATCTAGACCCAGCTGGTACTACTAATTTTGCTTCAAAGTTTTTTTGGGGTATTGTTGGCCAATGGTGAAATGCTATGACTGAAGCTGAACAATTCGACAGAGTTCATAATCAGCCTGATCCCCTAGCTACATTATTTCATTTACTAATTAATGAGTTTGCACCTCTAGTCGATAATCGTCAACTGAAATCCAAAAAATGGCTTCTCAAAATGGAGTTATGTGATTTAAAACAGTTTGATGCTTTCGCCAAACAATTTAGAGAATTGACATATGAAAGCAAGAGCTTTTCATCCACTGAAATTAAGATCAAATTTTTGCATGCTTTACCTTATAATCTCATTGATAGGGAAATTTATTATATTGATTTTAAAGGTCTAACAATTGAAGATATCTCTCTCAGATGTGATTGATTTTTCCAAGCAGCAAGCTGTGTTTAGTCTCTGAGACTAAATCCATCCAAAAACTCACTAAGCATCAAGCCTCCCAGATTGCTCCAGCCTTTCCTGAAACAACCCCATTTGACTGTCGGCCATTTGTACAGCCTTGCAAACACCAGTAGTAACGTCGCAAGCATCTTTCTTTCTAGCGTCGCTCATTTCCCCGTAAGCATTCATATGCATCTCCTCATCGTTTCTTCAAGAAACGACGCACTACTCGTCCTCTGTCCAAACAACCTATTTGCTGCATCTGTCGCAAGCCTAGCCATATTGCTCCTCAATGTCACTGCAAAAATCCTGTAGTTAACATTGTTTTCACCTCCAACGCAACAACGCGGTGGGATATTGTTGATTTTGATAAAGATATTTATTTACAGGATGACATCTATGAACCAATTCTAGATGATCTCCCCGAAGATGATTCAGAAGATGATAATGATGCAGATGCTCTCGAGTCATTAGCCGATGACTTGAAACAACTGCTCACCAACATGCAACACCCATGGTACCATTTTCGGCACCATGATCACTCGCAGCTACATTATGAAGCACATGAAATCTAGTCTAGGCATCACCAAGAAATATCATAGAGACCAGAAAAGCCAAGAATGAGAGGATACTCCAGAGGAGAAGGAACATCCAAAGGGAGACAACCCTCAATGCCTCGAATACCACCGACATTGCAAAGACCGCAACATCCTCCTTTGCAATTTCATAGCTTTTTCAAGCCAAGTGCCTCTTGGATCAAAAACAAATTCACCAGCAAAAATTTTCCAAGAGAAATCTCAGCACCAAAGATAGAGCCACAATGTGATATATTCTTGCCCACAAAAGATAAAGAAGAGAATGAAAAAGTAGAATGTTCTTTCTACTCAGACCAAGATTACTGTCTAGGGGAATGCAATAATCTCCAAGAAGAAGAAGAAGTAGAAGAATCAAAACCAAAAGCAGAAGACATCTACACTGAACAATCTATTATTCAGGATCTAGAGAGACAAAAATTGGTATGTACTAGCATTCCTCCCTTAGAAATTCCACAACCAGCTTACTTAACCTAGCTGATTAATGGAAAGTTTGCCCAATTTATTACTTTAAAAATCAATGGCAGACTAGTAGATGCCCAGATAGATACATGAGCTTCTCTCTCTTTTGCAAAATCACAACTCATCCATGTTTGGAAGACATTGGATGACGCCATGGCTTATAAGAGCCTAGATGTCCAAAGAAACAGTTTTATCTGTAACAAATATAAACATCAGCAAACCCTTCGGATACAAGATAAAATTTTTCATCCTGATTTTTTTGCTTTAGAAAGGATGCCTGTAGATATTCTTTTAGACAGTGCCTTTATTGATAGATACTCGCCCTATGGATCAACTACCAAGAGTATCATGTTTATTATAGAAAATGAAAGGCTTAGAATTCCTCACCTTATCTATGCCACTGAGCAATTTCCCAATTCAATAACTCAAATGCCTAAAATAATAATTCCAGCTGAGATCCAAGAAATAGGTGAAAAGATTAAAGCCACTATCTGTTCTGATAACCCTCAGTAGTTTTGGTTAAAATCTATCCTTGTAATGGACATAAAAATCCTCGAAGGTAAACATATGAAGATTGAGAAAAAGATCCCAATACCAGCAAAGGATTATAATGATATGGAACTCTAGATCAAAGAATTGAAGACTAATGGCTTTATTGAAAAATCAACTTCCCCTTTTTGTTGTTATGCATTCATGGTCAACAAGCACTCAGAGCAGAAAAGAGAAAAGAAAAAAATGGTCATCAATTACAAACCATGAAATGCCATTACACAGTGATTTCCATATCCAAATTCAGATAAAAGCTATATGTTGGAGAAAGTCGCAACATGTAAATATTTCTCCTAGTTCGATTGGAAGTTTGGCTTTTATCAGATCAGAGTCAAAGAAGCTGACAGGGAAAAGACAACATTCAGTTGCCCTTTCGGCCATTTCTAGTGGACAGTAATGCCTTTTGGCTTGATGAATGCCCCAACATATTATCAAGCACATATGGATAAGATTTTCCAAGGCACTTCTAACTTTCTGTGTATATATTGATGATTTACTATTTTTTAGTAATTCTCTTACTGACCACTTTACTCACCTCTCAAAAAAAATTCAATTGGTTCACAATGTAAGAATTGTACTTTCAGAAACAAAAATTCAGTTGTGCAAAACTGAATGCAACTTCTTCGGGATGGTAATCCGAGATTCTAAACTGCAGATCCAACCGCATATCAAAGAAAAGGTCATCAGTTTTCCAGAGAAGCTAGATAAATCTAAGCTTCAAGCATTTTTGGGATTACATAACTATTTAAATAGTTTTTATCCTAATTCTGGTGAAGACAAGTTCATACTTCAAGAACTTCTCCAGAAAAAGAAAGCTTTCTGTTGGAAGGAAGAACATACAACAGCGATTCAAAGTATCAAATCTATAGTTGCTTCACTTTCGGAGCTTCATATCCCAAAATCTGATCAAATGAAGGTTTATTCTGATGCCTCTGATATTGCATGGGGATGAATACTTGTTTGTATACATAACAATAAAGAATTCGTTTGTGAATTCTCTAGTGGAGTATTCAGTACTGATGTTTTAAAATGGATTTCTTCTGGCAAAGAAATCTATGTTGTAAAGAAATGCCTTGAGAAGTTCATGTTGAAACTTCTCCATTTGCCTCATTTTATTGTAATTACCGATTGCACTAGATTTCTGACCTTTAAAGAAAAGGATCATGGTCGGAAGGATGGTCGCTATAAATATGTTAGATGGCAAGCTTTCTTTAATCAGTGTAATTTTTTGATAGAACATATTAAAAGCACTGATAATATAATTGTAGATTGGCTTAGCAGAAATCCTTCTGCTACATTGATGCATCAACTCGTCCCTGGTTTTTATTTAACCAGAGTTTATAACCAAGGATTTTCATCCATGAACATCCTTGTCCAAGAACAAATTCTGCGCAAAGGGTTGCATCTACGATATTCAAAGATTTCTTATGCAACAGGACAAGATCTACAAATGTCTTCAGCAGCCACTATCCAGGCAAACCACCATCAAAATTCTAGAGTCATCTATATTGAAAGACTAAACAGTGAACTCATTTATCATCAATTCACTGAATTGTTAAAACATCCCCTATGGACATGGTTGGTTAAGATAAGGTCTCCACATAATGAACATCTCTACCGATGGGTCGCCAGGCATGGCCCACATCGTATTCATGAAGAGGGGAACCATGATCAAGACATGGTAGTGCATACTATCATTCAAAGACAGCTGGAGTGGGAATCTTACTTTTATATCACTCCACGACATTACTTATGCGACGCTGGACCCTAACACTGACATCTTTTCAGTACCTTCTAGCTAAGGTGTCTTTTCAATCCAATCAGTGAAGATGACTTGCTGATTGAAGCGGAAGCAATGTTGGACCCACCAAGCCAAACGTCCTCATCTAGCGCATCCAACAGCATCTCCCTGTAGATTAACTTTTACGCTGTAAAGTATGATGGGACATGACACCACCTTGGCAAAGATTCCAGGCAGGTCCTCCCAAAATACTATATATATGCCTCTTCTCCATAGAGTTTTCATCGAAAAATTTCTAAGCTTTAGAAATCTAGTATCCTTGTTTCAAGAGTATGCTCTTCTCTTGTCCTTTTCGAAGGATCTTGAGAATCAGAAATTAAAAAGTGTTTGTAAAGTATTTTGTTTTATTAATAGTGTGAAGCCGTAACCATTCGGCCCTTGCCTACTATCGCGGGTTTTCTATCAACAAGCGCTGTACGCTGTAATAGAAAGAGGCGTCTACTGATGATAAAAGATTGTATGAAAAGGCACGTAATGCCGTGTTGATTTGAGAGCAACAGAGGTTCAATACAAGTACAAAGACTAGCAAGGTGCTTAGTTAGTTCAAAAACACTCATGTATGAAAACATACACACGTAAAGTTTGAGTTGCTCTTGACATTAAACATGAAACATTTTTTTAATCCAGAGTTCACCATAAATCCTACGTACATGGCATAAATCTATTTGTTGATATAATTAAAAGTTCATAAATTGTTTTGAAAACTGTGCGAGCGATGCCCAGTGCCTACTGTGCGAGTTTTTATTTGTTGACACAGAAAAGCGTGCTAAAACGCAGGGGAAGCAGGCTTTTGTTTGGTCGTACCGTGCTTTGCTGCGGAGCTCTTCAAAACGCGCACAATTTACAAAAACAATGTACTTTTAAATTTCTGTGGAGCTCTGAATTTTTATGTGCAAGAAATAGGGCCACTGCCCTTTGACGTCATTGGAGGGGGTCTTCAAAGCCTGCTTTTTATTTATAGCCGCATACGTCACGTAGGAGGATAGTAGCCTTCATATTTAATTAGACTTTGCACATGAACAAAATGTTTACTGTTGAAAGAGCATGTTCAATTGATGTATATGTAGTTGTTACGTTCCAAAAACCTCAACCCCCTGCATTTTAGAAGTGCAAAATGAAAACGCCGTGAAGAAGAAACTCCTTTAGTAGATTAGTGAGATCTTTAAGTCTCATAAGTTTGTTATTAAACAAACAAATACAAATATCAACAAAGTACATTTTTTTAGGCATAGAAGCATGATGAAATTGTAAACCCTCTAAAATTAATTTCTTCAACATAACTCACTTAAAATCTGTGACATTAAACGAAGAAGCTATTCTCACATCCATAACATTCAAGGGATCAAAAAGACAAATTGTTTACCATTCCCAAACATAAGATTAAGAGATATATCATCCAAGTTCAAAATTTCCCTCCACTATTCCACCGCCTTATGATACTTTCACAAAAGCCAATCCATACAAGATTTAGTGTCAACTCTAGTATTAGGGATAGAGGATGACCCATGAAGGGAAGAAGGGTTACTAGCTATGTCCACATTTGCTACCAAGATTCTTACCCCAAGAGAGTTCATTGACAACTTCAAGATAGAGTCTATTTTTTTGGTCAAGCGAAAGAGTATTAAAGAGAAACTCATTATCCATAGCAAACAATTGGGCTTGGGCTTTATTGGTATGTTCTTCCTATTCTAGAGAGATCTGAGGATAAAGATATAGGTGGCAAGGTCTAAATTCTTGTTATCAACTACCAACTTAAAGACAAACCTAGGTTAGTCTTCATTCCAAACTGTATCGACCTCATTCAACAAACCTTCACTAACACAATACTTAATAAATTTTAAGGCAAATAGAGACGAGGCATTAAATACATTCTTGAGACCTTCATCACTTACAAGGACTAGAAAGTTGTGAGAGGAAATTGAATGCCAATTACGGAGCCGAATGGATACCCTGAAAGACAACACTTCCTCCCAACACCCTAGATGAAAAATGAAATAAGACCCAAATAATAAATCAAAACCTTGATAAGGCATGGCACTCACAAAATCATTTTCAACATGCCACTTCGCACACGGGACAATCATAATGGGGACAAGTTGACTACCACACTTAAGTAGTTGATAATATCATACTAACAAAGGGTCCCATGATGGGGGCTACTACCTCTACAATTTTAGGAAAAGAGGTTCCATGTATCATCACAAGTTTAGAATTTACTTATAAAATATCTGTACCTTAAAAAAAAATCAAACAACTCTTTTTAGTAAAATGCTTCTAATTTTTCTCAATAATATGTATTGCAAATTTTTTTAAAAATCGTAAGATTGTTAATAGGGAAAAAGACTTATATAATTTCTCAACATTGTCTCCTTAAAAATAATTAGCTAGCCCCGAGCATGGGATCCCTACCTAAAACATCACTTAATTAATACAATGCAATTCTCCAAAGAAAGGTCACCACAATGCCAATCCTCATGAACACCATGATTTAAGGTTCCAAAATTAGCTAAGAAGTTTGCTAAAGCTTTCACCAACAAATTCAACAGATTCCACGAATAGTTATAATTGAAAGCTCTCATCAACAATTTAATTAGATTAATCGATTCCATAAATAATATAATTAAATTAATTGAAAGCTTGTATAAATAACTTATTTTAATTAAGAAATTATGAAAATTTTAATTTAATTAAATTTATTAAAATTATAGTTAAATTTTTTTACAAATAATTTAAATAAATTAATTCAAATCATGATTGAAAGCTTAACACTTTCAATGGCTTCCACAAACAATTATAATTTTTCACGAATAATTTAATTATATTAATTTAAAGTTTTCATGAATAATTTAGATTAATTAAAAAATATTTCATGAAAAAAAATAATTTAATTAGATTAATTGAATGCTTTCATGAACAATTTAATTTAATTACATTAATTGAAAGATTCCACAAATAATTAAACTATATTAATTGAAAGCATCTCCAAGCAATTTAACTAGAAATCTTTCTTAAACAATTTAATTAGATTAATTTAAATCTTCCACAAACAATTTAATTTGATTAATTGAATGTTTATATAAACAAGAACAATTGAGATTTAATTAGATTATTTGAAAGCTTCTATAAAAAAATTTAGATTGATTTAAAAAGATTTTACAAATAAAAATAATTTAATTAGAATAATTGAAAATATTAACTAATAGTTTAATTATTATTAATGGGGGGAAGAATGGTAAATGTAATATACCATTTAAATTTCTTATTAAAATGTTTTTAATGTAATACATTTTATATATGTGCAACTTTCATATAAGTAAATAATGGTTCTTTTCTTCAATCGAACTAATGAAATTGGAGTTAATCAACCCTCAAATCACATTTTATAGTCATATAATTAGGTTGAAGGGGCTCGAAATAGCCGCATATTAATTCAAATACACAACTATATTGGTACTCCAATGGCTAAGTTTTGGCCATAGGTTTAAAAAGTACATTTTATGACATCTTGTGATAAAATTAGTTATATCATAAGGCATGTATGTTTGCAAAAAGTATTGGAAATTGGGGCACAGGGCTTACAATTTATGTTTTAGGGATTAGGGATTAGGGCATAGGTTTTAGGTTTAAGGACTTGTATATAATGTCTAATCGTTTTATGTCATGTTCAAGCCTAATTCTTACTACAAAGTATGCTAATTGGGACTAAATCAATTGGTAAATATGGTATATAATTTAGGGTATAGTGTTTAGGGTTTAGGGCTTAGGTTTTAATGTATATATGGTTTAGAGTATATAGGGTCAATAACATAGATAAATGAAGATAATTTGAACCACTTGAACCCATTTATGATTATAGAATATGTTTTTGGGTTGTCATTATACCCCATGTCATTGTGCAGATTGAGTGAATTAGTCAAATTAGATAATTAATCATGTCATTTAGGCCAAATTGAGCCCTATGAACTTAATTCCTAGTCTAAATGATGTTAATTTGGGCTAAAATGATTGGTTCATGGTTTAAAGAGTTTATATTCATGGTTTAGAGTTTAGGGATTAGGGCTTAGGGTATAGGTTTTAGGTTATATAAGGTATAATCGTGATGGTGATTAGGGTAAATTTGAGCTCCCTGAACCTAGATCTATGACTAAAAAAGTGATTTTGGGATCAATTAGCCCCCACATCATTACGAATTGAACCTACGAAGTCAATTGTGGTAATGAGTGATGCGATTTTGACCAAGTTCATCCCTATGAACCTAATTCTTATTATATATAAAAGATGTTAATTGGGGCTAAATTTATTAGTTTAGGGTCTACAATTTAAAGGGTTTGGGGTTCATGGCTTATCACTTAGGGTTTAAGGTAAATGGTATAGGGTTTAATTTAAATGATATAGGGTTTAGGGTTTAAGATATCAGATATAGGGTCCAATCACTAAGGTAATTAAAGAAAATTTGAGTTGCTTGTTCACCTATTTGTGATAATTACCTGAACATGTTTGCATTTTTAATAAAAGTAGGTTTAGTTAAGCCATACATGTTGCATACATGTTATACAATTGATTGATCCATAAATTTGGTTTAGGGGATCAATATTGCCCAAATCATACCCCTAATTGCACAATTTGACTAATTGGATCAATTCATGATAGAATAAAACTTTTAATTTTGCCCCAAATCAAATCTTGCTCTTTAAGAGGTTCAAATTGGCCCCAAATGCTTCCTGTATTAAATGAATCAACTGTTTGGTTAATTATGTATGACATGACATTAGGGTTAATTTCAATCTAAATCACATTAAATATATAATTTAAATACGTTCATGTGGCTCATTTTAACCCTAATTACCTCCACAATTAAGCCAATTGACATTTATATTCATTAGCGGATGACTTCAAGTTTATTGAGCTTAAAACCACATTTTATACAAGTAGAACTTGTATATAAATAAATTATGTTTCTTTGCTTCAATCAAGATAATGAAATTTGAGCTAATCAACCCCCAAATCATATTTTATAGTCATGTAATTAGGTTGAAGGGGCTCGAAATAACCCTAATTTACTTCGAATGCACACCTAGATTGGTAATCTAAAGGCTAAGTTTTGGCTATAGGTTTAAAAAATGTATTTTATGAAATATCATGATAAAATCAGTTATTTCATAAGGCATGTATGTTTGTGACATCTTCGAACTTGACAAAAGACAACTTCTTATATGCAAAACAAGGTGTTAACGCAATGATATACCTTGAAAATAGATCTTTATATAAATTCACTTACTGACTCAAATAATCTTATCAGAGACTCATAAAATACTACAAAGTTTATAAAAGCTTTTTACAAGTTCCAAACACCACCAATTATCCACAAAAACTAACACATACTTGTTTAACCAAATTCAACCTCTTTTAGGATTGTATACATTATTGACACAAAATACAATGACCCTTGATTTATTTTTTGTTGTTCCAAAACACCATTTGAACCTTGTGAAGACTATAAATTCCTTTTAAAATACCAAATTTCAAATAACTAATCCTTAAACATTTATAATATCATTGAACTCTCTTTCGAACCTAATACTCTAGGTCCGTTAGTACTCAGTCAGAGGATCCTTGTACTCCAATTGATTTTTGGATAATATAATTTATTTAATCATGTATAAAATGAAATCTAAATCAAATCTACCAAATTAGGAATGATTTGGATTGATGGATCACCAAAAACTAACTTTTGACTTCTTGACCATGTCTAGGATGAATTAGGACTATCTACATTTTAAGGAAGATTAGACTCATACGAAATGAATAATAAATTGATTCATAGGTTAATAAATCTTTGATTATCATTCAATGCTATCAAATCTTGACAATAACATTGGTCTCAAACAATAGTCTTAATCAACCAAACTTTATTCTTAAGACTACTCAACCCAATAGCTCCTTTAGTAGGTCAAAATGCAAATTTAGGTTTTTAGGTGTTATGAATATATAACACAATCACGTTATTAATGCAATCACATTATTAAGTAATGTGATCACATTATTAAGTAACATGATAATGTTATTAATGCAATTAATAATGTGATCACGTTAATACCATGATCACGTTATTAATGTGATCATCTAATTTTGAATTTAAAACATGCACCTTTTATCTTTGGAATGGCTTGGATTCCCGATCCTAAGGTTTGGACCTATCAATCTGTAGTTGAGTCTGGGACTTATGATAAGTAAAAATCAAAATTCAACTTTGATTGCCAAATACACTCTGAATTTCAATATGAAAATTTAAAAACCTAATACTGTCATGATGATCATGCTTTCCTCTTTCCAAAAATATGATTTTTATAATTTTTGGACTAATTTAAGGTTTCAAACTATGTTGATTTCTAATTATACATTTTTTAGGCCACTACATGCCTATACATATTCATATAATTTGTTTTTCGTTAATCCAAGTGAAAAACAAAATATATTTTTATAAATTAGGCCTAATTCTACACACATAAAAAAAAAAAATTGATTTTCAATTTTTTTGAGGTAGTTAGGCGCGTCAAACGAATGACTATCAATTTTTTTATCAGTTTTTAGGATCTATTTACTTGCAAAATTTATACAAAAAAGTATTCATTAAAAAAATATAGGTCACAAACTAGAAGACCTTATCTAAAGTTTTCCCAAAGGGTTTCAAATAATATTAAACACTACTCAAAAAATGGTGCACTGTATGGCCATCTATCTACTCTATTTAAAAAAAAAAAAAGAGTTCCCCTTCAAATTTTAGTTGTTTGACCTAATTATACTTAACCATTTTAAAAAAAAATAGTGTTTTGGAGATTAGACTCGAAATGCTACATTTCATGTTCTTACACCATCTTCAAATTTGGAATGTAGATATCTCAAATTATCTATAGAAGTTTAGATTTCTAATATTTTAGAAATATCATGTCCATAGGTAGGCCATTTTTTGTCCCCCCACTTTGTGCACTTACCCTTTTTTTCAATAAATGAGAATGTACAACAACATAATAAGAAAAAATTGTATGCATTGAATCAAATTGTTGCTCGAAGAATTACAACTAGAGGACAAAGCAATAATGTTGTGGGATTGAGTGGTGACCAGTTTGAAGTTGAATTATTAATTGCTATTGGTGCAAGGGTGATGCTTACTACAAATATATGGAAAAATTAGGTCTTGTCAATGGCACCCTTGGATATGTTCAAAGCATTTATACAAACTAGCGTTGGTACCCCTTGAACTATCTACATATGTAATGGTTCAATTAAATAAATACATATGGAATCTTTGTATTGATGAAACTTCAATTAAAATTCCAATCACCACTATACAAAGGTGTCGCATGTGTCTGTTTCCTTTGAACTTCACATGAAGATTGATAATCTACAAATCATACGGCTTAACACTTGACAAAGCCACAATTGATATATAACTTACAAAAAGACAAGGTCTAATATTTATTGATATATCATGTGTTAAGTCATCCCATAGATTAAAGATCGCATCGTCTTTCACATATGCCCAATTTGAGAGATTGAGGAATGGAAAAAGAGTAAAGAAAAAAAAAAGGATGAACAAAGACTTCAATTGTTAGAGGATTACATGTATATAATTCGAATATCATAATCTAATTGTTATATTGCATATATATATTGCTCTCTATTTCCCTTTTTAATATCAAATGCATTTAGTTTGAATATCATAATTATATATATGTGTGTGTTGCTTTGTATTTTCTATTTTAATATTGTATTAAATATATTTTTATGAACAATAAATATTTACTTTTATTTTATGTAATGATAAGTATTACTAGTAAACATATGTTAGATAAATTTATGTAAAATATGTTGATAGATATTATTTTTAAAATATCTATTTTATTAATATTATAATTCAATATAATATAAATATTTCAAAAATAATATTTATTATCATATTTTACATATATTTATTTAAGATATATATATTAATATAATATTATTAATATAAATATTATATAATATAATATCAAATGAACAAATGTTAGAAATTTGAATAGTGATAAAAATACAAAATAAATTTCAAAATTTCATATCAATAACACTTTTTGATCAAACGAGCCCTGTTTAAAGTGGAATTCCACGTTACATACAAATATTAAATATATATATATATATATATAAAAAATTGTGATTACTCACATGGATGGTGATCAAATCTTCAAAAATTATTTAAAGCTCCTTCATTGTTTGATTTTAATTTTGGTGAATAATACTTTTTAATTTGACACGTGCACTCATTCCATGCCTTCCCGCACTTAAATAATGTTATCTTATTTTGAAGAATTATGTTTTAGTCCTTAAAAATCAAAAGAACAACCCCCCATTCAATTAATTTAGAGAAGAAAAGCAAAGAACAGAGTGTCTCAATCATACGAATTCTATATTCTCTATATTTACGCTGATAACAATATGAAGTGACAATCGCCTCAATTGACTAAAACTTATTAAGTACTTAACAAAACAATCTATCCAAATTTGCAGTAGCAGCAAAGCCATTCAATGAGTCATTTACAAAACGAGTACCAGAGATTATGTAAACATTTACACGTTATGAGTCATGAATCTGGCGCTTTGAGAGATTCTTATCATAATTGATGGAAAGCACCCAATCAAATCAAATCAACGCTTCCCACAAGAAAAACTTTTATTTTCTTCATGCTGTCTGTCAGCTTTTGGAAGAACTCAAAAAATTGACTGTCTGTCCCGTCACGTTATTATAGGACTCTGGATTGTGTTTCTGATGTATGAGACAACACACGTAATGCCTTGTTCATTTGAAGGGAATGGACGTTCAATCCAAGTTAGGTATCATACAAAAACTAGCAGGGTGATTACATAGTCTGCAAGTTAGGTATTAAATAAAAAGAGTAGCAAGGTGCTTAGAGAGAGCAAGCCGCATACGTCACGAAGTAGGACAGTAGTCTTCACATTCTTAAACCTATAAACTGTTAAAAACATGGTAAAACCTCAAACTGGGGTAATATACAGGTCTATTATGTGATACGTCTGATGCCCCATATCCCATATAGTGGATATGAGATGGGCAGAGAGATAGAGAGATATATACAGTCCAAGGAGATTCATTTCGCCCCCCAATCCGAACTGATTTTACGCCATACTATCGCATAAACGGCCTTCTGTACATAGGAGATAACGACATTGCACATAGCTTATAAGGACATAGCCCGTCCCGTGGGGGGACTCCAAAAACCAACAAAAAGTTCTTGCGCTTGGTTTGATTGTTCTTTGCGTTTTGATTTGATGGTGACATCATCGTATTTTATGATTTACCATCTCCACAATAGAAATAGACGTTTTTAAGAATGTCTGAAAATTTAGTGAAGTTTGACAACTATTCCAAAATGAACATGGCAATTAAGGTTTAGGATGAATTATATCGTCTATACCACTTTTGCATCATGACAATCTCTCGTGTTCGGTTTGGGTTTCTCGCCTTCCTTTTTTCCTTCATTTACACTATATATTGTGTTGAATTTTTTTCTTTTTTTTTAAGAAAAAAATTAGTAAGAAAAGCGGAACTATTATTTTAAAGTAATAAAAAAGTCTAGCATATTAAACAAAGAAATTAATTAATACCTTCCTAATCATAAATAAATTAAAAGAAACAATTTAAAAATATCATATCACAAAATTTATAAAAGCCAACTATTGAGAATTACTCTTTAAAAAATAGAAAAGAGCCAACACAAATAAAATATAGTAAACACCATCGAAAATCCTCAAGCCATTGCAATTTAGAAGTGCAAGATGGAAACTGCGAGAAAGAAACTCCTTCCACAGACCAATGAAATTTCCAAACCTTACAAGTTTGCTATTAAAAAAATAGATATAAAAATCAAAAGAGCACATTCTCTTGAGAATAGAAGCATGATGAAACCGTAAAATTTTCAAAACTAATTACTTTAACATAAATCACTTATAATTTATGAAATTAAAGAAAGAAACCATTTTCACATATGTAACCGTCAAAGGATCAAGAAGGCATTCAACCCATTTACCTTTCCCAAACACAAGAATAAAAGAGACATCATCTAGGTTCGAAATTTCCCTTCACTGTTCCACCACCTTCTCATCCTTCCACAAAGGTCAATCCATATAATATTTAGCGCCAACTCTAGTATTAGGGATAGAGGACCACCATTGAGCAAGTGACTAGCAAGAGTGTTCCTAGCAGCTGCTTATGTGGCACTTTGACTTCATCTACCATTGTCGTTACCTATCCATTGTCGTTAACTACTGCCTTGTCTACTGTTGTTAAGTATCCACTATCCCGATCTTCCCGTCTTATTGTTCCCTGTTGTTCCCGGTTTATTATTTTTAGCCAGTTATAAATTTTGAATTATCTCACCTCAAATACTTAAATATTAAAATTTGAATTATACCCCCTGTCAAGACTATTTTTGCTTTCAATAAATAGTTTCGTAGAAATTTTTGCCTCCCCTACTAACAACTGTTAATATGACTTGCACCAATTACTGGTTTGAAGATGAGGATGAAGATGAATTTCATCTCAATTCATCTTCATCTATAATTATAATATTAAAACATAATAGTATGTCCCACTTTTTAACATAAAAATATCACATACATTACTAATCTCTCTTTAAAATATCTTGAATTTAGATCATTGATATTAATTATATACATATATTTTAGATTATATATAAAAAAAATAAAATACATATACATTTTTATATTATTTTTAAAAATAATTCCTAATTTTTATGATTTATTTTTCAATTATTTCTTATATTAAATTTTGGCCACCTTACAGGTTACAATATGGTGTGCCAATTTCACTTGATGGATTTCAAGAAAGCGAGGCCTAATTTTAAGTTAATTTTTGGTTCTGTTCCTCGTCTCTTATGCTGCGACCGTTGTCAGCATAAGCTTCATTAACCCATTTCTCCCATTACATATATCTTCATGTCTGTTGTTTCCATTTTCATAACTTTTGATACCTGGTATGTTTGATTGATATCATTACTAATATGAGGCCAAAAATTCTTGTTCGATTTTGCAGATGGTACTAGAAAAGAAATATATTATACAAATGTAAATCTAGACTCATATTGTACGTCCTTCACAATCATCCTATAGAGATAAAACAATAGGCTTATAATCTGGAGTGTTCGCTCATCAACGGTGAGGACAAAACAACACTCCCCTTTCTTTATTTTCCAATACAAGTTTTGAGAGTGACATGTCACATCTGAGGAAGAAATTAATTTTGTTAACAAATGTTAGAAGAAATAATGCATCTGGTGGGGACGACGAAGGAATCCTGTGTTGCGACCATTCTCATTATGATAATGACGTTTGCTATTTGAGAGGAGACGTGAGAATCCATTCTCAAAATGCCACCATTTCCCTTCTTGCACACAATCATAGGAAAGATCTCTTGTCCAGTCAGGAAAAAATCAGGCCATATACATGCAAATGGGAGGAGGTGATTGTTGATGAAATCACCTTCTAGAGGATAATGCGCACACAAATTCGTGCCAAGTCTCGCATGTCATGCCTGCCATAGTTTTCTCCACGGGAGGATACACGTGCAAAGTTTACCATGTGTTCAATGATGTATTGTTGCCTCTATACATAACTTCCCAGCATCTGCACGGAGAAGTGGTGTTGGTGATTCTTGAATATCATGATTGGTTGATGATCATGCTTTAATCGCGGTATATTCCTATGCACATGTCTGGAGGGACAAGCTTACTCAGCACTCACAAACTCATTGATTTTAGTTGGGAAACAATCACAATTTTGTTAATATTTAGCACTTTTTGGTATGAATTTTATGATTCATGTAGAATGTGGACCCCACCAATTTTAAAAAATTCATCATAAAAATCCAAGTATTTAGTTTAGTTTGATACATAATTGGGGCCAACCAAACTCCATCCAAGGAAATTTATCCATCGAATGTCAATTTGGGATCTATTGGCCCAATTGCACACCATATTGGGATCAAAAGAACGATAAATTGATTGATAGGTTAATACATCTCCAATTATCATTCAATGCTATCAATTCTTGACAAAAACATTGGTCCCAAACAACAATCTTAATCAACCAAACTTTGATCTTAAGACTACTAGGCCTAATGGATCCTATTCGGGTTTTAGGGTGTTGAGAATATATAACACAATCATGTTATTAATGCAATCACATTATTAAGTAACATGTTGACATTGCTAATGCAGTTAATAACACGATCGCATTAATAACATGATCGTGTTATTAATGCGATCATAGTATTTGAATTTGAATATAATTCCTACACCTTTTGGCTTGGGAATGGCTTGGATTCTCAAGCCAAAGGCTTGGACTGTCAATGTACAACTGAGGTTTGAAATGTATGATAAAAAAAAATCAACTTTGATTGCCAAATACACTAAAATTTCAACGTGAAAATCCAAAAAATTAATATTGTCGTGACGAGCACACTCTCCTCTTTCCAGAAATATGATTTTTATAATTTTTGGACTAATTTAAGGTTTCAAACTATGTTTATTTCTAACTATGCCATTTTTAGGCCACTACATGCCGCAAACATACATGCCTATACATGTTCATGTAATTTGTCTTTCGTTGATTTGAGTGAAAAATAAGTTATATGGTCACAAAGTAGGCCTAATTTTACACACATTAAAAAAATGATTTTCATTTTTTTAAAGGTATTTAAGAATGTTGCACAAATAGCTATTCATTTTTTTGTCAGTTTTTAAGATCTATTTACTTATAAAATTCATAAAAAAAAGTATCCATTGAAAAAATATAGATCACAAACTATGTTATCTAAGTTTTCATCAAAGGGTTTCAGATAATATTAAATGTTACTAAAAAATTGGTGCATTGCACGACTGTCTATCTACTATGTTTTTTGAAAAAAAGGAGTTCATCTTCAAATTTTAGATGTTTGACCTAGTTATACTTAACCATTTTAAAAAAAAATAGTGTTTTGAAAATTAGACTCGAAATGCTACATTTCATGTTCTTACACCATATTCAAATTTGGAGTGTAAATATCTCAAATTATCTATAGAAGTTTAGATTTCTGAATTTTCAAAAACTTTGTGCACTTACCCGGGTGCATGAATTTGTCCATATAGGAATGGAATACGATTCTTATATATGAGAAAGTGTTCAATGTAAGCACACCACAAACCATAATTGGTCTTTTTGAGAAGAATTGTATGTGTATAATCAACATTCCTCCTCAGGGGTCTCTTAAATGGAGTCGTCATGACTGTGAGAAGACACCAAGGAAGTGCAATATTACACAATAAACTATAATGAACCCCTAAAGCACGCTCATGAATGGGATGTCAGGCACAACAGAGAATGTGTCAAAGTGAGCAATTAGTGCTAGAGTGATAAGGGACAATGCATGCTCAAAATGGGGATGTTAGACATAGATGAAAATACATCTATGTGTGAGCAATAGGTACACAAAGTACAACACAAAAAGTAGTAGGGCCCATAGCACAAGAAACCCACCTGAATATGACATTTTATAACTTTAGTATGTTTTACTAAAAAAAGTAGACCAATGAAAAGAGGGTGAAAAACATACAATTTTGAAAAAAGTGGCACTTAATTCTGAGATACCAATCAAAAGTTATATCAAAATATATTTTTCATCATTAATGGCCTATTTAATTAAATTGCACCTAAAATTTTAAAAAAATTATCCACACAAAAAGTAAGGTAACCTTCTAACAACTTGTTGAAACTGGAACTAAATGAGAAACCTCCTTAAGTCAACAAAAATAAAAAAATGTGCCCCTATACACCTCTATAAGCTCTAAAGTGACAAATAGCGTCACTTTAAGAGGCAAATACACAACGAATTAAAAAAAACCTAATAAAACTATTTCAATTTAAATTAAAAAATGCTTTAATGTTTTTAGGGCTCATTTAATAATTAAAAAACTATTAGGGCATGGAATTTTAGGTTTTGTCTTAGCAAGGAGAAAATAAGTTGTATGACATCACCACTTATGCAAAGAAAAGAATTGATTGACGTTGCCATATGCATGCACAAGTTAGATCTAAAAAAAAAACACCTTGGGGCACCACCATTGACGCATATATAGGTCTAATTTGCTATCAAGTGCCATCTCTTATCTTCCGCTCTCCTCTTCTCTTATCTGCCTCTAATATCAAACAAATTTGTTCACCACCGCTCCATTAATTTATCCAACCAGATGTGGATTTTGGATCCCCCAAAAAAAGATTAGCTTTAAAATAGCCTCTGACGGCTAACAAGGAATACAACTGATGTAAAATCCAACATTCTCTCACCTTTCCTCTCACACACTTGATGATAATATTCGTAGCCAGAGAGAAGGCTGACTATGCAAAGTAATACCCTGGTTCACCGATGATAGAGATAGAGATGGATGAGTGATGAGGGAAATAAGTGTGCAAGGTGGCTATGTTGGTGTATACGTAGGTCGTAGTAGGATCCCTCTCACAGCCACCTCTTCATTCATTGATCGACCCACTATTGGAGCAAATAGAGGATGATAAAGGATTTGGTAAGGAAGAGGATGCCTTTGCACAGGTCGTGAGTCAATAATGGAGCCTCAATAATTAAAAAATAATGCATAGGTAGTCAGATTCTAAGAGGTGATGCACATAGAGAATATTCTAAGAGGTGATGCACATAGAGAATAGGCCGTAGATTTGAATGGATTGAGGATAGGGCAACCCCCCTGTCAAAAAGTCTCAACCAGACTACAAATCAATGAACAACTAAGGAACAGGTTTGCTAATGGAGGAATAGCCTTTTGCACCAAACATTAGATTTACAATGGCAGAATCAATGAAGTTTCCTTGCCAATAATAGATTTGCCTATGCTTCCTCTTGAATGCAAAAAACCGGCCTCTTTCTTCGAATTGTAGCCTTTATGTTAGCACAACAGTTTGCTAAAGATAATGGCATAGAGAGTTTTGAGAGGCTTTTAAATGAGGTGGACCCACAAACAAATCAAAATAAATTGCAGCTATAAGAAATCCCTAACTGTGATCTTTATGCTAGCACAAGCAAGACCAATGGCATTGAAGGCCAATTTTAAGATGATATGCATGCTTAAGACAAATAAGGACCCACTGAATACCCTCTTACAAATCTGCAAGTAAAACACTTACATGTAAAATGCCAACATACCAAAAATGTACAAATTCCTTTAATAAATTCAAGAAAATACAAAACATAAATCAAACAGATGCTGAGGATCATTACCAGAATTTAGAGCTCTGATACCATGTCAAAATAGGCTAATAGGTGAATTTCTGGTAGAGTGAGCAGAGAAATTTTTTTGCAACAATGACTTTGCTTATATTCAAAAATATCCCAGAGGATGTACAATAATTACCTTTATATTAAACTGCCTTGCTTACCAATTATTTGTTCTATTACAATAGCTTGGTGAAGAGGAATAAAGAAAGAGGAGGGGGAGTTGACTCATAGAAGAACTCACTGTGGAACTCATAGGAGAACTCACAGTGGTGGAACTCTAGGTGGAACTCACCCTCTCACCCACTTTACCTCTTATCACATCTCAGTAAGCTGAAGCGGCATGTGTAGGGATTATCCATTTAATAATTAAATGGAATAATAAATATCCTACACCAACACATCAACAATACATACAACCTTACAAATGCCTATTTTAGATTTTAAAAAATTAGAAAAAAAAGTTTAATAAGCTTTTGAGAAAAAATTAGACATGTTGGGTATATCTTGATTGACAAGATGAATTTTATAAGTCAAAATATGCTTGAAAATATAGATTCTCGACTACATCAAACATTTAAAGGAAAATGATGATATGTGATTTGGTGGAAGGTCTATGATTTTTATTGGGCATTTGGGTCAATTGCCACTAGTAATAGATAAACCTCAATATGAAAGTAAATGATAAGAAGATTTATCATGGTAAAATTTTAGAATTGTTATTACACTTGATAAGATTTTTAGGCAATAAAATCAAATTGAATAATAACAACAGTTGCAAGAACCTATAACAAATATAAGAAATGCTAATCCAACCATTAATGATTGATAGTTGTTGATTACTAAAATGGATGGTTCACTTGAAATAGTTAAAAATGAGGATTTAAACGAACATATACATTTATTTTAATAAATGAGAATGTGCATCAATATAAAAGAGAAAATTGTATGCATTGAATCAAACTATTGTTCGAAGCATTGCAATTAGAGGAAAAAGTAATAATGTTGTAGGATTGGATGATGAACAATCTGAAATTGAATTATTGATTGCTATTGGTACAAGGATGATGCTCACTACAATTATATGGAAAAAATCAAGGCTTATCAATGGCACCCTTGGATATGTTCGAAGCATTGATACAAACCAATGTTGGTACCCCTTGAACCACCTACATATGTAATGGTTCAATTGAATAAATACAAACATGGATTCTTTTTGTTGATGAAACTCCAATTAAAATTATAATTGTTTCCATACAAAGGTGTCACATGTCTCAGTTTCCTTTGAACTTGGTATGGGGATGGGCAATCCACAATTCATATAGCTTAACATTTGACAATGCCACAATTGATATAGGACTCACAACAAAATAGGGTCTAATATTTGTTGATATATCATGTGTCAAGTCATCACATAAATTGAGGATCATATTGCCTTTCACACATGCCCAATTCGAAAGATTGAAGAACATAAAGAGAGTAAAGAAAAGAAAAGAAGAAGAACAATGACTTCAATTGTTAGAAGATTCCGTGTATAGAATATGAATATCATAATCTTATTAATAGAGAACAACACTTGTGTGTGTGTAAGTGCACGCACACACACACACACACACACACACACACACACACAAGTGTTGTTCTCTATATTCTATTTTAATATTGTATTAAATATATTTTTATGAATAATAAGTATTTACCTTTATTTTATGTGATGTTAAGTTGGATGAGGCCATGTGGTGGGGCTTGAGTGATTTACCAACTCCCATTTAGGTTCAATACCCTCTAGGCCCTAAGGAACTGATTATCCTTGCATTTACATAATCGACTAGGAGTTATAGTGGGGCTTGCCCTATTCAAATTAGAGCTTAATAAGCTCTAAGACACTGAGCTAAACCTTGATTCCCCTAATTATTTATATATAAGATAAATTCATGTAAAATATATTGATATATATTATTTTTGAAACATTTATTTTATTAATATCATAATTCAATATAATATTAATATTTAAAAAATGACATCTATTGTTATATTATATATATATTTATTTAAAATATATAAACTAATATAATATTATTAATATAAATATATTAATATTAAATAATATAATAATATGATATCAAATGAACAAATTTTGGAAGTTTGAATAGTGATAAAGATAAAATAAATTCCAAATTTTCACATCATTGAGACTTTTTTATCAAACACATGTTTAAAGTGGAATTCCACGTTGCATATGAGTATTATTTAAAAAAACATAAAATAAGATCATGATTATTCACATGGATGGTATTCAAATCTTCAAAAATTATTTAAAGCTCCTTCATCGTTTGGTGGTGAATAATGGTTCTTAATTTGAAAGAAGGTTTATTTAGCTATCCTTCTTACTTGGCCTCTCACTCTTCACTTAAATTAAAAATGGAAATGCAGATTTAGTTCTAATTTTTGGTTTAAAATGAGTGCTCAAATTTAGAGATCTAAGGTTGATTTGACATTGAAGTGTTGGGTTGGAAAATTTTACATTGTAAGCTCCCTGTTGGCGATAGGTTGAAATGCATAATGGTTCAACCAATCAAATGTCCTTTCTGCCAAAATGTTGAAAGTATGAAACATATATTCTGGGATTGCATACATGCTAGGAATCAATGGTTTGCTATGTTTAGAGACTTCCTCGCGATTTTTAATCATGATTTAAACTGGAAGGAAGCTATTTTGGGTTTTGGCATGCAAAATGAAGTGTTCACTGATTCTATTAGACAAGTTATTTTAAATAATAAATGGAAAAATAGATGTACAGTTGTATTTTCTAACAATGTTCATCAGGGAGTTAGCACTCTAAGGCTTTACTCTGACATATTTCTTCATGTGGTCTTCTTGTTTTCGCAGCTCCAAGTTTTATGCAAAAAGAATGCTCAAGTTATAGACTAGTTTCAAAAAGTTAAAGTGTTGAAGTCTCAGTGACATAACAAGCTCAGTGAATGTAGTGCTGTTTTACAACTCATGTAATGTTGTTTGGACAACCTTTTGAGCCTTGATTATATAATGCTTTTAGTGCTTTACTCAATTATTGAAATGTTATATAACAACCCTTATATTCTTTTTTCAACTATGTATTAATAATTTCATTATTTTGTAATGCTTTATTTCAATATTAAAAATAAAAATAAAAATTGACACACATGCTCATTACATACCTTCCCACACTTAAATAATGTAATCTTATTTTAAAGAATTATCTTTACTCGTTAAAAATGATAGAACAACCACACATTCAATTAATTAGAAAAGAAAAGAAAAGTGTGTGTTTCAATCACACGAATTCTATATTCTCTACATTTACTGCTGATGATAATGTGAAGTGACAATCGCCTCAATTGACAAAAACTTATTAAGTACTAGCATTCAACGAGTCATTTACAACACGAGTCTCAGAATATTTAAACATTTACGCGTTATGAGTCATGAGAGGCGCAGAGAAATATTCTTATCATAGTTGATGGAAAGCGCACACAATCAAATCAACGCTTCCCACAAGAAAAACTTTTTTTTTCTTCATGCTGTCTGTCAGTTTTTTTAAGAACTTATGAGGAATGGCCACGAAATTATAGGACTGTCTGTCCCGTCACGTTATTATAGGACTCTGGATTGTGTTTCTGATGGATGACAACACACGTAATGCTGTGTTCATTTGAGGGGGACGGACGTTCAATCCAAGTTAGGTATTATATCAAAAGAGTAGCAGAGTGCTTAGAGAGAGCAAGCCGCATACGTCACGTAGTAGGACAGTAACCTTCACGTTCTTAACCCTACAAAGTGTTAGGGTAGGGTTAAAAACATGGTAAAACCTCAAATGGCGGTAGTATACAGGTCTATTATGTGATACGACTGATGCCCCATATCCCATATAGTGGATACGAGGTGGGCAGAGAGATATGTACAGTTCATGACGGGGTTGATTACACCTTGGGAATACCCCCCCAAGGAGATTCATTTCGCCCTCCAATCCGAACTGACTTTACGCCATACTATCGTATAAACGGTCTTCTATATATATAGGGGATAAGGGCATTGCACATAGCTGATAAGGACATAGCCCATTCCGTGTAGGGACTCCCAAAACCAACAAAAAGTTCTTGTGCTTGGTTTGATTGTTCTTTGGGTTTTTGATTTGATGGTGACAACATTGTATTTTATAAATTTTCATCTCCACAATAGAAATAGACTTCGTTTTTAAGAATGTTTCAGATATAGTTGAAAATTTAATGGAGTTTGACAATCATTCCAAAATGTATATATATTTTTTATACCACTTTTGTATCATGACAAATTTTTATTTTGGGTTTGGGTTTTTCACCTTCTTTTTTCCTTCTTTTTATGTATTGTGTCGATAACTTTTTTTTTTTTTTTAAATAAGGAAAAAGAAACCCTTATTTTAAAGTAATAAAAAAGGTGGAGTATATTAAACAAATAATTTAATTAAAACCTTTCAAATCATAAATGAGTTAGAAAAAACAATTAAACAGGTCACATCAAAAAATTTATAAAAACTAATTATTAAGAATTACTCTAAGAAAAATAGAAAGGAGCCAACACGAGCAAAATATAGCAAACACCATTGAAAGTCTTCAAGCCATTACATTTTAGAAGTGTAAAATGGAAACTGCAGGGAAAAAAACTCTTTCAACAAACCACACCAATAAAATTTCCAAACTTTATAAATTTACTACTTAAAAAATAGATATAAAATTTAAAGAACACATTCTCTTGAGAATAAAAGCACTATGAAACTGTAAACTTTCTAAAACTAATTACTTCAACATAACCCACTTATAATTTACAAAATTAAACTAATAAACTATTCTCATATAATAGTCAAAGGATCAAGAAAACATTCAACCCATTTCCCTTTCCCAAACACAAGAAAAGGAAAAACATCATTTAGGTCCGAAATTTCCGCCACCTTCTGATCTTTCCACAAAAGCCAATTCATATAATATTTAGTGCCAACTCTAATATTAGAGATAGAGGACAACCCCTGAGCAAAAGAAGGGTTACCGGTTGCTGAGCGTAACTAGCAGGCGCGTTCCTAGCAGCTGTTTATGTGGCACTTTGACTTTAACTACCACTGTCGTTAACCTCTGCCCTATCTACTGCTGTTAACTATCCACCATCCCGCCGTTCTCGTCTTATTGTTCCCTGTCGTTTCCGGTTTATTGGTTCTGGCCAGTTATAAATTTTGAATTAACGCGCCTGAAATACCCTACTATTGAATTTTGAATGAAGCCGCCTTTCAAGACTATTTTTGCTTTGAATAAACAGTTTCATAGAAATTTTTGCATCCCCTGCGGTCAATATGGCTGCACCAGTCACGATGACGTCGATGTCTACTTCGACGTCACGTCGAGAGCTCTATTTTTAATACAGGCTTGGGGATGCAATTTCACTTGCTGGATTTCAAGAAAGCAAGGCCTAATTTCAAGCTAATTCTGGTTCTGTTCCTCGTCTCTTATGCTGCGACCGTTGTTAGCATAAGCTTCATCAACCCATTTCTCAACTACGTAAGCTAGATTATTGTCCGTTACATATATCTTCATGTCTGTTGTTTCCATTTTTATAACTTTTAATACCTGATATGTTTGATTGATATCATTACTAATATGAGCCCGAAAATTCTTGTTCCCTTTTGCAGATGGTAGTAGAAAAGAAATATAGTATACATTTGTAAATCTAGACTCATAGTGTCCTTCACAATCATCCTATAACACAACAGCCTCATAATCTGGAGTGTTCTTCGCTCATCAACGCTGAGAAGAAACCAACACTCCCCATTCTTTATTTTCAAATACAAGTTTTGATAGTGACAACATCTGAGGAAGAAATTAATTTTGTTAACAGATGTTAGAAGAAATAATGCATCTGGCGGAGACGACGGAGGAATCCTGTGTTGTGACCGTTCTCATTATAATACCGACGTTTGCTATTTGAGAGGGGATGTGAGAACCCATTCTCAAAATGCCACCATTTCCCTTCATGCCCACAATCATAGAAAAGATCTCGTCCAGTCAGGAAAAAATCAGGCCATATACATGCAAATGGGAGGAGGTGATGAACACTGTTAATGAAATCACCCTCAAAATAGAGCATGATGCGCACACAAATTCTTGCCAAGTCTCGCATGTTAAGTCCGCCATAGTTTTCTCCACGGGAGGATACACAGGCAAAGCTTACCATGTGTTTAATGATGTCTTGTTGCCTCTATACATAACTTCCCAGCATCTCCACGGAGAAGTGGTGATTGGTTGATGACCAAGTATGAAGAGATTGTGAAGCAGCTCACCAACTACCCAGTCATCGATTTCAGTAAAGACGAGCGAGTCCACTATTTTCCAGAGACGATAGTTGCCTCAACATACACTATGAATGGAGTAT
This sequence comes from Torreya grandis, assembly GCA_037957365.1. NCBI lineage: Eukaryota > Viridiplantae > Streptophyta > Pinopsida > Cupressales > Taxaceae > Torreya > Torreya grandis. The sequence continues at coordinate 407,628 of JARHVA010002300.1, forward strand.
AAATCCAGGGCTCGTGAAATATGGTAAGAGCATTGGAGACTTCTGGGCACTCGTCAGCAATGCATATGCCCCTCGATTAAGTTCCATGGCTAAAATAGAGAGGATAAGCGAAGAACCAATGTCCTTATTAAAGACATCTGGGCTTGGTAACGATTCACAAGAAGCAAAGCCGAAATTGGTAATAATATCTGGGTAGAAATCAAAGACAATGATGAACCAGAAAGGAATCGTCACATTGAAGATAAAATTGGGTTCCAAGTAGAAATACTGAATGCCAAAAAAAAACGCAGAGATGGTAGAATGCTTCGAGCTCTAAATTCTTGCGATGTTATGGTGGGAGTTCATGGTGCTGCCATGACACACTCTTTGTTCATGAGGCCTCGTGCCGTTTTTATACAGATTGTGCCATTGGGTACAGGCTTGGCTACCTCTAACTATCATGGGGAGCGTGCCACTAAGTTAGGATTGAAATATCTTTAGTACAAAATCCTGCTAGAAGAGAGCTCTCTATTTGCAGAGTATGGGAGGGATGACCTTATTCTCGGAGACCCGAAGTCCATTAACAGAAAGTGATGGTGGTTGACAAAACGTGTGTATCTGGATGGGCAGAACGTGAAGCCTTCCTTGAAGCAGTTTAACAAGACCTTAAGAGAGGGTGCTATTGTGGGTACTGTGGTTCCATGCATCATCAAAAGTTTAAAAAATATCTACAAAATATTTGCATCTTAAAATAAAGAGTAGTTACTCTTTAGGAAGGAGCTTTTGAGGGGTGGGATGTAATAGGGAGTTGAAGATTTGTATGGCTGTTCCTATTTTTCTAATAGTCAAGTGTACATTTGTATCTCATCAAATTTATTCTTTTTTTTCCAAACAACACTTTTTTAGTAAAATACTCCTAATTTTGCTAAGGAGTGTATATTGTACACATTTTAAAAAAGCATGAGACTCCTCGTAAGGAAAAACTATCTTATAATTTTTTAGCAGCATCCCCTTGAAAATAATTAGCTATCCCACAACATGGGACTAGGCTCTAATTGTGGTTTATTCCTATGCACATCTCCGGAGGGGCAAGCTTATCTAGCACTCACAAACTCGTTGATTTTAGTAGGGAAACAATCACAATTTTGTTAAAATTTAGCACTTTTTGGTATGAATTTTACGATTCGTGTAGAATGTGGACCCCACTAGTTTCTGAGTGTTGGTTAAGCTCAAGTTGTCTAGAGGCATGTGAATTTGACTTCACTAAAAGAGTAAGATAGATTTTTTACAAGAATTGAGCATATTTATGTATAAATTACAAGGAGTGTTTGGTGTACTTAAAAAAGAAAAGATACATCCATAGACATTATTTTTAGAGGCTTAGGAGAGAGGAGAGTTTATAGAGGCTGAGAATCATCACCTAATGTAACAAATATTTAATTTTTATACATTAAATTATTCTTTATGAAATTTAAAATGGTCTATGGCATTGTTAATAATTATAAATATGTACATCATCGACACAAATGAGATTCTATAGACTCTATGAATGTTCATGATAGTCCCAAAATATATAGAAAAATAAAATTAGTTAAGCCAGAGGCTTATTACGGTGGGGCTTGGCCTTAGGATTCATCTCACAAGAGACAAAATCACAAATATTCATTTTAAGGTATTATATGCATGCATGAGATTACAAAGATAATTCATGGTCTTGAGGAACACATGTATATGCACCCCTGGGAGCATGTGAGCACGAAAAGTTGGAGGAAATTCGCATACTCAGCCAATAGATCAACGTTCTCCCACATCTTAGAGGTGGACACGTGAGTCGAACCATGGACAAAAGCTCCACAAGACTATACAACACGTGCATGATCACAGTGAATATGTCAGGTTCATGGTTGCAAAAGCTGATTGGAGAGAACATGTGCCACTGCATTGAGGCCTTCCTTGTGGACACCACATTCGTAGAATGTAAGTTATTAGAATAATTTATATGGTCTTTAGATTGTTCAATGTTATTGTTAAGGGTAAAATTTAATCTAAGTTATTTGAATAATTTATAAAGTGGTTAAAAGTCATTTTTGTTTATTTGAGGTCACTTCAATAAAATATGTATGTTTTTTGGTAACGAACACGATATTGGGTGAACCCAATAATCTTGGAAATAAGTGTAATGAAAAATATAAATATGTTTTCCCTACTTTCATATATGATGTGTCAGTGGGAAGTCCAAGCACTCACTAGAAATGAAAGTATTTCATATGAGGTAAGTGATGTGTCAGTGAGAATTTTAGTACTCACTGGAAGTGAAAACATAAACGGTTATATTTACGTATATAGGTTATTCACTAAAAATAAAGTACATATTTGATATGTTGTTTAAAAATGTATATGTGTTGAATTTTTAGTAAATATGGTGTGATTCAGTTCCCTAGATCCACACTAATAGATGCGTGTTAGAATAATATAGGTTAATATGTATAATATTATTGTTTGTGAGTAATGAATTGTAATAAGAACTCATTTTAGATAGGCTTAAGTGAGATTTTTTAGGGATTTGTTGATATGCATAACTCCAATATTGTAGGAATACATAAGGATATATATGTAATCTTTTCACATGAATTAAGTGAATATAATTTTGGGTGTGCAAGCTCAAACCAAATTTAATACTTGCATCAAACAAAGGGCAATTAAAAACTTCCATGATTAAGCATTTCCTCAACAACAAAACAAAGACTTTGGTGGTGGCTCAATTATACCCATTAGAGGTCTAGGACAACTCCCACCTATAAATGGCATTTCAATGTATGCATGCAAATATTTTGGGCACACACTATGGCGAATATTTTATACAGTTGTTACATTGGAAACAAATTTTTGTCAACAAGGATGCATAGAAAAACAAATACTATTCATAAATTAGTTAACTAACATCAAAGATACAAACACAGTAGAAGAATATTAGAATATTCTCATGTCAAGAACAACATCATTCATACCTCTATAAAAACAAGAAGATTTAAAAATCTCTACACATTTATATGCAACAAATGTACTACCAATAATGCATAATATGCAAATGTTGAAATCACTAAATATGCCACTCAGCTTAAGCCAATTATGCTTCTACGTAAGAAATAAAAAATTATGTTAACATCCAATATATGGGTGAAAGGAGGATTAGTTAATGGAGCTATTGGATAAATCATTGACATCATCTAAAACTCAGATTTAAAGCCACTTTTCCTATCTGTATATGTAGTTGTTGCATTCAAAAAATACTCTAGCCCCCCATGGGATGCAAAGAATCTTACACATGTAACGATTACTCCTATTACACAAGATAATCATCGCCATATGCCTATTAAAAAGGCATGGTCTATAACCATACACAAAGCATAAGGAATGACACTCAATAAAGCAACAATTGACATTAGAGACATTGATCGCTAAGGCTTAACATTTACTGTCGTATCAAGAGTATGTTCAATCAATGACATGTATATCTCTCCTACATTTACCTTTGAACGCTTTACAAGAATGAAAGAAAGTAAATATGTAAATATTAAAAAATCAGAGGATAAAAGATTGATAGAATTACATCTTTCACACCATTCATAAGAACTCTAACTTTGTAATTATTGTTATATACAATTTAAAAAAGAGAGATATTTGTAACTATTGTGACATACAATACATTTTATAGCTTCAACATTTTCACCATTACTATATATTATAAAAATTAATATATAATATTAAAATTTATATTATATTATATAATCTAATATTTATTAAATTATATAATAATAAATTTTCAAAAGAAATTGATAACTGAATTATAAGATATAAAACAAAAAAGATTTACAAGGTAGTGAATAGCAAATATAAACACTTAGTACAAAAATTAAAATACTTGGGTAAGTGCACAATGTTAGGGGATAAAAAGTGGCCTATCCGTAGACATGATTTTTCTAAAATTTAAAAAATTTGAACTTTTGTAGATAATTTGAGATATCTACACTCCAAATTTGATACCTACATATGTCATAAAAGTGTGCTACCTACTATTTTATTAAATGTACACATCATTTAAATTTATGGGGAGTCATTTCCCTTCCATCATAATATCAATTCAAAACCATGGGCTTTAACATAAGGAGTGATGCGAGTATCCATAAAGCCAAGCCATTCTAGGGGAAAGGTCCCAATAGTCATGCACCTTCACTTTAGACCTTAATTGTAATCCCTAATTCCTAAAATATAAATTGCAATCCCTAATCCCTAATCCATAAAACCTATGCACTAATTTGCCTTAATCCCCAATCCATAATCCCTTATATACATTAAGTATAACATGATCACATTATTTAATAACACTATTGCATTATTTTGAACATAGGCAACACTCAATCCTCATTATCAATTTCCAACCCCATAGCTTATATCGTCAATAAAGTGATTACGTTATTCAATAACATGATCATATCATTATCGATATCAACTTCTCAATGGGTTAGATGTACTAAGACCTTGTAGAGAACATAACATGATCATATTGTTTAATAATGTGATCACATTACTGTTAACATAGGTAACACTTGATCCTCATTACCAATTGTTAACCCGATATATTATATCGATAATAACATAATCGCATTATTCAATAACGCGATCAAGTTTTTAGCGACATCAACTTCTTGATGGGTTGGATGTGTTGGGAACTTGTAGAAAACATAACATGATCACGTTATTATTATTTTAGTGATAAACTCACTTATCAATGACTATTTTTAGCCCATATCAAGACTTCTGTCCATCCAAACATTCTCTACGTGTACTTTTGCAATATCTGCATACCTGTGTACTTGACCCCACCTTTGAAAAGTTATCAATTATCCCTTCTAATGCGTTCCAGATCATGTTTGAAGAGAAAGTTGTTGAAGAACAAAACACCAAAGGAATTAGAATATTTCAAAGAGAAACACAAGCTACTAATGTGAAAAGTGCATGGTAAACAAGGTACAAACCTTAATCTTGATGAACCAAATACCATAGATAATGAGCCAATTAATGATAATGAATTAAGAAATGATGAAATTGACTATAATAAATTGAATAATGTTAAAATTGACCATAATGAAATGAATAATAATGAAATTGACCATAATGAAATTGAAAATAATGAATTATTTCATGTTGGAAGTTCACATTCAAAGTTCCAAGCTTTTGATTTTGTTGATGATGAGTCTACGTATGATGCTTCACCCCCCATAAATGAAAAAAAATTGATGGAAACAAATAATGATGAAATTAACCATAAAAAAAAATTCATGAAAACATATAATGAAGAAATTAACAATGAAGAATTTAATGTCATCCCACCTCTGAACAATGAAATTAATGACAGTTTTGAAACACCCTCTCAACAAATTCCACCATTACCAACACCTCTAAGAATTGTGCATAGAAAATACAAGTACGTAATTGAAGTTGATGAAAATATTTTAAAACCAATGCATAACAAAATGTCTGATCTCCATTCAAGAAGACTGGCTCAACAAATTTGGGATGCTTTCTTTCATAATTTGGAGCATGATAGTCAAAGATGTCAATTTTTTGTTTCATTGATAAAAATAATTAAGATGAGACTTATAATGTACACATTAGGACTAAGAACATCTAATATGGATGATGAAAATGATAAAATTGTTGAAAATCTACATGATGCATAGCCATTCAGCCCCTGCCTACTATTGCAAGTTTCCTGTAATCAAGAATCAAAGAAGAAGAAAGGAGAAAACATATACTATTCTATCTACTGACGATAAAATATTGGTATCAGAGCCACTGCTAAGAAAGATCTGTAAGATTTCTGATTCTATATAAGACTCTTAAGTTTCCTTGCTTTGATAAATTCTTTGGGAAAAATTTGTTGCATCGAGTCCCTGGCCGTTTAATTTGTCATAAGCCCTTTATCTCTGTAAAAAACCTACTTCCTTGTCCAAAATTTACTCACTCTCTGGAAAACTTAATCTCTCAAATGTCTTCTACAATAGAGATTCTGAACGAATTTGAAATCGAATGAATGTATGAACTTCCTCCTTTTGTCCCAGAGCAATTATCTGATTGTCCTGGTATTGAAATCACCGAAGAAACCTTAGAAAAGGAAACCAACTTATATAATCCTCCTGCTATTAAAGCTTCACAACTATATAAGAAGTCTAAACTTCTTAAGTCTAAGTTTGTCTATAAGTCTACGTATTTGTCTTTTGTAAAACCACGGATCAAATCTATTGAACTCACTCTGAGTTATAAGACCAAGAGAACCTTCTAGACAAATCTATTATCTCTATTACCAGAACCTAAAATTAATTATATTCGATCACATGAAGATTTCAAATTCATCCATTTTGGCCTTATTTGTATACACATTACTCCATTGATCCCTGGTAATATAAAGCCTATTTTATATCTAGCTTTGTGTGATAGACACCAAGTCAGATTTAAACATGCCTATCAATTATCTAGCCTTGGCTGACTTAATGATGAAGTAATATGTTTTGAGTTTTGTCCTAACCTCTATATCACAGTCTACGATAAAGGTTGTAAAGAAGTAAAGTTTGGATCATTAGATTGTTGGGGTTTATTTACCTCTTTATTTGTTTTAGATATGTTTGGTGAGTTTAAGTATGCTTCTATAAACATATCTATTGTGTACAATATGACCAATACAAACCACCCTAAGATTTTAGAAAATCTACCTTATGCCTGCAGACTCAATGGAATAGTCCAATTACAAAAAGGTCATATAGAGTTTGTGAAATCCCTTCAGATTGAAAGCTTGATTGGCTCAAAAATGTATCGCCAAAAGTGAAAGGTCAATCCACTGTGCATAAGAGTGATGGTAAGACCATCAATATTCTTCCAAGATCCTTCTCTATGAGTAATTCTTCTATTCTTTCTCCTAAGAGACCTTCTTCTTCTTCCTGTAAAAATTGGTCATATACTTATTGAAGATGAAGAGATCAACCAGGGACTTGATCCAAAAGATTAGTTACCCTATGCATTAGTGAATCTTCCAAGGGAAGATAATTTAGAATTTTATATAGTTAATAAGGTCAATCTATATAAAGGTGGCAGATGGCCTCCACATAAAGGAATGTATAAGCAGCAAGAAGGAATTATACAATATTTTTCTGCAGCATTCCAAGGAGATGTTAAGCCCTCAAATGATTATAAGCAAAAAAATTATATGGCAAGGTTCAATTCACATCTCTCAATTTTTTTTGATGATCTCTGTAAAGACGTCCTGTATATTAGACATAGTTTAGAAAAATTGACTATCCTAGAAGATGATACAAATACTATGTGCCATAAATTTTTTGATTCTACTATGAAAATGAGTCAACAATTATCTTCCATAGATACTAAACTAACAACTTTAGAAGATAGCTTAGATTGGCTAGAAAAGCAAAATCTGGAAGCTCCAAATGAAACACAAACTTCTGTCCTATCATACAAGGTTGAGTTTGGCTCAAACTTCAAACCTCAGAAAATGAATAAGAATCCCAGCTCTTCTTTTATGCAAAGGACACAGATACCACTCCAGCCTTGGTATTTGAATATTGATGATACCCTTAATCCTCTAAATGAGATATCAGCATGGTCTTACTCCATGAGGGTAATCACGGTAGCATCCCATTTAGATCCTCCTTCTACCACAGTCTTTGCATCCAAATTCATTTGGGGAATTGTAACCCAATGGTGGGAATCTATGACAGAACAAGAACAAACTCAAAGAGTTCATAACTAGCTAGATCCTTTAGCCACATTATTTCATTTATTGATTAATGAATTTGCTCTTCTAGTTATTAATCAAGAACTGGAATCTAAAAAAATGGTTGCTCAAAATGGAGCTATGTGATTTAAAGTAGTTTGATACATTTGCAAAGCAATTCCATGAATTAGCTTATGCAAGTAAAATTTTTAGTTCTACCGAGATCAAGTTAAAGTTCTTGCATGCACTCCCTTATAATCTTATTGATAAAATGATTGCATATATAGATCTTAAAGGTTTAATAATTGGAGATCTATCTCTCTCAGATATTATAGATTTTGCTAAAAAATAAGCCATGCAATTAGTATTTGACACTAAAACTATCCAAAAGCTCACTAAGCATCAAGCATTCCAGATTGCTCCTATTTTTCTTGAAATAACACCATTTGGCTGTTGCCCATTTGTCCAACCTCGCAAGCATCAGAAGCAGTGCCGCAAGCATCTCTCCTTCAAGCACTGCTCTTTTCCTCATAAGCATTATTATGCTCCTCCTCACTACTTTCTCAAAAAGTGTACAACTCCTCATCCACATTCCAAGATGCCTATTTACTATATTTGTCACAAACCTGGCCACATTGCTCCCTAATGTCACTATAAAAACCCTACTGTCAAAGCTGTTTTTACCTCCAACGCAACAGTGTGGTGGGATATCATTGACATAGATGAAGATCTTTACCTACATGATGACATCTATGAACCAATTCTAGATGATCTCCTCGATGAAGACTTCGATTAAGAAGCTGATGCTCTCAAATCATTAGCCGATGATTTGGAGTCACCACTCTCAAACATGCAGTGACCATGGCATCATAATAATTCTGGTCTTCCTTTTGAAGCATATGGATGATGGTTCAGACATCATGATGAAGTAGCAGAATGAGATATCAGGCCCAAAACCAGAGGCAGTCAAAGAGGATGAAGCAACTCTAGAGGAAGGCAACCCTTCATGCTAAGAATGCCGCCTACCATGCAAAGGCCTTCTAATCCACCTTTGCAATTGCAAAGCTCTTTCAAGCCTAGTGATTCATGGATCAAAAATAAATTCACTAACAGAGAACCTCCAAAAGAAATCCATTCACCATAAGTTGAACCAAAATGGGACATTCTTCTACCAGTGGAAACAAATGAAGAAGATGAAGTAGATGATGCTTTCTACTCCGACCAAGACTATTGTCTAGAAAAAGGTGAATGCAACAATATTCTTGAAGAAGATGAAAGAGAGGAAGCAAAAATAGAAGAAGAAATCTATCAAGAACAAATATAAGTTTCAAATCCATCAAGGCAAAAACTGGTATGTACAAGGATCCCTCCATTAGAGATACCATGATCAACTTATTTGACGTAATTGATTAATGGAAAGTTTACCTAATTCATAACCATAGAAATAAATGGTCGACTGGTAGATGCACAGATAGATATAGGTACCTCTCTCTCATTTACAAAATCATAGATCATCAATGACTAGAAGACATTAGATGATACCCTGGCTTATAAGAGCCTAGATGTCCAAGGGAACAATTTTGTCTGTAACATGTACAAACATCAACAATCCCTTAGGATCTAAGATAAAATATTCTATTGTGATTTATTTGCTTTAAATAGAATGCCTGTAGATATTTTGTTAGGTGGTGCTTTCATAGATAGATACCCTATGGATCTACTACAAAAAGTGTCATGTTCACCATAGATAATGAACAACTAAGGATTCCTCGCCTTATCTATGCAACTGAACAATTCCCAAGCACTATGGCCCAAACACCTGATTTAGTAATCCTAGTTGAGATACAAGCTATAGGTGAAAAGATTAGAACCACTATCTATTTTGACAACCCTCAATAGTTTTGGTCCAAATCAATGCCTGAGATGGACATTAAGCTCATCGAAGGAAAACATATGAAGATTGGGAAGAAAATTCCAATACTAGCATAGAATTACAATGATATGGAATCACAAATAAAATAATTAGAGGCAAATGGCTTGATAGAAAAATCAACCTCTTCTTTTTGTTGTTATGTCTTTATGGTTAACAAGCACTCATAATAGAAAAGAGGCAAGAAAAGAATGGTCATAAATTACAGACCATTGAATGCCATTACACAGCCTTTCCATATCCTATACTAGATAAAATCTATCTGTTGGAGAAAGTTTCAACATGTAAATACTTCTCCCAATTTGAATGCAAGTCAGGCTTTTATCAGATCAGGGTTAAAGATGTTGATAGAGAAAAGACAGCATTTAGCTACCGCTTCAGCCATTTCCAGTGGACTGTTATGCCATTTGGTTTGATGAATGCTCCAACATTCTACCAAGCCTGTATGGATAACATTTTCAAAGGAACTTTTAATTTCCTTTGTGTATATATTGATGACATACTAATTTTCAATATTTCTCTTACTGACCATTACTCTCATCTCTTGAAATTCTTTGAGCTGGCAGAAGCTGTAGGAATTGTATTATCAGATACAAAGATCCAACTCTGTAAGCTAGAATAAAAATTCCTTGGAATGATAATCCAAGACTCAAAACTTTAAATCCAGCTGCACATTAAGGAGAAAGTTATCAATTTTCCAAAAAAGCTCGACAAACCAAAGCTTCAAGCATTTTTGGGATTATTAAATTATTTGAATAGCTTTTATCCTAACTCTGGTGAAGACAGGTTTATAATCCAAGAACTTCTTCAGAAAAGGAAAGATTTCTAGTGGAAGGATTGACACAGCCACTGTTCATAAAATTAAATCCAAGGTGGCTTTACTTCCAGAACTTCATATCCCAAAATTAGATCAATTTATGGTTTACAATAATGCCTTCGATATTGCATGGGGAGGAGTACTTGTTTGTATATATGAAAATAAAGAATCCATTTGTGAATTCTCTAGTGGAGTGTTCAGTACAAATGTTCTTAAGTGGGTCTCTTCAGATAAAGAGATTTACGTTGTAAGAAATGTTTAGAGGATTTCATGTTAAAAATCTTGCATATGGCACATTTTGTTGTAAAAATTGACTGTACTAGATTTTTGACCTTTAGAGAAAAGGATCATGGTCAGAAAGATGGTCGCGGTAAATATATTAGATGGCAGGCTTTCTTTAATCAATTTAACTACTTTTTAGAAAATATTAAAGGTACTAATAATGTTACAGTAGACTGGCTTAGCCGAAATCCATCTATAACACTAATGCATCAACCCCTCCCTGGTTTTAAATTAACCAGAATTTACAACCAAGGATTTGCTTTTATGAACATTCCTATAATCAAGAATCAAAGAAGAAGAAAGGAGAAAGCATCTATTGTTCTATCTACTGATGATAAAAGATCATATAATATTATAGGCTCAAGATCATGCAAAAAATATTGTAATGTTGCCTGACATATAATGGCAATTTATACAGTAAGTGCTAAAATAGGAAAAAATGATTGATTTCAAAAACAAGTCGAACACTTGATATAAACAGAAAAGCATTAATGAAAGCAATTGCAAGACGTGAAAGACTTAATGAAACTAATACTAATGAGCTCTGGGCATTATCTAGTAGACTTTCACAAAAGGACAAGGCTATAGTTGATACTCTCAAAGAGTTACTTGCTTAATTTTAGAAAGACAATACAAGAGTTTTGCCCAATGCAAGAGATGTTAAAAATAAGAGTTAGTTCTCGTAACTGTGAATCGTATTCAAAATATTTATTAGATGTGACTCAAACATAATTGTACTCTAAATTTTTGGAAAAGCATCCCCAAATTTCTATTTGTCAAAGATATTTTGAGATGGCAAAACCTTTTTATGTTAAAATAAATCACATATGCACCACTTGTTATAGGCAACATGTTGATTTTCAATGCACTATGATGTTTTTCACTATATTCATTGTAATTTGCATATTAACATTTTGTAGGAGCGTGGCATTGAATTGCCACCAAAATTAGCCAAGGAATTTATTCCAACTCTATTTTGTAAAATATTGAATGGGCAATTATTTTACAACAAATCATGTTTAAATGGAAATCACAACATTTGTGGTGGATTACCAAATTTAAAATAATGTATTCATGAGGAGATTACAAGTGCAATTGGAGAGGAATTAGTTAGTTTAAGTAAATTTAAATTGGTGACATATCAAGTAAAAGATGGCAAAGAATCTAAAAGGTGTGAGCTTGTTACAAAAAAGATACTTGTTTCAGAATTTTCGGTCAATTTTAGGGAGAAGATTGTTTATGATTGTGTAAAGCACACACATAGGGCTAGATGGTTGGATGAACATTTAAAAATATGCAAGGATACATTCCCACTTGGTTCCATTATTTTAGTAGTTAATTTTGCAGAGAATTACACATTCAAACCCCAAATGGAAGTTCAATCGCATTATTACAACTCATCAAAAGTTACAATATTCATGCATATATCATTCATGCATGATCCTAATAGTACAAATCAAAAATAAAAAATATTAAGGGAGTACCATTTTTATATCAACGATGATAGATCACATTGTTTAGAATATGTACAAGGTTATTTTTAGAAGTTCTATGAATAGTTAAGTCAGAGGAACATTACTTTCAGTCAACATTGCATTTGGTCATATAATTGAACATCACAATTCAAAAATGCATGGATGTTTTATTATGTAGAACATATTTGGGGTTTCATTGAGGCTGGCCATGGAAAAGGGGAGAATGATGATGTTGGATCATTTGTAAAAAGAGATATTATAAGGGAGGAATTGAAATTTGAAGAGGGTGTTCATTTGATAGATGCAAAAACTATGGTTAAATGGTGTAATGAGAACATGTGTCATGGTGCTCAACCAAATTTTACTATTTGTAGATATTTTTAGTTAATGGAGGAAGAACACTTGTCAAATTATGAGGATTGTATGACTCTAGCGGGTTCAAGTGACCTCCACTCATTTCATAGCTCAAATGTAAGTTCTTGGACTGTTCTTATGAGACACTTAGCATGTTTCTATTTTGCATGTGTGGACACTATTTAGAAGGAGTGTGAGTCATAAGAGTGGGTGGATGATTGGAGTTCCAAACCTCTAATTCCAATCAACACATATCAGGTTCTAAAAACATTGTAACTTATAGATATGACATCATCATATGACTTTAATCATGTATTTGATCTAGTGCAACCAAGTAGAATATTTTTCATTATGTATAATTTATTTTCATTATTTATATATCTTCATATTGTTGCTAAAAATGATTTTTTGTGATGTATAGAGAATTTTTTTGCAGTTATTGTAGATGAAAATAATGAAGAAGTCATTGATTACTACTTGTGTCAGTGTGTAGAGAGAAAGAAGAAATTGACTTCCCCAATTATAGATAGAGAAAACATTGACTATCCCACTGGGTCAATGGTAGTCACTAGAACTTAGTTTTGATGATATCCTATAAAAAATTAAAATCAATGGTTGTTTGAAGAGTTTGAAATGTACAGGAAGATACTGCACTATTCAAATTTGATTTTTATAATGAATATTTAATTACAAAAATATAATGGGAGGCCATTAAATAGGAAACTATGGAAAGTTTGGGAGCCAGATCATGAAGCTATTCTTGATACTATCAAGGTTAGAGTAGATCCTAGTGGTTCATTGGTTTGAAATACAGAGGTATTTTGACTTTTCAAATGTAGATGTAATCAATTTTGCCAATTTTTTTTTTAAATTTTTTGTGTATTACATATATATATATATATATCATTTTTAATTGCTTACTAACAACTTTTTGTAGATTAGTGGTGCCAGGTAAGCTTCCACCTTCACATGGTTAGCACCATCAATAAAGAATTCTATATTATTTAAGCTAAAAGAAGCTTAGGTTTTATGCGTGTTTGCTCTAGGGTGAGATTAGAGGGATTAAGGAGGCATGTGAGAGATCTGATGGTTCATGAAAATGACTTATAGTTTTCATTTTATGCATGTTTAAACTTAGGCTAAAAATTTGCTTTTTTCTTGTATTAAGAAGGGTGTTTTCAAGGCCAAAATGGGTGGTGGGTTTGTCGATCGAGCCTAAAGGGAAGCCAAAAACCTGGTCCTAGAGGTTATCCATCCCACATACGCATTGAAAATGTTATTTTTCACCCATGAAGCATCAAACTAGAGTTATATAGCCATAACTTTAACTTTGATAACATTTGTTGTCAGTGTTTTCACTCTCTAGAATCGGAGTGAAAATACACTTTCGCGTGGATTTGAACATAATGATGGCATAATTACATGTAATTTTCCTACTTGGACATGATCAAAGTGATATATTCGTAGGTGGAGGTCCCAGAGGTAGAAATACTAGTTGGATCTTGAGAAGTTGCTTGTTCACTGACAAAAACTTGCATTTTTGGACCTGTCACTACAACTTGTCTAACAACTTGATCTTGAAAATTTCACCCAAGTGATCTAAGGTGATATTAGAGGGATTAAAGAGGTATGTGAGGTATATAATGGTTATTATAAATGACTTATAGTTTTTATTTTATGCATGTTTGAACTTAGGCTAAAAAATTGCATTTTTCTTGTATTGGAAAGGGTGTTCTTGAGGCCAGAATGGATGGTGGGTTTATTTATCAGGCCTGATGGGAGGCCAAGAACCTAGTCCTAGAGGTTATCCTCCCCTTGGACATGTTATCAATGTCATTTTTCACCAACATAATCATAATTAGAGTTTTGCAACCATAACTTCAACTTTGATAACATTTGTTGTCAGTGTTGTCGCTCTCCAGAATGGGAGCTAAAATGCACTTTTGGGTGGATTTGAAAGTTTTGATGGCACAATAACATGTAATTTACCTATTTAAGTGTGATAAAAGTGATAGATTCATATGTGGAGGTCCCAAAGGTAGAAATGTTAGTTGGAGCTCGAGAAGTTGCTTGGTCACTGACAAAAGCTTGCATTTTTGAACCCATCACTGCAAATTATCTAACAGATTGATCTCAAAGCTTCTACTTGAGTGATCTAGGGTGTAATTATAGGGATTAAATAGGTATATGAGGGATCTAATGGTTCATATAAATGACTTATATTTTTCATTTTATGCATGTTTAAACTTAGGCTAAAAATTTGCATTTTTTTATATTGGGAAGGGTGTTCTTGAGGTTGAAATGGGTAGTGGGTTTGTCGATCAGGCCTGAAAAGGGGATAAAAACTTGGTCCTAGATGTTATCCACCTCTATATGTGTTTTTGGTTTTATTTTTCATCCACAAAGCATCAAAACTAGAGTTCCACAACCATAACTTCAACTTTGACAACATTTGTTGTCAGTGTTTCTGCTCTCTGAAACGATAGTGAAAATGCACTTTCAAGTGGATTCAAGCATCATGGTGGCACAATAGAATATAATTTTCCTATCTAGACATGATGAAAGTGATATTTTCATAGGTGGAGGTCTCGAAGGTAGAAATTCCAATTGGAGCTCAAGAAGTTGCTTATTCACTAACAAAAACTTGCATTTTTAGACTCATCATTGTAATTTGTCTAATGGATTGATATTGAAGCTTCCACCCAAGTGATTGAGGGTGTGATTAGAGGGATTAAGGAGGTATGTGAAGGCTTTGATGGTTTTCATAAATGACTTACACTTTTTAATTTATGAATGTTTGAACTTAGGCTAAAAATTTCCATTTTTCTTGTATTGGGAAGAGTGTTCTTGCGTCCAGAATGGGTGGTGGGTTGGTCAATCAGGCCTAATGGGATTCCAAGAACCTGGTCTTAGAGGTTACTCCCCCTGAATGTGTTGGCAGTGTCATTTTTCACCCATGAAGCATCAGAACTATAATTCTACAACCACAACTTTAACTTTGACAACATTTATTGTCAGTGTTTCCACTCTCCAGAATAGTAATGAAAATGCACTTTCAGGTGGATTAGAATGTCATGGTGACACAATAACATGTATATTTCCTATTTAGACATGACCAAACTGAAAGATTCACAGGTGGAGGTCTCAGAGGTAGAAATGCTAGTTGGAGCTTGAGAAGTTGCTTGTTCACTAATAAAAACTTGCATTTTTGGACCTGTCACTACAACTTGTCTAATGGATTGATATCAAAGCTTCAACTCGATTGATTTGGGGTGTGATTAGAGGGCTTAAGGAGGTATGTGAAGGATCTGATGGTTCACATAAACGACTTATAATTTTCATTTTATGCATCTTTGAACTTAAATTAAAAAATTACATTTTTCTTGTATTAGGAAGGGTGTTTTTGAGGCTAGAATGGGTGGTGGGTTTGTCGATCGAGCCTGACAAGAGGCCAAAAACTTAGTCATAGACATTATCCACCCCTTGAATATGTTGGTGGTGTTATTTTTCACCCATGAAGCATCAAAACTAATGTTCTGCAACCACAACTTCAACTTTGACAACTTAAACTAGAGACCTATAAACTTAATGAGTAATTGATCTATTGACCTATTGACAACTTTGACAACTTTGAATATTTTGAAAATTTTGAAAACTTTGACATGTTGAATTATTGACCTATTATGTGGCATTGATTAATTGAAATATTTACCTATAGAATAAATAAACCCTATTTATTTCATGCTTTGGGTTAACAGTCAATTTTGGTTTTGTAACCTCACATTCCATTCGAGGTAGATGGTGAAGAGTATGAGTATTAAATATTTCCTTATCTTAAGTTCTATGGATAATGTAGAGATGAAATATATATGAATATTTAGAGTTTAATCTTGTTATAACATACATATGGACAAGAGTTTATAAGTTTCACTTTGATCATAGTTCTTTCCCATTGAAAGTCCACAGTCCTAAACTCAAAATTATGTATACTGTAATCTTTGTATTGAATCTTGTCTTTGATTCAAAAAGTGATATAGAAGGGTTTATAATAGTTATAAAATGTGGTGATAAAGTTATTGTCATTTAGAGAGTCCTTTGATGTTGAAAAACTTAGAGACCCTGCATATCCCTATTTCTAACATACTAAATATAGTGTTAAATGACTGAGATTTCTTGTTTGTGAATGCCCTAAGGGTTTTGAGAACTTTATAATTGAATTAAAAAGTTATAATAATGTTAGATAGACATAATCCATGCATTATATCATCTTGAAAGTCCTATTTGGGCATTATATGCAATTATTTTTAGCCTTAGCCTATACAATTGTTATAAACCCTTACTTTTAGGGTTTTGACCATAGGAAGAGATTCAACCCTTAAAAATTCCTAATTTTTTTTAATATAGTGTGTCTTAGGGTATATTAAGTGAATAAAGTGATTTCATACTTGTACCTTCTATATTATGTATTATACTACCCTTTATGTAGTCAATTAACTGAAGAGACCTAGTGAGAAAGAGGCTAAAGAAGAAAGTTTAACTTAGGTGAAGAGTTGAGGACCAAAATTGATTGAAAAGTAGGATTGGATAAAAGGGTTTTAAAATATAGTTTTATTTTGGTCAAAGAGTTTCCATAATGGTCAAACTTTGGAGCTTTATGCATTTGGAGGGATAATTAGAGTGTCAAGTAAGCCCAGAGGTACAATATTTTGCAAAGGAACCTAACCCAAGATTTTGTGTGAGCTAATGGAATGGAAAGGGGTTTCCAAAAACCTAATTATTTTTACTTGAATATTCTATGTATGGAACAAAACATGAGGTTTTCCCTAAAATAGGGCTATAAGCCAAGACAAAGGCTAAAGAGAAAAATCTGAGAAAAGATAAAAGAGAAAGGGGTTCAAAAGTTGGAATTGTGTTATATGAGAAGGATAAGGAGTCCTAAGGTAAATGAAAAGTGAATACACAAGATTAGATAAAAATATCTTTGATCAAGATCCTGATCACTTGTAAGTTGTTGAGAAAGCTCTACATCAAAAGTGTACAAGAAGCAGGTACAAAGAGAAGAAGACCATTAAGCCTAAGTGATAAGAGTGTCATTAGTCATTTCCACTACACATAATGAAATTTAAAATTTTTAGTTTAAAATAATATGTAAGATCCAAGATTTATAGCATTAAAAAGAATAATTTTTTAATCCTCATTTGTGCACATACAACATTAAATATGATATCTGATACAGATAATAATTTGGAAGATCAAAACAACACTATACAATAACACATAATGAAATAAAAACTAAATATAAATTGGATAGATCAAGACATGATATGCATTCAATATAGGCCCATACATGTCCAATGTCAATAATACATAGATAGGGCCGTGATAGCCATAAAAAAATTACATCTACCAACATAATATCTAATGTTAGTTGAATGTCATATGTGCATATACAATGCCAAAAATGCATCAATTTCCATATATACATACAAAAAATTACATCTCATGTGTAATACATCATATTCATTAAAAATCCTCTCTCTCCTTGCCTTTCTTGAAGAAGACTTTCCTTGAGATGCCCTACTAGTAGATGGAGACCCCTCTAATGCCTTGGATTACTCTAAGGTCCGACTACGGGTCCTATGCTCATAGATATCTTGTAGCTGAGCTTATTCAAATACCAAAATTATTATGAAATTAACATAAAATACATTCAAATAATTGTTAAGAAATTAATTTTAAACTATAATAAAAAATCATTTAAACATGTGTACTTACTACAAGCTCATGATCCTACTCAATCTATTTTTCATGATCAATCAAGTCAATGGCAGGCTCAATTGTCTAAATAGGCATCATAAATATGAGAGGAACATGAGAATTTTCCCCAATCACCATCTGACTGGGACTATCAACTGTCATAAAACAACCTTGCATACACAATACATAAACATAAGTTATATTTTACCTAAATACACATGTACTAAAATTATTAAAACAAGTCAATTTTTATAGTTCAAAATTACAAGAACCAATATATACCTTTATCAGTGCCTGTGTAGATCATATTCCAGCTACAATGCCTATGTCTATCCTAGCTCGTAGAGAGGGAGGGGTGTTAGTACCAGCCATCAACTGTTCATGTAAATAATGTCTCACTTAGTTTTATATAAAGTACATCAAATCTTATATATGGATACCAAAATGATCAATAGAATCACTTATACATATAAAATATCTACCTATATAAGTGCATGAATGTAATGACATATTATAGGAAAGGAGAAGACAAGCATACACATGAAAATACACTTAGATCTAAAATTATAAGCCATCTATTGAAGTGTTAGAGCAACAGCCTTGTACAAAAACAAAAATTAGAGGATTAAAACTGTGAAAGGAAATATATGATATACTAGTTTCCTTTTTTTCAAATTGATAAATATAAATATGCTTGGGTCAAGATCTTTAATTTATGCTATTTACATGTTGGACTATATTGGTTGTTGATTTATTACTTGTCTAAAAATAGGGGTTTGACTAAGGTCTGGACCCTCGTAACTAATTCATTTTGGATGAATTTTCAAGATTAACTTAGAGTATTTATGGATATTTTAAATTATGTTTTAAAAAGGTGGGCCTACATTTGATGGAGTAGAGTGATGAAGTATGATTGGCTTCCTAGGATTATAGAGAAATTAATGACTAATGATTTGGCCACACTATATATAATAGGGATACTCTAGATTGTGTAGGTGGGGATTATTGTCCCATCGAGTATATTCCTTTGCTTGACCTATTAACCAACTAGGATGTGTAATGTAAAATATTTTAATTTTCCCACAAGTCCCTTGAGAGTGAACTATCACTTTCAAGGTTGTGATTAGGATACTAGGCTTGTCAGCTAAAGGTAGGGTTGTGGCCTTGATAGAGGATTATGATATAGATAAGGTTTTTAATTGGGTGTAATACTTTGGTGTACAAGCACATGACCCCTACACTCATCATGGGATAGGTGTACAAGCACATGACCCCTTACCAGTAAGGTTTAGAGATTAGGATAGTGGGGGTCATTAGGGCTTCTAGTTGGATAGGTATGTCACCATTGAGAAACTTTACATGAGCAGTGGACATACTAACAATGATATATGTGGTAAATCTACTATATTAGGGTATTTTAGGATAGTTTGTGAATGAGGTGGACACTCTACTACCATCGCAAGAAAAATTTAGAGGGTACTAATTGGAGGAGTATGTTTAGAAAAATATCTTGTGTCTAGGTTACAAGTATGGTAAGATGCCAACATTAAGTATAACCACCACTATAATATGTAGATACTTAGATGTAGAAATAAGCATAGGATATAGGGTGAGGAGATGAAGCTTAGGGGGAAATAAGGGTGACCATACACTTGTTAGAGAGGAACCAATATGATAGGAGGATAATACTAAGATGAGGTCCAATTAGGAATTATACCTAGACTAACATGAAGTTACCTAAATAAATTAGTGAGTTAGTTTATTTTTAGTTACTTTTTAATTTATTACTCAGTTATTATTTCTTTATGTGACTGAAGATATAATGTCTTCTCTTGTTATATGGTTTTAGAGTGAATCACTTAGTGGTGGATCATGATCAAAGAAACTTTGGATAGAATTTTTTAGGTGAGGATTATTTGAGCTTAAATAATATTTTACTGGATGTGGTTTTTCATTTGTGAATAATAAATCATACATATGTTTTTCTCCCTAATTATCATACATATGTGGAGTTCCCTCTTAATAAGAGAGAGATAGTTGGCCTAGAGGAAAATGTGGCTAGTTTAGAGTCTTAGGTGAAGACTCTCAATGGGATTTTTAGGGCTAGGGGAGGTTAGGATCCATCTAGCCAAAAAATAGTGGGAGGTACATCACCCACATAGGTATAATCAAGAGACACAAAAGAAGAGAAATCATATCCCACATCACTCATCAACATGTATATGTAAACAACTGTAGTCATAAGAAATACAAAGAGTAAAACATATATGTAAACAATTTTTACCTCTATATATGTAAATGGTGTCATCCTAATAGAGGTAGATGCAGTTGTGGATGGCCCAGATGCTGGATCTAAATATGAAAATAATGGCTGTGATAAATCAAATGTTGTAAATGCTGACTGTGGTGATGAAGGATCCGTCACCTCCTACGACATAAAAAATGACATATATATTATATTAAATTTTTATGTAAATTAATTTTTAGCTTAGAAATTAAATTTACAAATATAAATTATATTTAACATGACATTTATATAAAATATACTTGCATCTGTGTGGTGACTGATGTTTGCATGCCAAATGTGCGTGCTAAAAACTCATCACTCATAAGAATATGATCTAAGCCATTTGAACCATTGATGCCATCATCATTATAAGGTCCCATACATATAGCTCCACATGAACTAAAAGGGTGGGCTCAGGGCTGGGTGGCCTATGGCATATATGTAGCATCACTCTATGAAAGCCTAATCGTATGTTGAATGAGTGTATTGGTGAGTGAACTAAGAGCATGGAAAGTGTCTATCTCCATGACCCGCTCAACCATGGAGGGGATATTAGGCTCAAGAGGATTTTAGATATAAATTAATGTAGGCTAATTAGGTACATGATGTGCACTTAATCGATCCTGTGTAGAGCCTTTTCCTTAGCCCTGAAACTCATTAAAATCAAAATAATTGGGAATTTGGTTGAGGATAAACTCACAGTAGAGTTTTCTCAAAAAATATAATGGGACCTCATGGTTGTTACATGGTGGATAGTCAAATAACATCCACCATCAATCCTAAAAATTGGCCATGATTAATTTATGTACACAATGAGGGATAGGATAACATTTGGTGGTTACAGGAAAGTGGACATTGGTCGTTGGGTCAATGAATAGGGTGTAAATTTCATATTTTGAAATTTCCAAATTCTTGACCTAGAAGTTTGATAAACTATTAGCATAATAGGCCCTACAAGAATCCCTATATGAGGTCCATTGATCAATTTGACTTCTTATCAAGTCAATTTGACCTAATAAGGTCTGTAGGGAATCAACTAGCTGGGTGTGATGTGGGTTGGGCAAACTGGGATCTCTCATTCTATCAATTAGGTCTTCAATTTCAAGTTTGTTTTTGGTAATGTTATCAATCAAAAACTCTTGGCTGCCAGGGGGGTTGGGGGGAACTATAAGAGGGTTAGGTGGAGGGATAAGAGGAACATAAGGGTTTTATGGAGGGTTAGGAGGAGGAACAACTAGAGGGTTTTGTGGATGGTTGGGAGGGTTAACATGATGGGATGTTAGAAAAAAAAACACAGTTAAAAACATGGGTTAAATAATGAAAATTATGAAAAATTAGGGTTAAATAGAGAAGATTTTGATGACTTACCTATCTTGCATGGTGGCATCATTGATTAACAAGCATATGGGGTGAATTTATCAGCTTTTTGGCAATATTTTTAGTAAAATACGATCATAAAACAAGGCAAGAGGAGGAAACGTGACTGCAAAATGAGTAATTTTGAATTCGGGTTTCCCTTTTTTTATAATACAAAGAACGTGATCACGTTATTAACATGATTATCTTATCGTTAATAACATGATCACATTATTGTTCAATATAATGTGATTGCATTATGGCTCAATAATCTTGAGCCTAGACTTAAGTAATGCAATCATGTTAATTAAATAACACGATTGTGTTATTAATTATTTATGGTAAATTTCCATAGAATTATCCCCCAACTCCGTGCACTTACCCACTTTATCATTTACTAATATGAATAACTTTTATATTTAACCTCTTACTTTTCTTTCACTATGGGGGCAACTATTAGTTTTAATATCAATGTATTTTGTGCTATTTATACGGAGGTCAATTAAATGTAAAACAAAAAACATTAATTATAAATCAATTTATAATACACTTGTCTATCGAACAAGAATGATAGGTTAGCTATCTATGTGGATGAAACCATCCTTTAAAAATGAAAAACATTGTACAAAATTTTCCATAGAAGAAGAGGGAATTTTTTGTATCATTGTGTACCATGGTGTACAATTATATTGGTTTAAATTGAGTACTATCAATGGTGGGGTTGATTTTGAAAGTTTGAAACTTCCTTCATACGTCTATAGAATAAAATTCAATGTGATATCCTCACATATTTAATAAGGGAGAGAAGCTAATAGTCATGCGCATTAACTTGACCAATTAAAAAGTATGTTGTAAAGACACCAATTGATGTAAGAACAATATCTGTTTAAATGTTTAAGTAGAGGGAAAGTCACATTTTTCATTTGGCATATTTAAGTGGAGGGAAAATTTTGCATTGAGTATCTTATACTTGTGAGGGTGATGTGTCATCATAAGATTCACTTCTTTGCACTAATATTTGGTTTAAGTTATATAATCACATGTAAATTGTACACCTAGTTTTAAATCAAGTCTAAACCACTATTGACTCTTTTTCTCAAAAGTAATATCATAATTATTGGCACCCACCCATGTATTGGGTCCTCTCGTGGTGCAGATGCGGTCAGGGGTACTAGTGAAGGGATGCCTTAACAATGTGTCCAAATTAACTTATCCACATAGATCATGAAAAAAATACATCCTTATATTAATATGACACATAGATTATATAAATTTACATAATAATAAGTAACAAGCTTACTGTGTTATGGTTTCATAGACAATACTTAAGGCTACATCTCTCTTTCTTTGCAACTTTGGCAGAGTATCCCCAAGAGTCTAAACTAGGATTATTTTAAAATCAATCCCAACACATCCATTTATAGGCTCTTCAATGTGTTTACATGGTAGAAGATCCCATACAAAACTACCACTAATAGATGTGCATCCCTAATTCCTTAGATGTTATTCTCATGTAGTTACAAGTTTTAGTTAATATGGTACTAAACTCAATGCACTGAGTTGTAGAGCTTAGTAGGTCAAATAGTAGACTTGTAGGATCCTATATGTTTATGCCATCTAAATCTTAATTGCATGTCAGATTAAATCTATAGGTAGTTATTTATGTCATTCCCTCCTACCTTTTATGCTAATTTTTCCATCATGCTTCTAAATAGGATCTTGGTAGGCTTGTTGTAGGTCCACATGGCTTATCGTCAAACTAGGTTAACCCTTCAAAAATTATGATTCATATGCATTCCATTACTCATAGATATTCCTCAGTGTCAATTATGTTCCCTGTGCATGCAAAATATATCACAACATGTATTGCACATGCACCAAATCATTTCATGCTCACATGTTTTTCCTTCTTACCTTGTGTCATTGCACGTAAATAAAACTTACTTTATACATGCTTGCTTCTACCTCAAAATATTTTCATATTCATGCCTTGAATCTTACCTTTATAAAACAAAACTTAATTCTTTGGTGATGCAAGATTACCTATGTATTTTGGATGCTCTTACATCAGGCACCCTAGGTAACTAAAATGTGAGCTGTAGATCATAAGTCAAAATCTTTGAGAGTATGGCCACATTGACCATTATCTATAAGTTCCAACCATGTCATGTCCCCTACTGTGAGATTATTTCAGTCTATGAGGTATTATTTGATCTACTTCCCATGCATCCTCTTTTCTACCTTATAGTTGAATATGGCCTCTATCTCTTCCTTCTCCTTCTATGGTATCTTTACCTCCATTATGGTATTTATGCCTTTATTTCCCCATTCCATTTCCTCTCATGTAAGTCATACTAGTCTACCACATTGAAAATGGAATAAATAGCTAATCCCTCTAATAACTTAATCTCATATGTGTTGGATGATAATTTTCACAAGACCTAATATGGTCTTATCTTCTTCATCTTTAGCTTATTATATGTCCCCCTTATAAATTGTTCCTTACACAAATGCACCAACACTAGGTCTCCTTCTTTGAACTCCTTGCTTATGTGCCCTTCATCCACATACTCCTTTTATCACAACTTGCTCTATTCTAGCATCCATATCACTTCTTTGTGTAACTCATGCATATACTCATCATATTATTTTACTATTACACTTCCTCCATGTGTTTTCCTAATGTTTCTCAACTCTATGATTCCTCTAGGGCTACTCATGTTCACTACTTATAAAGGTATTTTCCCAGTGCTCCTATTCACTAAATTGTTGTAGGTAAACATTTATTACACCAACACCATGTCCCATTACTTGGGATTATCTTCAACTAAGCACTTGAGTAAATTTATTAGGCTTCAGTTTACCACCTTGGTGTATCTTTTTATTTGCAGATGATAGGTTGAGCTGAAATTCAGCCTCATTCATAATTTTTTCTACCAAAAATGGTGTACAAACTTCATATCCCTATCAAACACTATGTTGTATGGAAAACCATGGAACCTCACTACTTTGAAATAGAAAAAAAATTTACATTCATCAAGTCACTTATCTCATTCCATTCAATAAAATGTGCCATCTTCAAGGTATGAATTTTCTATATATATATATATATATCTATATATATTTTTCTCCTCCTTTGTATTTTACACATATTAAAACAAAGATGTTAAACACTAAGTAAACAATATGTAATATATTATTTCTCATTTTATTATTCACTTTATTTCCTCTCTCATGCCTTAGTTATGCTTCAATTCTTATTTAATTATAGCTACACCAAATATTTATACTCATGAATTGTCATACCATGAATTCCATAACACTTCATAGGAAATTGATAATTCACCATTTAATGTTCACTCACAATTTAAAGCTCTTCAATGGAGACATGAACTTAAAATTAAGTATGCCTAAAAAGACATGGGATCCCAACTTGAAGATATAATTTGGTTTTCAGTGACGGATAGAGATACCAAATAATTCTTTGATCTTCTCCACTTTAGAATTTTTTTATAATAAATTAAAGCCATAAAATATGCCAATGATAGGTTTACCAAGCTCCCAGACATCATGCAAGATTTTTTTCACCATTATAAAGACATGTTTGTTGTCAAACCCTCTTTCCCAGCTCATGAATAATTTCACTTGAAATGCATTCAATTATTCCCTGTTAAGGTTTCTAAAGAAATAAGAGTGTTCGATAATCAACCTCTTAGACTAAATGATCTCAAAGAAGTAGTCATGAAAATTTTGGGCACTATTCCAATATGTGAGATTTAATATATCAATTGCATAGTTAAATGCATCCCTAAAAACATAGTCCCTTATTTATGATACTAGGGAAGTTATAATCTCTCTTAACTTATCCTCATTTATGATAAAATCTCATCAAAGAGTGATGTTGTGACATGTAACTCATTGATATTACCATTGACTAGTATTCTAAAGTAGTACATGGGTATCTCATATTTGCCTACAAATATACATAATTCTCCCAATATATTGAAATTCAAAAATCATCTTGTATTTCCAACATGTATCAAATTGTTCCAAATCTCAAAGTTTGGACCCCAAAAAGCAAAATCTCTTGATTAACATAAAAATTATCTATAGCTAGACAAACATATCTCCTCAATATTAAAAATCTAAGGTTTTCTTGATTTATGTTTCATGGAAGAGGGGGCCAGTTCAAAGATGAAATTAGTTTTGGTTCTTTGGTGGGAAGGTTTTCAAGAAAAATACCAATTGTAGTGGAGATACTCAACCCATCATCAACCCTCATCATCCCTCATCATCCCTAATCACTCCTTTATTATCCCTCAGCCTCTCTAATAGTCCTTGACCACCCTCATTAACCCTCAATATCACTCATCATCCCGAATCACTCCCTCATCAATCCTCATCAATCCTCATTGTCCTTAGTCATTCCCTTATTGTCCTTCATCCTCCCTAATATTCCCTAATCACACCCTCATTGACCATCATCATCCCTCATCATCCCTAATCACTGCCTTATCAACTCTCATCATCCTTCATAGTCCCTAGTCACACCCTCATCATCCCTCACCATTCCTAATCACTCCCTCATCATCCCTCATCATCCATAATCACTCCATAATCATCCCTCTTCATACTTCATCATACTTAAACATTCCCTCATTGTCCCTCATCATCCCTAATCACTCCCTCATCAACCCTCATCATTTCTCATCATCCGTAGCCACTCCCTTATCATCCTTCATCATCCCTAATCACTACTTGATCATCCCTCATCATCCATAATCACTCCTTCATCAACCCTAATCATTTCTCATTGCCCTTAATTATCCTCATCATCCTTAATCACTCCTCAATCATCCCTCATCATCCCTCATCATCCATCATCCTCCATAATAATTCCCTCATTAGCCCTCATCATCCCCTGTCACTCCCTCATTGTCTTTCATCATCCCTCATTATCATAATCACTACCTCATCAACCCTCATCATCCATAATAATTCCCTCATTCATCCTCTTCATCCCTCATCCTACCTAATCACTCCCTCATCATCCCTAATCACTCCATCATTGACCCTTATCATCCTTCATCATCACTAGTGCCTCCCTTGTCATTATGCCCAAGAGAGTCATTTACCTTTCCAATAATCTAGTTTAATCTATGAGGCTATGACCATATTATTCCAAAATTACTTGTTTCATTGACCATCAAAGAGGGGGATTCCAAAGTATTTACTGAGAAAAGAGCTAGAATAAAATCCTAAAACATTCTTAATATTATTTTGTTTGGGATGTGATGTGTAGTTAAGAAGAGGTTTGATTTTTAGATATGTCCTTTCTTTTGAAAAGGGTGTGACCTTGCCTTCATATGTAAATGATATGCAACTTTTAATTTTGTCAATCACTACTCCTATTGAATTTAACCATTATTTTCCAAGCACAACATTTTAGGCACTTGAATGTGAAATAACACAAAAAGTGAAATAACATTCTTTTGAATAAAATGAATCTCATAGTTGAATTGATCCCAAACATGTTATATAGGCATTAGTTTGATCCAAGTATTGATATTCCTTTTCAAAAGAGCAAAGGAATGACATAAAACAAAAATTTATTTCCTGATAATCCATGGCCTTGAAATCTATGAATTGATTTCCATTTATATAATTAGTGATAGTGAAAGGATCTTGATATGAAGGAAGGCTTGTGGTTTCCCCCCTTTCACTAACCTTTAAAACTGTATATTTTGTATGTATTAAATGATTTTTACTTTCTTTAGTTAGAAACCCTTTTTTGAGAATGTTTTTTTTCTTAGCTTTATTATGAATGTGTAACTAATGGTCTTAATCTTTTTGTAATATTATCTTTGCATCTTTATATTTTTGTATTCTTGATTTTTATAACTTAGATTAATATATTGATGATTGCTCTAATTGTGATTTATGAACTAATGAAACTGAAAACTATCAAGATAATTAAATTGTCAATAGGCAAAGCTTATGAAAAATAACTTGTATTAATTCATATTGAATGCATTCCATTAATTACAACCTAAATCATGATTGAATAATCCTCAACTCGGAATTTGAGTTGACATGTAAAATTAAAAAGGAAACTTCTATATTTTGGCAGTTGCTATTTATAGTAAGTTTTGCATGCAAGTACATGCAACTCTAAAAATTTCTCAAAATATCCTAAATGTTAAAATCATCCTATCAAATGAATTTCAACTAAAGTTCATGCTCAATCCTAAAAATATACAATTTTTAAAAATACAAAAATACCCAAAAAATACTAAATTATAGTTATGGACCCTCATATGCTATTGTTTGGTCTCCAAAAAATATTGAAAATACCTCTAAGTGGATAAAGCGGCTTATGGCATAATTGAAATTTTTGAGATAGTCATTTTGGTGTGTGAAAGATCTCAAATAGAGCTATGGGTCAAAATTTATGGCCTCCAAAAATTTGGTTGATTTTTCTTCATCATTTTCCTTTGGTTGAAAACAACTCAGTGCTTACGAGTTGCCCTGATTGTACTACTACAAATTTTCTTTATCAATCTTATTTATCTCCCATTCTATAATCCAAGTGTTGTCTTCTTATTACAATCCTTCTCACTATACCAAATACCTATTATAGGTCCCTTGCCTTGTGCTCATTGTCTTCATATCCAAAACCTGCACTGTCTTTTCCTTATTCTTCTTCGGAACCTGATGCTCCCAATTTACTTCTTCATCTTTGTCACCTTCACAATATTCTCTATGGAATTTATATAAATGTGAAACATTAAATACTAGAGATATATCAAAAATTTCTAGTAAACTCACCTCATAATCATTGTCATTGATTTTTTTCCCAATTTTGTATGGCCTAATTTTCTTGTACTTTAATTTTTTGTATGTGCATTTTGGAAATTTTTATTTCCTCAAATAAACCATTACCAACTCTCCTTCTTCAAATACCTTGGTTCCTTTTATAACATATGTTAATGATTTATATTTCTCATTACTTTCCTATAACTTTCTTCTTACTCCTTGCAACTATTATATATGTTTTGCAAACGCTTCTGCATCATCGCTAATTTGATCTATAATTAGTAAATGTACCAAATCTAAAATACCCATAGGATTTCTCCCATAAACAATTTTAAATGGTGATTTTCCTATTGATCTATTCACTACACTATTATATGCAAACTTAGCTTATGGTAACACAAAGTCCCATTGCTTGGGATTCTCTCCCACTATGCATCTAAACAAATT
Source organism: Torreya grandis (assembly GCA_037957365.1). Lineage (NCBI taxonomy): Eukaryota > Viridiplantae > Streptophyta > Pinopsida > Cupressales > Taxaceae > Torreya > Torreya grandis. Next base: position 436,914 of record JARHVA010002300.1, read on the forward strand.
TCCCAAGATTCTATTCACAACTTTTGTATGTTCATATATTAATGGGTGATATGCACTACTGAATTGTATCTTAGTACCCATCTTACTCTAAAAATCCCTCCAAAAATGACTTAGAAATTTTGTGTCCCTATATGAAGTAATAGTTTTTGGAACACCATTCAATCTCATTATATCCTTAAAAAATAATTTTGCAATTCTAGTGATTCTCCTATTGATCTATTCACTGCACTATTTTCCTATTGATCTATTCACTGCACTATTATATGCAAACTTAGCTTATGGTAACACCAAGTCCCATTGCTTGGGATTCTCTCCCACTATGCATCTCAACAAATTTCCCAAGATTCTATTCACAACTTTTGTCTGTTCATATATTTATGGGTGATATGCACTACTGAATTGTATCTTAGTACCCATCTTACTCTAAAAATTCCTCCAAAAATGACTTAGAAATTTTGTGTCCCTATCTAAAGTAATAGTTTTTGGAACACCATTCAATCTCATTATATCCTTAAAAAATAATTTTGCAATTCTAGTGACATCATTGGTTTTCTTACATGCAATGAAATGAACCTTTTTAGAAAATATATCTACAACAACAAAAATTGAATCATTACCTCTTTATGTGTTTGGTAATCCCAACATAAAAGCCATACTCAAATTTGTCCATGATCCTCTTGAAACTGGTAATGGCATGTATAATATAGTATTTTGTGCATGTCCTTTAGCCCCCTGACATATCTTGCATCTTGAAACATACCTTGTCACATCTCTCTTCATCTTTTGCCAAAAATACTTTTCCTCTACCAAAGCTATTGTCTTCATCTTACCAAAATGTCCATCCAAACCTCCACTATGTAATTCTCTTATTATATTGTCTCGTAGAGACCCAATTGGAATGCATAATTATTTCCCTTTGAAAAGATAACCTTCTTGTATAAGATACCATGAATAGTATCTATCCCACTTGTTAATGGATTCCTGCATTGCTGAACTACCTTGCCGAAATATGGATCACTATCATATAATTCTTTGATAGCTTCAAATCCAACTACCTCACTCACCATAGTAGTTAATAATGCTACTCTCCTGATCAATGCATCAACTACCTGATTCTATTTTCTTGATTTATGTTTCAACACAAAAGTATACCCCTGCAAGAAAGAAACCCACTTTGCATGCCTACTATTCAACTTCTTTTGTGTATTCACATACTTCAAAGTCTCATGATCTGTAAATAAGATAAACTCCTTAGGCACCAAGTAATGCTGCCAATGTCTTAATGCTTGTATAATTACATAACGTTCAACATCATAGGTAGAATAATTTGTTCTTACCTCATTCAACAATTGGTCTTTATGTAATCTTCTTCTTCAAAAATTCAAAGCTTTTTGTGGCTGCTCTAGTCCATGCAAATTTATTCCCTCTCATGCAATATGTTATTAGTGCCATAATACTATTAAATTTTTTAATATATTTTCTATAAAAAGTTGGTAAACTATGGCAAATTCTTAGCTCTGTAATGGTTTTTGGAATAGGCCATTCAACAATTGCCTTCATCTTTTTTTCATCTATTCTCACACCATCTACTAAAACTACAAATCCTAAAAGTATCAAATTATTCTATATAAATCTGCACTTCTTCAAATTAACATACAACTTCTCCTTTCTTAACAAATCTAGTACCATTCTCAAAGGTTGTAATGTTATTCTTTAGTCTTACTAAATATCAAAATAAATAACCACAAACTTACTAATATATTCTCATAGCACTGCATTCATCATCCTCATAAATGTGCTAGGTACATTAGATAATCCGAAGGGTATCACCATCCACTCATATAAGCCATCCTTAGTCTTGAATGTAGTTTTTCACTTATCTCCTTCACAAATTTGAATATGATAATAACCACTCCTTAAACCAATATTGGTAAAATATTTTTCTCCTATAAGCACATCCATTATATCATCTAAATGAGGTATAGGAAATCTATACTCGATTGTAATTTTATTAATACATCTACTATCCATATACATTCTCCATCCTCCATCTTTATTTGGAGTTAGCAATGTTAGTGTTGCACATGGACTCATACTCTCCCTTATCAGCTTCTTTATTAATAATTTAGTAGCTTATTTATTTAATTATGCATGTCCTAATAGTCTCATGCTATAAGTTGCTTGATTGGGTAGAGTTGATCCTGAAATCAAATCAATGTGATGTTGAATATCTCTATTCGGTGGTAAACCATCTGGTAACTCATTAGGCATAACACCTGCATATTCTCTCAATAGTCTTGTTACTTTTGATAGTATTTACACCATTTTTGTGTCTTCATTCTTTGCTACTAATATATAAAAACAACCTACCACCTTCATATCTTGCATAAATTCTTTAGTAGAGATAATGATTTCTATCTTCTTTTCCTCTTTAAGAGGTAACAAAACTACCTTTGTACCACCTTTTCAAAAAGTGTACATGTTCTATGTTCCATCATGAATTACTTTCATGTCAAATTTCCATGGTCTCCCTAATAACAAATGGCATACATCCATTGGAATAACATCACACCATATTTCATCATTATAAGTTTTTCCAAGAGAAAACTTGATTAAGCACCTTTCATCTACTATAACCTCATTCCCTTTCTTAAACCATAAAATCAGATAAGGATTAGGATGCTTTTCACATCATAAATTTAATTTCTCTATCATTTTTTTAGAAACCATATTTTCACAACTACCACCATCTATAATTACTTTTCATACCTTTCCACCTAAAGTACATCTTGTTTGAAAAATATTTGACCATAGCCATGCATCACCACCTTCTTTATTTTTTACTTGTTCCTTCCTTGGAGGGATCATTGTTCTTCTCAACATGATATTGACTCCAACATCTACTGGTGTAATTTTAGTATTTTTCTCTTCTATCTCAGCCTCAACTAGATTCACTCTTGGGCGATCCTCTTGTCTCCTTTATTGATCTTGATAGTTCGAATACTCAAATGCTATGTTCCCTTCTTCTCCACATATATAACAAACATAAGATCTATGTTGATTTGAAAACCATCCTCTAGCACCATCATAACCTCATCCTCTCTGAAACCCTTGCCTATTCTCATCTTGCCTTTTTACACCATAGGATGATTTACCTCTATTAGTATTACACCCATCTCTAGTGGTATTAAACCCACCTCATCCCCTTATTTGAAGGGATCCACCTCTTCTTGGACCAAGAGACATTCTTTTGAAATTCTATCTATTTTGTTTTTGTTCTGCCTTCAAAGCTAATTGATAAGCCTCCTCCATGCTAAGTATTCTATGCATACTTAATTCATCTTGAAAAGTAAATTACAAACCATTTACATACCTTACATCCATCTACTCTTTTGTTTCATCATGTTCTAATCATATAAAAAGCTTATAAAACTCATCTATATACTCTTGTATACTATGATCTTTTTACCTCAAATTCTAAAATTTTCTATATAGGGTTTGTGCATAATCCACAGGAAGAAATTTTCCCTCAACTTATTCTCCATCTTTTTCCATGAATTAATCTTCTCTTTACCTTTCCTTGATCTCTCTTTCTGTAGGTGATCCCACCAAATCATTGCATGACCTTTCAATTGCATACATGTAAACTTTACCTTCTTATTTTCTCTCATAGTCTTCCACTCGAAAAACTTCTCCATGATATTTATCCAATCTATCAACTCCTCTAGTTTTAAATTTATTCCATAATCTAGAAAATAAAACTTTATTCCTTCAATCCTTCCTTCTAAAGCCCAAACCATCCTTTCTTCCATCAATGGTGGTTGATCTTGTTGTTCTTCTTCTTGCTAAATTTCTTCATCACGATCTATGTCTTCTTCAGCTTCATCACCACCTTGTCTTCTTATCTAATTGGTGATAGCCTCTATTAATTATTGCACTTGACTCTATAGTTCTTGTATAATCTGGTTCATCTACACAATACCTCCTCATCCTCTCACCAATTCTTTCTCCTCTAAGATGTAACCTTGCTTTGATACCAGATAATGAAACCAAAAACTATCAAGACGATACAACTACCAATAGACAAAGATTCTAAAAAATAACTTGTATTGATTCATATTAAATGCCTTTCATTAATTAAAACTTAAACCATGCTTAAATAAGCCTCAACTCAGAATTAGAGTTGACATGCAAAATTTAAAAAAAAAAAAAAAACTAAAACCTAAAAAACTTCTATTTTTTGACAGCTACTATTTATAGCAAATTTCGCATACAAACATGTGTATCTCTAAAAATTTCTTGAAATATCCTAAATGCTAAAACTATCTTGTCATATTAATTTCAACTAAATTTCATGATCGGTCCTAAAAATATACAATTTTTAAAACTACAAAAATCTCAAAAAAATTATTAAATTGTAATTTTGGACCCTCAAATGGTCTCGTTTGGCCTCCAAAAAATATAAAAAATGCCTCTAAGTGGATAGAGAATCTTATGTCAGCATCAAACTTTTTGAGATGATCATTTTGGTGCATGGAAGATCTAAAATGAAGCGATGGGTCAAAAGTTATGGCCTCCAGAAGTTTGGCCAATTTTTCTACATCATGAACCTTTTCTTTCTCTATTTATGCTTGTTGAAACATTTATTTCTCTGATTTTTCCTTTGGAAACCACTTTTGTATTATGTATGATTTTTTCACCTTTTATATTTTAACTTGTGCGATTATGGGTTTCTTGATTGATGTATCCTTTATATGATCACCACTATTAATTACCTATTGCATTTTATTTTTCAAATTCAGACAATAATTTGTATGATGTCCATGTATTATGTGATATAAAAAATAGTATTTTGATCTCCTTAGAGGATGTATAGGAGGCAGTTTGACCAATTTATTTTGAATTATTGCTCTTAGAATATCACTTGAACTCTTATTAGCACTTTCCATATTTTTTTAAATCACTTCTTGTCTAATAGGATATCTAATGTATCTAGTTGTTAGGTAGAGCCTAATAAATGTTTTAGAATGAGTACAACATGTTTAAGTACAATCAAGGGTCATGTAATAGCTTATAATGAGTCTTCCACCATATCAGTTTCAATATGAACCTCATTTGTTGGAGTCCAAGGAATTTTAATAGAAGCATTTTAAGAGAAAATATCTTGACTTGTCATTGTAGAAGGAACCAAAAGAAGCTGCATATGTGAAATATAAATACCAATTAACCTATCTTGAAGTACCTTGCTTAACCAATACATTCCACCAACTGTAACTTATGCCTTGGGTTACATCTTGTGATCCTAAAATTAGTGGTCATATGCAACATGTTCAATAACTTTCATCAACAATACTTATATCACATTAGTATACCATATTACTTGCAATCCTTGATTTTCTACATTAGATGGGATTTCATGTCCTGAGCACTATTTCCATCTTGAAAGTTCTTATTTATCATACCATTATTAAGTTAGTTATATCTTTCACATTGGTGTAAATGATGCATATTTTCCTATTGAATAATTTTACCCACATGTGTTTCTTATATACATTTTCACTTCATGATTCCAAATCTATTTTTGTATCTTACATGTAAATTAATATATTATTGGTTGGTACCAACTATTCATTTATTTCCATATCTTGTTATCATTGATAATTTATCATTAGGTTGCATGATATCTTCCCCATGTCCATCATTATCCTTACCTCAGGATTCACTTACTATTTTTCCTTGTCATAAATTCAACTATATTTTATCTCATCACATTAGGATTTTATCATACAATTGGGAATTTTATTATATATTTTGCTTGAAATATTACACTAATAGGTTTTGATACTTAATAAAATATTTATTCACTTTAACAACTATGCTTACATGATTGATGTGTAATTAGCTCATAATATTTTCATCAAAGGGACAAAGCATGTCAACATTAGAAAATTTCAAAATTCAAAAACATTGGAAATATTAAAAATAAAAAAATATTGGAAAAATTCAAAATTTAAAAACATTGAAAATTTTCAAAATTCAAAAACATTAAAAACATTGAAAATTATAAAACTATTGCTTTATACATGTTACATGTTTAGCTATGCTAGAGGTTTTCATTATCCATGGTTCACATATATTCTTTTCATGGTATTTTCTTGAGTCAATGTTATGCAGATTCAATGGTTACATGATATTTGATTTCACACTATGTGCCTACATGTTGGAGGGGAATTTCATAGGCAAAATGTCCTAACTTAGGGGGCATATTCATTTCAAAAAAAAAAAATCATAATTATATATATACTTACTTGTCCTTTATCATATTGAAATAGATTATATTGATTACTACATCTCTTGCTAGTAATTATATTCTATATCACATGGATATTATACATTGTGATAATTACATGGTTACACCAATTGTTTTGCATGAATTCTTACTTCTATGTGCATGTTTTTTTATTGTGTGTGAGCCCTTATCTATAGAGGGTCCTCTTATCATTATGTCTTTAGAGTCTCATCTCATGTGTCATTTTAGTCTCTTTTCTTATTAATAATTGGTTGTGGTCACTACATTGTGTGGTCCTAACTTGAATGCACTCTATTACTATACTATGATTATATCCATTATGTTTCTCATGCATATTTAAGTATTTTTATGTGATGCTTGCATTGCCATTGTTTCTTCTATGCATCTATGGGGGCATTCTAGTTGTGTGTTCTCATTGTTTTATCTAAGCCTGAAAAGGGTGTGCTTGTGACATTTGGGGGCATAATACTTATTTGCCATTTTTTTTCCCAAATGGGACATCATAACTCAATATATCATGTTTGATATGATATTATATTTACTACACATATTTACATGATTCTATCTAACATAACTTTATGTTAATTCAAACTTTAAATTGTGTAAAATTACCAAAACTTTAAAATGATGGAAAATTTAAAATTTCATATGTTTCAAGGATTTTAACTTGTTTCAGATAAATTATTTTTCCTAACGTATGCTGAATTTAACCTTTTTATTTTGATATGAGTGATTATATCACAAGGTCTTGATCCCTCATCTCAAAAGGGGGCATATGTCAAGGTAGTTTCAAAATCAATTTTTAATGTGGCAACAAACTTAACAATATTTATGTACCTTATTAATCAAGAAGTGGATTGGGTGCTAGTGAGTCCCAAATAAGTGTTAGTTATATTTTAACACTTATTTTAAAGTATAAATGGGGTATTTAGGACTCCCATAGAAGTGTTGGCTATGTTTTAAGCCCTATCAAAATTATTACAGTATTTAGGATGATACAAAGTAGGTGTATTCATTATTGTGCTCTTTTTTCAAATTCAAATTCAAATTTTAAAATTTTTGAAAAATAAAAAATATATCGTGAACATTTGACTATCTATATCATTTGGAAAATGTTTTAGGTACATTAGGTAAATGGTGTAAATGGAAGCTTAGATCGAGTATGTGTCAAAAACTCTTCATGCTTCCCTAGTTTAGTAAAGGTGCATGTTTCAATTAATTACATTTTTAATTCGACACATGCATGCATCTCATTCACGTACCACTGATAAATTGGGGGAATTATGTAGACACCTAAATTCACCATAAGACCTTTATTCCTAATGTCTTACTGGAGTATCCTAAATTTGGGCATGAATACTTGATTATGCTAAATCTAGCCCTATTTCACTTTATTTAACATGCACACTTAATCAAGACTTATTTGGACACCTCACCATATCCTAAGCATTGGCATGGACCTATTTTTTCCCTAAATTACTCTCCAGCACTTATGTAAATGTTCTAATATCTAAAACACCCATAAGCATTTGTACATATAGAACTAGAACTAAAATCCACACATTTCCCTAAAGGAAAAAAAACATCTAGTAGGGGATAATAGTGGCAAGCATTCTTGTCCCCTATGGGTTTTTTCATCCTTGATCATCTAAAAGTCATATTTTAAAATTAAACCTTGCCTTACTTTTTGATCTATGTTTTTAGGATTCTTAGCATTTGGTTTTGCACTTTTAGATTGATATAAAGGCACACTTAAGTCACTTATTATACCATTTATAAACTTTAATACAAAGGTATACTTACACTATTGCACATTTGGTAAATCTTCCCTAATCTTTCCAATTTTGATTCTAAACATTTGAAGTAGTCCTCAACCAAGTCCAAATCCTCATTTATTAGAGCCAAAGTAAGGCATGATCAAGTATTCAGTCCATCCATAGATGCATTCATATATTCAAAGGACCACAATTACACATATCACTCTAAGTGGGAGAACTATTTGTGATATAATTTCCTCTTCAAAGTATTAGATACATAGGTAGTGTTCAGTCATGGTGTGGGTGATTGGGGTCAACTCAGCCCATTACACTCCCTAATTTTTCTATTTTTAGGTTTTCAATAATTGGAATAACTATTATGGTTTCAACCTTGGAAAATATTTGTGTATGTCTTATACACACTTCCAAAGGTCAAGTATCTACACACATACCTAATTCAAGCTATCGCAAATGATTGTGACCTGAGTTTTCTATTTTTTAGCAAGGGTCAAGATTGACCAGTTTAGGTTAGAAGTGGCAGTTGATCCTGACTCAAATGGGATGGTCCTAACCTTATTCACTTTTAGTCATACCTTTTGGGCACTTGTAGAGTTTTTTCATGTTTTCCTAATTCAATTGTTGTCAAGCAACATAGTCATATCTAAGAGAAATAACTAAGTTTGTCATTTCATTCCATAGTTAGTTTTCTTTTGATTGATTGTACTTTGTTAAATTATTTATTATACATTCATTATGTTTATCATTAATCAATTTATAGAATTGTATTATATTCCATTAAATTCATTAGAATTAGAGTTAGTTAGCATATTAATTTAATTTTTGATAAAACACTTACCCCAAATTTATCATATTTGGAAAACTTATATGTTTTATCTTGATTTTAATACAATCCTCATCCCACATAGGTCAAAAATTGGTCCATTGAGCCTAAAAATCACCTAAACACTTATCAAAATGGTATTTATTAAATATATGGAATATTACTTACTTGTTAGTTAATCCTACCTTGAAAATAGAGCCTAACTAGTTTCCAAGACAAACTCATATATTATGTGGCTTCATTTGGGACAAACTAGCACACTATATATTTTTGTCCCTTTTATCTTTGTGGGCTTATTTTCATTTTACCATTGATCATGTTCCTTTGACTTTGTGTTTTTGTACTTCTAATGTTGGTTAACATGCATAAGCTATCATATATATATATATATATATATATATATATATATATATATATATATATATGGACCATTGAACCATTAAAAAATGGGAGAATTACACGTATCACACATAGAACTACCTTAATAGAAGTTACATCAAATGTCAATCATAGAGCCAAGCATTTAAACTCTTCATACTTTCAACATTGTCATTATATCTTAGTCTCTCATCATTTCTCTTGTGTCGAAGGGGGGCATTACACTACAATAGTTTCATTTTCAATTTTAGGGAAGAGGAAGTTCAAAACCCTCACTTGTGTTATTTCATCCACACATTAACATAACTACTTGGAGGTCTAATTCAAATCATGTGGGATACATAGTTTGAAATTTTACCATGGTGGTTGTTCAACTCAATTATTTTATTTATTTTTGGAATGTCAAGCTAGGTTAAGGAGGAAATTATTATATTTTGTATATTCTTGTCAATAAATTTATGAAGTGAAGAAACAAGCATAACTTGAATGTGACAATGCATATGTGATTGATAAATCAGCTTATAAAACCCTAGGAGGACAAACACAACCATATGGAGATAGTCATGACCCAAATGAAATTATCACATTCAAGTATGTACATGGCATACCCACATAGTGAACTAGTTTATCTAGGAGTATAGTGTAGTTTCTAAAATTTAGGGGCAAGTTTCACACACTAAGTACAACAAGTCTACAACCTCATATTTACAAAAAACAAACATGTATGGTCATTCCTTATCTATTTTTCATTTATGTTAATTAGCTTAGTTTCATTGTGGCAGTTGGACTTATTTATCTTTGTACCCTATTACATAAATCTAAATTATATACTTTTATTCATATATTTTTAGATATATTTAATTGTAACTAATTTATTTTATATTTCATATAAAAAAATAATTAAATTAAAAAATTTATAGCAATATAACTGATGATTCTCTAGTGATCTAAAGTGTTGTTTATTATAAGGAAACAAAGATTGTGTGATCATTCATAATGTTATATGCTTAAAAAATAAATGCATGGACTAATGTTTGATAGAAATAATGAATATTGGTATTTAACATCAATGTGATTTCAAAGGATAAATGTGTATTCCCAAAAACATTTACAATTACAATGCTTTAAAATAGGTGAGATTTGATAACCTTGCAAATAGAATGTTTTAAAATAAGTAAGATTTGACAACCTTATTATAATTTATTATGAAAATAATAGTTTAGTAAATTAGAGGCCTTCAAATAATTATTTAGTGCATTAGATCCCATCAACAATTTTACATATGGAAAAAAAAATATCATAATTATGAAAATGATCCTCTTTTATTTTAGATTTTTGAAGAAAGTGATAGTTTCCCACCAAGATTCAATTTAAGAATTTAAAATGTCAATAAAAATTTGAATACAACAAAAGACAAAAAAAACTTACTTAAATCTTACTTAAATGACATTTCATCTTACATTATAATTATACTTATATTTATATATACACACTTTTTTATTACACCTAAAATGACACAGTAAATAATATATGCTTACTGGTAGTAAAAGTAGACAACCAAACATACATTTGAATGTTTGTTTCAGGTGGGGGAGCTATCTTGTCTCCTTAATCTATAATACTTGTTACAACCTACTTTTATAATATATGAGAAAAACATATATATTAGTAAAATTGTAGATAGAAATAAATATATAAAAAAAATATAAGACACGTTAGTATTGAAACAAGATTTTTAGAAAGCCACCAAGGGACAAACATGTTTTGTTTTCCTCGTAATCATTATTGATGATTAATTAATCTCTCTATTTTTTTAATTTTTAAGTAATTTGGATATGGATTTTAGTTATTTATATATTTTTTGGAAGGTTTTTAATATAAGCAAGGCCATCAAAATTAGAAATGTATTGGATGGAATCAGGGTAAGGAGTCATCATAAAAATTGATCTATTACAAATTATACATATATTAAATTTATAATAAGGAAAAAAAAATAGAAAATAAACATTTTAAGTTGAACATGAGTTGATTATTATTAACTCATATTTAAAGAGATTCAATTCCCCAAATCCCAACTGATGGTTAAAATATTATAATTGATCTATATATTTTAAAAAATCAATGATATAAGATATGAATCATAATATTATGTATTAAATATCTATTTTATAAATTGGTTTCATATATATTTTGAAATTGTGGTTTTATGTAGAGGCATGCCTACCATAATTCTAAATCTTGGAATCCCAATATTATGTATAGATGATTGGATGAAGATGGTACTCCACATTTTGCATCTTCAAGTATTACAGACTTACATTTTAAATAAATTTCTTTTAGAGGGTAATAAAATTGACTTTTATATCCCTTTCAACTATTGCATATTTATACTTTCAAAATCATAAAAATAAATTAATAAAAATGAAAAAAAAATGAGATGACATCTCATGAAATGTGAGAATTCCAACTTATTGAAGACATGGGTTTTTTCGTGAGGCATTGAAATTGTTTAAATTTATGTAAACAATTTTCCATGTTGATCAGTTCACCTTTGTCATCATACTCCATAAAATTACATCCTCATCATTTAAGGTCACAAAGTTGAATCCCTGAGAATTTATAGTTTTCTTGTCCCAATCTACACAAAAAGAATCTTTATTATGAAAACCCAAAAAATATCATCATCATAAAATAAAACCAAAGCATATTGATTACAACAAATCTCCTATATGCTTTGAATCAATAGAAAAAAAACTAGTTCATCAAGATACACAAATCATAAGAATTGTCATTACCTTCAAATCTAGGACCTTGCTAAATAAGTTGAAAACATCATGAATATTGTGATTATCAATGGCCTAGGAAAGCTTTCCCACAAAACAATGATACTCAATTTTATGAGAATCCATTTTCAAATAAGACCCTTAACAAATGGGTGAGGAAAAATAATAGCTATTTTTTAAATAAAATCTCTTTTTCATTATGCTTTGATCGATGTTCATGTTTTTACCAAAGCTCCTATTTTCGCACAAGATAGTGGTATATGAATAATTCAAATACCACTAACAAAATCAAATTCAAAATTTAACTGAATTTTATTTCTACTTTCAAATTCATTAACATATATAAATATTTAATTTGATATATATATATATATATATTAATTTAGTAATTTTTTTTTTATATTACTATTTATATATCAATGTTATATTATTAATGGGAATACCTTTAATGTAAAATAAAATTATGAAAAAACATTAAAAATAAATGTCATTCTATATTATTATTTTTCAATGAAAACATCATGTATGGCATACATGAATAGTTTTCTCTAAAACATTTCGATCACTCATAAATAGACTTTGAATAATTTACATCATCAATACTTCTTTTTTCTTATAAATATACCTAATTTAAAATAATAATTACATTATTGAAACATAATTCATAATAATGATAGATTATAATAATTTTAAAGTATTAAAAATTAATATCCAACTTTAAATTTTAATGTCCTTTTATAAAATAATTTTAAATTTAAATTTAAGTTTAAATTTAAATTTAATATCCATTAAATCGTCATATACTTAAAAACTGAATTGAAAATAAAGTGTAACTCATGCAAAAATAAATGATATAAGTTGAAAATATTATTTTTCCATCTTTAAAAAAGCTTAAGCAGTGGTCAAGTCGTTCGAGACATTATAAAAACTTGTAAAACATTGACCTCACAAGGTTTTGGAATGCTCTTGTGAAATTCCATGCTTAATTTTTGGAAGTTTGAATGTCTATTAAAGTGTCGTGCACTACCAAATGCAATGCATAATTGAAAGCTTTCACAAACATTTTAATTAGACTAATTAAAATTATATTTGAAAACTTTTATAAACAATTTTAGTAGATTTCACTAATAATTATTATTGAAAGTTTTTAAGAAAAAATTAATTAGATTAATTGATTTCATAAATAATAAAATTAGATCAATTAAAAGTTTTTACAAATAATTTAATTAAATTAATTAAAAACTTTTATAAATTATTATAATTAAAATATTTTATGAAAAAAAATTAAAATAATAATTAGAAGCTTAAAAAATTAGATAGTTTCCATCAAAAATTATAATTGAAGGTTTTGAAGAAAAAATTAATTAATATAATTGAAATATTATATAAATAAAAACAATTTAATTAAATTGATTAAAAGCTTTCAAGGAATTTTTTTATTAATTGAAGTTTTCACAAACAAAAACAATTTAATTAGAATAAATGAAAGTTTCAACAAACAATTCAATTTGATTTGATTAATTAAAAGCTCTTAAAAAAATTAACTAAATTAATTGTAAATTTCATTAATCAAAAGCTTCCACAAACAATTAATTAAATTAATTGAAATCATAATTGAAAATTTCCATAAATAATATAATTTGATTAATTAAATGCTTCCATAAACTTTAAGAAATTAATTAGATTAATTGAAAAAGCTTCCACAAACACATACAATAAAATAAAATTAATTGAAAATTTTTTTACAAACACAAACAATAAAATTAAATTAATAAAAAATTTCCATAAATATTTAAAATAATTAAAAATTTTCATAATCAATATAATTAAATTTATAAGTACTTATCAATAAAAAAAATAAAATAATGAATATAATTTATCATTTTAAACTTTTTATTTTTTAACCTCTTCTTTCATTCAATAAGTTGTTAGAATATATAGTACCTTATAAATCATATTCATTTCAAAATTCTTACTGATATACAATTAATCTAAAACTCCTAATATTTATTTTTTAATTGATCGAAGACTTCTATAAATAATTTAATTAAATTATTATTTTACTCACTTTACTCATGCATGTTTAAGACATCTAAATATAAGCTCCATTAACAATCTTTAATACTATTCTCATCTATGGTCTGTACACTACTTTCAAGCGCAAAACTCATGCTTAATATCTTCAATCATGTATGTAGTTAAAAATGATAGGGCAACACAAAATCATATTCCAGTCATTGAAAAAAATCAAGTGTACAATTAATGTTAGTCATTGAAGTATTTTGTATTATTAAAATTTAAATTCAATCTTTCTAATGTTTTTAAAAGTTTAATCTTTTTTATTTTATTTAAATAAATAATTATACAAAGTTATTGTTGATGCAGGAAAGTGCACCCAGTGACAGGAAAACAGGTTCCTGCTCTTTCCCTGTAACATGGAAACTCCTCTCTCGCCTGTGGGACGACGAAACAGGAGAGGAGAGTCTCTAGATATGCGCTAGTTCCCTCTGATGTATCTTGTTTGTTTCTACAGGCGTAGATATATATATATATATATATATATATATATATATATATATATATATATATATATATATATATATATATATAAACTGGGGGGGATGAAAAGGGAAGAAAGTGTAAGAAAACAAACTACTCTAGAGAGGTGATACACCAAAATAAAGGTGATCTTCTCACACCTACTCTCAGAATCGAACAAAGACCACAGACATACACTCAGACTCGGCAGGGAAACCAGGCTACAAGAAAATGGCAGGGAGGTTCTTATGAAAACACAGGAACAGGGACTCACCAAGATGCTGTGGAATACATACTGTAGATGACTTCCTCTGCTCTGTATCTCCAAAATGGAACTCTCCTCCTGTCACCTGCAGACAATGGCGCCTTGTGGATAATTGGTGTGTTGGTGCTGGAACTGTGAGAGCATTAAAGACAATAACTAGACAGAACTCAAACACTCAGACATACACAAAAAATTCGACCAAGAATAGGTAAAAATAGTCTTTATAGATTCAGGTAGAAATTTCAGCAGGGCTGTGCCTTACAAAAATTGCAAAAAAGATGCCCTACAAAATGACAAGTATCAAATATATAAGGAAAGTCCAAGAGGCTCATTTGACGCTCTTTTTTACAAATGGCTGTTCATGAAAAGAAACAAGCCGCTCAAAATATTAATGAGCCATGTGCTCTGTTCTGCTTGAAGTTCTCATTTTTAAATGACAAAACGCGGTTTGTCCACCCATTAAATGAAAAATGAAGAAACCGGTTACATCTCTTAGCTATTGCGTCCTCTCGTGGTCAATTCGAAGGAACTGTTCCACCTACTGGAGTCGCTTCTTCAAATTGGCGCTGCTTGGACATAACTGTTTGCTTATTCCATGTGCGTCCTCTTGTCTTTTATCGAATTTGTCTCTCTCTAACTCATTCGGCCTCCCAGGAATGAACTGTCGGCAGGTTGCTGCATTCTGGACTCCTTGGCTATACTTTCTTGGCTGGAAACAAAGGCTAATTTATTCTACTGAATTTTGACGCTCATCCGGCCGTTGAGCTTTGAAAATCAACGAATATTCCATCTTCTTGAAATTGACGGCCTTTCGAGCGTCATTGCTTGAGGTCCAACGGCTAAATCGTTCTGTAAAATTTGACGTCCACCGAGACGTCATCGGGTCCATGCTAAAGTGTCATCGGGTCCATGCTGACTCAGCCGGGTCCAATGCCACGTGGCATCGGGGCACTAGTCGGGCACTTCTTTATTTCTCTGCGGGCATCTTATTTTGCTATTTCCCTTCGGCACCTTCGAAATGTCCCTTTTGTTTTGTTTGTTGTGCCTGCCTTTGCTTTGATTAGAAGCATGCTCGAATCATTGAAATGCCAAAGTGTTCGCCCTCTAAAGGGTGCTTTGACTTTTTGACTGCCCTTTGGCTTGGGGCATAATTTTGAACTGGGCCATTGAGCCAAAAAGGTTTAATGGTTCAAAGGTTCAACCAAGCACGCTAAATTCTCGAGGCCAAGCCTGACGCTTTGAACCAAGCCGCTGAACTGAACTCATTGAACCAAGCCCGTTGAACCAAGTCCGTTGAACCAAAAAATTGGTTCAACGGTTCAACGGTACGAAGGTTCAACATGTTTACATTGAAATACTTAAACCGAACAGTGAACCCTTTGAACTTGAAGCAAAAAAATGAACTCGAAAATGAACCTTTGCGCCAAAAAATTGAACTTGAAATTGAACCAGGCCATGAAACAAAGAATGCTGAACCTGAACAACCTGCAATATAACTGGCATGAACAACAAGGGAGGAAGGGGACCAAAATTTTACTTGCAGGCAAAATTTGGTCAACAAATTGGCGACTCCCAGGGGAAGCATGCCTGCTATGCTTAGAGACTAGTTGCCTTGCAATCCATTGGGCATGGAGTCGGATGATAACTTTGAAAACCAGCAAGAGCTCGGTCAAAACTTAAGACCAGCCACCCAGATCTACCTCCACGAAAAGACAACACACACAAGACTAAGAAAACTACTTGTGCAACAACACTTAGGGAAAAACAGGAAAGAAAACAAGGGAAAATATGTATAGGTAGACCCCAAAAGATCAGTGGCAATGCTTCAGATGTATCCCATTAACTAGGATCCATAGTTCTTCACCATCTAACCTTGAAAGTTGGAACACATTGTGCTGCTTGCGCTGAGTAATCACGTAAGGACCGCTCCATATGGCGTCGAATTTTGCATGTTTTCTGGGCTTAGCTCGATCCTCGTCTCATTTCAGGACAATGTCTCCTTCAAAAAAATATCTTGACAAGGACTTCTTGTCGAAGTGCCTTTTTACTTGATGTTGGCGACTTGTCAGAGAAGCCATAGCCCGATCCCTTACCTCTTGGAGCTCCATTAGCTCGCACAACCTGACCTCCATGCTGGTTCCTTCTTCTAGCTGTAGCTGATGGGTGAGATCCAATGCTGGCAATTCAAGTGAGATGGGAAGCCTGGCTTCCCTTCCATACATGAGCGTATATGGATAATTTTTGATTGCTCTCTTCAGAGTAACTCGGTTGGCCCATAGAGTTG
Source organism: Torreya grandis (assembly GCA_037957365.1). Classification (NCBI taxonomy): domain Eukaryota; kingdom Viridiplantae; phylum Streptophyta; class Pinopsida; order Cupressales; family Taxaceae; genus Torreya; species Torreya grandis. The sequence goes on from JARHVA010002300.1 coordinate 454,070, forward strand.
TCTTTAGCTTGGTATGCCAGGTTCTCTGATTTTCTTCCACAGTCCTCTTTATAATCCTGATTAGATTTTTGTTGGTGGACTCAGCCAGCCCATTCCCCTGTAGATAATAGTTTGATGAAGTGCTGAGGTATATGCCATACTTCAGCGCCCATTCACTAGTTTTGATTCCCAGAAAAGCCAAGGTGTTATCTGAGATTATGGTGGCTGGGACCCCAAATCTTGTTACCAAATTTTCATAAAACTCCAGGACTGTGCTCTCATTCACCTCCTTCAAAGCAACTGCCTCTACCCACCTGGTGAAATAATCCATGGCAGTCAGTACCCACTTATGTCCAGCACTGGAGGGAGGATTGATCATCCCTATAAAATCTAGGCCCTACTGCATGAATGGTTGCTCAACTTGAATGGGCTATAGAGGCATCGTAGCCAATCACTGTTTTCCATCAAAAAGTGCACACTTCTGGCACTTTCTCACCTAGGCATGGGTGTCGTTGAAAAGAGTAGGCCAAAAATAACCAGCTCTCATTATCTTTGCTGCCGTAGCTCTAGGAGCGAAATGACCACCAACTGGCCCATCATGAAACCCAACCAATATCCTATCAGCCTGATTGGGGTCAATGCATCTTAGAAGAACCCCAGAGAGATCCTTCCTAAATAATACTTCACCAATCAGGACATAAGGAAGGGACTGAAGTTTAAAATACCTTCTTCCAGCCTTGTCAAGACCCTGTGGACACTCACCTGTGAAAAGGAAATGCTTCATGTCCAGCGTCCAATCCCTTATGACAGCTGGTTCTTCTGTTGCGGCTGCATCCTGGATTAGCAAGCTGTCTCTCCTTTCTTGTTTTAAGTTCGCAGCCAATTGTTCACACATGCCTCTACCCCTCACCACCTTGGTGATTTTAATGTCTACATCGTACTCCATCACTTTGGTGATCCATCCCACCCTTTTCTCATTCAAATCTTGATTGGTCAAGAAATCCTTGACGCCAGGGTGTGGGACCATAAGGTGGATCCTGCTGTTAGACAACATATACCTAAATTTCTTCAGGCTCCGCACTACTGCCAGGACTTGCTTTTCTACATACGTGTACCTGACTTCAAAATCCTCTAATCCCTGGCTGAAGAAGGCGAGTGGCTGTTCGAGGTCTTTCCCATTTGCTTGGGTAAGCATGGCAGATATCACTTCTTCATTGTTGAATGTATAGAGGTTGAAGTCTTTACTGAAGTCGGGGCTGATTAGAGCAGGTGCCTGGGCCAAAGCCTGCTTGACGGCTTCAAAGTTGTCCTTTCTTTGTGCTGTCCACTTGAATTCTTCACCCTTCCTAAGCATAGAGGTCAGGGGCTTAAATGTCTCAGCAAAATTTAGAATGAACTTTCGAATGAAATTTATCCTGCCAAAGAAACTCTGCAGGCCTTTCTTGTGCTTTGGTAGGGACATCTCCAGGATGGAGCAGACTCTCTCAGGGTCAATAGACAAACCTTCCTTGGACACAATGTGGCCAAGAAGTTTCCCCTCATGAATAAAAAATACACATTTCTTTGGATTTAAAGAGATGCCAAATTCCCTACACCTCTTAAAAATTTGCCTGAGGTGCTCCATGTGCTGGGCCGCCTCCTTGGAGAAAATTGTTATATCATCAAGGTACACCAGCACATTCTTATTTATCAAACCACTGAAATCCATGTCCATGGCTCGCTGGAAGGTAGCACCAGCATTGGATAGCCCGAAAGGCATCTTCTAGTAGGTGAACATTCCCCATTTAGTGGCGAAGGCTGTTTTGTATTGGTCACAGCCTTGCACCAAAATTTAATTATAACCTGAGTAACCATCCAGGAGAGAGAAACGCTCGCTACCAGTCACTTTTTGAAGAATCTGCTCCATGCTTGGAAGGGGATAATGATCTTTTAAAGAGACCTTATTAAGGTCTCTGAAGTCGACACACAACCTGATCTCCCCATTTTTCTTTTTAACAGGAACAAGGTTGGCTAGCCATGAGGAATGTTTAGTTGGAAATATAATTCTGGACTCGATCAATCTAGCCAATTCTCTTTGCATGAGGGGCTCAATTGTAGGATTGATGGGCCTTTGCTTTTGTGTGACTGGTTAGGCGCCTTCATCTAATTCAATGGTGTGTTGAGCAAGTCTTGGGTCGAAGCCCTTCAAGTCACTGTAGTCCCATGCAAACACATTAGCGAACTCTTGACACAACAGAATGAAAGCTCACTTTTCTTGAAATGTGCAGAGCTTGCCAAGCGCCAACAGCTTGTCCTTGAAGATTTCAACCTTTTCATAATTCTCCTCTTTGGTCATGATGCATGCTTTGTTATTTCTCAGTTGGTCATCTCCATTGAAAATGATTTCAAGTGTGACCAGACCTTTAGGGAGTTTATTGTTCTTCAACTGGACGATCTGATCTCCATACTGCTGCTATAATTTTGCCTGGTTGTGTGTTGCAAACTCAGCTTCCTCCCAGAGGAAGAGAGCTATCTGTTGGTCACTTTCAAAAACTTGCCAATCTGTGATGTTATCTGGGACAGAGGGTCGAACTAGCACTTTCAAGTGGCGTGAACCACAATCTCTACTTATTTATTTTGAAACATCAAACTGGGCACCAATTGCTGCCAGCCTGTCTGCGTGTTTGCTCTGCTCCCTGGGAATCGAGGCAATGTTGAAGGCAAGGAAATCTTCCATCAGGTCCTAGACCCTATGTTTGTAAGACTTTAGCAAGGAGTTCTTTGCTAGATTCTGGCCCTTCACCTGATTCACAATTAGCTCGCTGTCCCCCAAGACCTGCAACTCTTTTATCCCTCTTTTTCTTGCACATTCCAGCCCATGGATCAAGGACTCATATTCTGCGATGTTACTTGTGCAAGAGAAGTGGAACCAAAAAGATGAAAAATACCTCTCCTTTGAAGGGGAGACCAACATCGCTCCACCTCTAGCGCCTATCTTACTTTTGGATCCGTCAAAATAAAGCTACCATAGACCAAGGTCTACTTGTTCTGCCTTCATCAAATTTGGCATGAAGGCACCCTCTTCGTGCATGCAATAGACTCCAAGGTCTGTCTCCTCTATAAACTTGTATGGATCATGTTCAAAGTTATCATTCCCCCACTCATCCAAGAGTAGGTCTGTGACTCCTTCAAGAGCAGAGGATGGAGCTTGGTCTGTCTGGGACTCTTCTAGGTCGATGATTGTGTAATTGACATTCGTTGCCTTGGGAGTATATGATTCTAGATGGTCATTGTAGAGTGGCTCAGACTCAATTTTCACTTTGGTCCCATACTTGGTTCTGAAAACCAAGTATGACCAATTCACTGCTAGATAGCCACCTATTTTGGATGTAAAGTCCCTGGACAGGCACATTGCAAAAAATAGAGGAACATCCACTACTACAATATCATGGGGAATTGAGAAGGTCGGGCAAGCGTGCAATGTCAAGTCTAAACCTCTCAAAATTCCAACTATTTTTGCAGGTGTCCCATCTAGCTGCAGGACTCCCTTTTTCATTTCTTCATACTTCAGTCCCATCTTATCAGCAATGCACTTGGGTATCACCGAGGTGCTGGCCCCGCTGTCAATTATGCAGTTGTGCACCAAGAAGTCCCCAATGATCAAGGATACGTAGAAAGGGGAGTCTTCTCCTCCTTTTTTACCTGTTTTGGAGGGGTAGGCTTTCCATTTGTCATTAAGACATTATCCATGTTTGCTGGAATAACTTGCTGATGTAGCTTATGCAATTCTTTCTTCAATACGTCCTTCTATCCTGGAAGAGACAATGAATCCCATAAAGAGATGCTCACATGCAACTTCTTCATCTGGTCCACTATATTGACTTGGGGATTGCCCCCTTCACATTTTCTTTTGGGCTGATCTCAACTGGAGCTATAGGTTGAGTCGCTGAAGGTGCAAACGGCTGTTTGGAAATTGGGGCCCTTTGGAATGAGTGTGATGGAGGAGGTGCAGCTGCTACCTGAGTGGTAGCTTGCACCTCTTCCACTGCTCTCCTCTTAAATATTGTATTGGCTGCAACACAATCAGCCTAATTTCCTGTGGCACCCCCATGGTTGATTGCACAAAACTTGCCTTCTTCGTAATTCATAAGAGCAGAATCCAACTGGGCCTGAGTGCTACTCATGTTGGGTTGAGCTGGAGCCTCAAAAAATTGGGAAAGAGCAGCAGCCTGATTTTCTGTATTTTAGAAATAATTCACCATCTCGTTTGTGTGCAAAGCCTATTCTTGACCATATCCCATGGTCAAACAGCTAGGCTGCTATTGTACAAGATGATTCTGAGCAGGCACTATGGCCTTAGATGATGAAGAGGGACCAGTGTTGTAATTTTGAAATGGCCTGGTTGTAGTGAGCTGCCCCTGACCTTGATTATAATTATGAAAAGGGGTTCTAGGGGCTTGACCATAATTATGATACCCTTGATTTGGTTTGTTGCCTTGAGCCTGTTGCTGCCTTTTGATGGCAATGAGTTCATTGGTCATGGCCTGCAACATACTCTTAACCTCATGGAATTCACTTGACGGGGCAACAACTAGTTTTTCAATGGCAGGCAGAGGAGCCAATGTGGGAGCAGGGGCTTGAATTGGAGGTGGCACTTCTGGGAAAATTGGCATGTGGGGTCTAGGGGCTATTTTCCCAACCTATATTAAACAGTTCTCTGCTACTATGGCTATGTCATAAGCATCTGGCAGTATATGCCCTCCCATAGATTGTATCATGACTACAACGTCGTTGTTTAATGCTTTCAAGTAGTATAAAAAAGCATAGCTGGGAGTCGGCCTTACTAGGATGGGAATTCTCTGCCAGGTCTTCTAAAACTGTGTTAAAGTCTTGCATATATTCATGCGGAGCCCTCTGAATGGTCGTCAGCTGCTCAGCAAGCGAGAGGTCATCACTTTTTTCCCCAAAACAGTCTGTTAGCTGAATACTGAGCTCATTCCAGGAATGGATTGAATTCATAGGCAAGGTCCTGTACCAGTCAAGAGCCTTGCCCTTAAGAGACAAAGCCAGCAATCTGACTGCGACATTTTTGTTCGTGATATTATGAATATTGACTAAGTTAGAAATGCTTCTGATGTGCTCAATGACTGTAATGGGTCCCAATCCATTGAAAGAGGGTAAATTTTTTAGAGCTACCCTTGGAATTGGGTCATACTGTGGGAGGTTCAAGGGGCTCTCACCACGAAAGGCTGCAAATGGCAAAGCCATAGCTGGGATGGGGCGTAACTAAGGCTCTACTGTAATCGTGTTTTTAATAACAGGTCTAGGAGGGTGACTTGTTGGATAAGGACGAGTCTTCCTAAACCTTAATCTTTTAGCAGAATTTAGAGGCAGTTCAACGAATTCTAAAGGAATTCTTTTTGAAGCAGACCTAGTGGTGACTTTAGGCATAGAAATTTAAGACATTGGTCTTAACATGGAAAATGAAGTTCCTACCATTGGAGTCACCAGATGCTAGAAAATATTAAAATGGTTGTGACAGGACCAACATCAATCCTGAAATCTTACTGCATTATAAACTTGGGTCCCATCGGGCGTGCCAAAACTGTTGACGCAGGAAAGTGCACCCAGTGGTAGGAAAACAGGTTCCTGTCCTCTCCCTGCAACATGGAAACTCCTCTCTCGCCTGTGGGACGACGAAGCAGGAGAGGAGAGTCTCTAGATATGGGCTAGTTCCCTCTGATGTATCTTGTTTATTTCTACAGGCGTAGATATATATATATATATAGCTATAAACTGGGGGGGATGAAAAGGGAAGAAAGTGCAAGAAAACAAACTACTCTAGGGAGGTGATACACCAAAATAAAGGTGATCTTCTCACACATACTCTCAGAATCAAACAAATACCATAGACATACACTCAGACTCGACAGGGAAACAAGGCTACAAGAAAATGGCAAGGAGGTTCTTATGAAAACACAAGAACAGGGACTCACCAAGATGCTGCAAAATACATACTGTAGATGACTTCCTCTGCTCTGTATCTCCAAAATGGAACTCTCCTCCTATCACCTGTAGACAATGGTGCCTTGTGGATAAGTGGTGTGTTGGTGCTGGAACTGTGAGAGCATTAAAGACAATAACTGGACAGAACTCAAACACTCAGACATACATAGAAAATCCGACCAAGAATAGGTAAAAATAGTCTTTATAGATTTAGGTAGAAATTTCAGCAGGGCTGTGCCTTACAGAAATTGCAAAAAAGATGCCCTACAAAATGACAAGTATCAAATATATAAGGAAAGTCCAAGAGGCTCATTTGGCACTCTTTTTTACAAATGGTTGTTCATGAAAAGAAACAAGCCGCTCAAAATATTAATGAGCCATGTGCTCTGTTCTGCTTGAAGTTTGCATTTTTAAATGACAAAACATGGTTTGTCCACCCATTAAATGAAAAATGAAGAAACCAGTTACATCTCTTAGCTGCTGCATCCTCTCATGGTCAATTCAAAGGAATTGTTCCACCTACTGGAGTTGCTTCTTCAAATTGGCACTGCTTGGACTTAACTGTTTACTTATTTCATGCGCGTCTTATTGTCTTTTATCAAATTTGTCTCTCTCTAACTCGTTTGGCCTCCCAAGAATGAACTATCAGCAGGTTGTTGCATTCTGGACTCCTTGGCTATACTTTCTTGGCTGGAGACAAAGGCTAATTTATTCTGCTAAATTTTGACACTCATCTGGCCGTCGAGCTTTAAAAATCAATGAATATTCCATCTTCTTGAAATTGATGGCCTTTCAAGCGTCATCGCTTGAGGTCCAACGGCTAAACCATTCTGCAAAATTTGACGTCCACCAGGACGTCATCAGGTCCATGCTAAAGTGTCATCGGGTCCATGCTGACTCAATCGGGTCCAACGCCACGTGGCATCTGGGCACTAGTCGGGCACTTCTTTATTTCTCCATGGGCATCTTATTTTTTTATTTCCCTTCGGTACCTTCGAAATGTCCCTTTTGTTTTGTTTGTTGCGCCTGCCTTTGCTTTGATTAGAAGCACGCTCGAATCATTGAAATGCCGAAGTGTCTGCCCTCTAAATGGTGCTTTGACTTTTTGACTGCCCTTTGGCTGGGGCATACTTTTGAACCGGGCCATTGAACCAAAAAGGTTCAATGGTTCAAAGGTTCAACCAAGCGCACCGAATTCTCGAGGCCAAGCCCGACGCTTTGAACCAAGCCGCTGAACTGAACTCATTGAACCAAGCCCGTTGAACCAAAAAATTGGTTCAACGGTTCAACGGTACGAAGGTTCAACATGTTTACATTGAAATACTTGAACTGAACAGTGAACCCTTTGAACTTGAAGCAAGAAAACGAACTCAAAAATGAACCTTTGCGCCAAGAAACTGAACTTGAAATTGAACCAGGCCATGAAACAGAGAATGCTGAACCTGAACAACCTGCAATATAACTGGCATGAATAGCAAGGGAGGAAGGGGACCAAAATTTTACCTACAGGCAAAATTTGGTCAACAGTTATTGAAATTATTCATTGAATTATTTAATTTTAATTATTGAGTTGTTTATTTTATTAAACATTTTGTCTGCATCATTAATGATAAGTGTATATAATTAGGAGAAAATTCTATAGATATTTATTGTAACACATGAGTTATAGACATAATACATATACGTTATAGATATAGCATGTATACATAGTATACATAACACATACATGTTATTTCAAACTAAGCTCGGGATCATTGAACTTAAATGCATACACATTCTTTTAATATTTTAAAAATATATAAAAGACTTCTCCATGTAATGTAAAAAGATCGCGTACGCATTCCTTTTACATTGCACAAAAAAGCATAAAATAACTTTTGGAAGGGGTAGAATAGTTTAATTAGAAATGGTAGATGGTTTACTAAAATAAATGTTAAGTAATATAAAAGTAAAAATATAAATATAAAATGTAAAATTGTACTTTAAATTTATTTTAGTAAATATAAGAAATTAGGCTTACTCTGCATCTAATAGAGTTGGTCTCACAGCTACAAGCTTTATACACACACACACACACACACACACACACACACACACACACACACACACACACACACACACACACACACACACGTGTGTGTGTGTGTGTGTGTGTATGTATATATTAGGATTTAGGCATATAAGAACCCTAATCCCAGAGTTGGGAATATAAATATATATAGGGGTGATTGGATACAAGTTGAGAATTTTGATCCCAATCCCATAGTTGACTTCTCATTTTCTATATATGTCATTGAGAGTATGTCCATAGTACGCTCGATTACTAGATAAATAGATAGGCAGTCACTAATCCCATAGAGTGTGTTCCAATCGAGTAGTCGATAGAGTATGTTTCCAAACCCAACTTGATATATGAAGGGAATGAATGGAATGTGCCTTAATCCAGTGTATCGAGGAGGGACCACTTATAGCTTGGGTATGGATCAGTGGCCCTAAAGGCCAAACTAAATCCCTACCATACTTTGATTATTCTCTGGTTCCCAATACACTATATCAAAGTATAGCATAGGATTGGGGGCTCCACTATAAATATATGAGGGACATCATTCTGAAGGCCCTATCTTGATCTAAAAAATTCCCTACCTACTTCATTTATGCTAAGGAGTAAGGCAAGGGAAGCTTGCCTTTTTGTTATCTAGCTTTGCTTCACCTAATAGCATATCAAGGGAAAATTGGCTTCTCGAAGGATAATAAAGGATTGAGGTACAACTATCAAGGTAAGTTTTCCTTTTTGGTATCTAGCTTGCCTTTGCTTTTATATTAAGGCATGACTATCAAGGGAAGTTTACCATCTAATAGATATACTTGTTCTTACCTAACTACTTAGTTATACCCTACCTTTTAAGGAAAGGGAAGCTTCCTTATCGATATATAGCTTTACTCTTGTCATACCTACTTTCCTATAATATCTTTGAGTTCCTTATTTGAGTGAGATATGATGAATGAAATATGAGTTTCCTTGGGCCTTATTTTAGTGAGAAAAATTTAGAATTAGAATATAATCCAATTCGGCACAAGGGAGAAGCCACTCCACCTGCGAACAAGGTATTAGAGGGAGAGATTAGGGATGAGGATGGATGAGGAGGGAGTGAGTATGGATGATGGGGGACAATGATGGAATACTTAGGGATGATGATGGATAGTGAGGGTGAATGAGGGAGTGATTAGGGATGATGAGGGATGGTTAGGGTCAATGAGGATGATGAGGGAGTGATTAGAGATTATGAAGGACAAGGGAGGAGTGATTAGGGATGATGAGATATGGTGAGGGTCAATAAGGGAATGATTAGGGATAATGAGGGATAATGATGATCGATGAAGAAGTGATTGGGGATCATGAGGGATAAAGAGGGAGTGATTAGGGATTATTAGGGATGAGGAGGAAATGATCATGGATGAAGAGGGATGATGGAGAAATTAAGGATTATGAGGGATGCTGAAGATCAATGAGGGAGTGATTAGAAATGATGAGGTATGGTGAGGGTCAATGAGGGAGTAATTAGGGACAATGAAAAATAAAGAGAGAGTGATTAAGGGTGATGAGGTATGGGGAGGAAGTGATTAGTGATGAGAGAGGGATGATGAACAACCAAAATTAATGCAAAGTGGTAGTTTGATGTGCCCAAGTCATCAATATGACCTATTCTACCCCAATCACACTACTTTGGCTTGAATTCAAAGGGAGTGGCTTTTAAACTTTAATTTTGAAAAACCTAAGACTCTTATAAATGTAAATAAGTAATCCAAAAGGCACAAAACCTATAAAATGACTATATGTTTACCTTATTATCTATGAGTTATGGTGAGGGTCAATGAGGATGAGGAGGGAGTGATTAAGTATTATGAGGGACAAGGGATGTGATTAGGGATTATAAGGGATGATGAAAGAGTGATTATAGATGATGAGGCTAAATGAGGGAGTGATTAGGGATGATGAGGGAATGAATGATTAGGAATGATAAGAGATGGTGAGGGTCAATGAAAGAGTGATTAGGGATAGTGAGGGTCTATAATCACTTGTTCATTAACCCTCACCATCCCTAATCAATCCATCATTATCCTTAATTACTCCCTCAGTGACCCTCACCATCCCTCCTCATTTGTAATCACTCTTTCATCATCCCTCATAATACCTATTCACTCCCTCCTTATACCTTATAATTCTTAATCACTCCCTCCATAGCCCTCACCTTCGCTAATCACTTCCTGGGTAGATGCAAGATAATGGATGACAAAAGGGGGGCTTAAAGTGACACTTTTTTATGAAAATAATAATAGTTGAACTTGGTGAGAGTTTTAGAAAACTTGGAAAAATAATTTGACAATAACACTATAATATGAATTGTGGCATTATGAATGTAGTTTATAAATATATAAGTTTTTTCAATACCTAGATGATAAAAATGTGTGAAATTAATGCTTTTATGACTATGGTTTGACACTTTTTATGAAAATATAAGTAGATTGCATTTTTACGGACACTTTTTTTAGTAAACAAATGAATTGTTGTATGAAATTTCATATATGGATAGATGAAATGTCAAATACCGGTTAGGATATTTTTTATTAATTTTTTAATAAACATTATTGTTTAAATAATTTTATAAGTCAAGATAGTTGGAAAATTATAATTTCAAGTGTACGTACATAACTTTTTGACCTTAACTTCATGAAAATCATTTTTTTCAAATCATAGCCAACAATGCATAGATTGGTCAGGTATAAGTTTTATAAACTTTTGATTAGTGGTCATAAAGATATAACGGTATTTTTGACGATATGTATATAGTCCTTAATGAAATATGTTGTGTATAAATTAAGTAATAATTAAAAAATAATAGTTTAACATTAAAAAAAAATGTATATTCAAAAACTATGCTTTCCCCTCTACCAATCCATATAATTTAAAAAAAAAGATAAAATCTACCTGATCTGATGTGTTAACAAAGATGAAAAAGAATCCTAAATATCCTAAATATCATGTGGGTTGCTTCATGAATGGTTTTCAGCTAGGTTTAGATCTCCCCAGCCGAAAACCAAAGAAATTTTAGAGGGAAAGTAGAGAAGTCAAAAATTGAAATGTTTAAAGGGTGTGTGCTCTTTTAAAAGGGTGTCATCCTTTTACAAAGGGCCAATACCTCATTAAATTCACTTTCCCATTTGGAACTACTTGAAAACAAGATGTGTATGCTTTGTAAAAGGGTGTACGCCCTTCATAGTTCACAGATTTCTTTTATTTGCCAAAAAAATCACTTATTAATTCTATATTTTACAAACATCAACTTGTTTTTTCTGCTAACACTAAAAAACCTACAAATTGTCTATTTTCTTTGTCTCTATCACTATAATTTCTTCAATTTTTACTCTACACCTAAAATTATTTACATAAAGATAAATAATGCGATCGGGTCGTCATCACAAAAGAGAAATTAAATAACTAACAATTAAAGAAATGGAAGTCAAAAAATAAAAATAAATAAAAATACAAGAAGATAGGAGAGCATCCATAAGAACTTATACACAATGTGAAGGTATTTCCTCCACACCACGTAATTTTTCAAATGAAAATAACATGCCCGATTTGATGGAATTTAATTTAGATATGTCTTAAAATGAGGTAATAGAACTTAATCAGTCTTTGTTGAATGATGAAATTTAAAATGTAGAACATGTAAATAATGAATTTCCATTGATTGATGAAACACATGGAGAAACAAAATATGATGAAACATCCATACAAAATTAATTTTTTGAGTGTGATGATAATCAAAATCAACTAATAACACCAATTCATCTCTCCCAATGAAGAGGAATTCACTTCACCTATAGGGTATATAGAATGTACCTAGCCAACACTATAATATACCTTCTATGGTTGAAGTGGTAACACCATCCAATTTAATACAAAAATATTACTCCTAGACTAATCCCAAACTCAAAAGTTTTGATTGACAGATATTTCAAAAACATGAAAATAACATAGTAACAATGATTTCTCTAAGAAGAGATGTTTTATTACTCAAGATTGCAATACAACCATATGCTTATCTCTAGGAAGAGATGTCTGATTTTCATTTTGGGTTACATCTTAATTTATACACATTTTGAAGGTAGGAGGAGGATGTGGAAGGTCACCAATCTTGAGGGAGATTAAGTGGTTTGATTTCTATGATTTACAACAATACAAAATTTGAGGAATTACTATTTTTAGAAACTTACTATATTTAGACTACACTACTAAAATTGAAATTTAAGAAACTTCCATTGTGTTTTTAAAGGTCAAAACCCACAAAACAGAGCTTTGTGTCATATCACTATGTTCTTCTCATTCTTAGCTTTCTAATGGTTCAAATGGGGAGTCAATCAGAGCTATGGTGCAAAAGTTATGGCTCCCAAAAGTTCCATCATCGATTGGGGTAGAACCATCACCCAAATTATCACTTGAATTATCGCCCAGATCATTCCTCCCTCTTTGAGAAGTAATGGTCCCCATTGCATCAATATTCCTGATCAGATATGATATTTGTGTCTTAATTTTATTCTCTGTGAGCCACTCACTTTGATGGCTAAGCTAGCCCCTTTTGGCCACCCAATAAAGTAGAATAGAGCATCCTCTTGTTGTCTTCATCTAGGTATCCACAATCTAATCCTCTTTCACTAGAGAAAAACTCTAAAGATCGAGCTCATTAATGTCTAGTTATTATGCTATGACTGAAGTGTCCAACAGAGGTGGATGATATGGTTTGAGGAGCTCCACGTTGAATATTAGATGCAGACCAAGGTAGGCTGGTAGGTTCAACTCAAAAGCAATTTCTTCAACTTTTTTGGTGATGGTGTAGGGACCATATCATAGAGGCTGAATTTTTATATGTGGGCCTTCAAGTCATTCCTTTTGAAGCTGTAACAAAACCTTGTCACCCTTATAAAAATGGTGTGCAATCCTATATTTGTCATAGCATTGCTTACACTTCTGATTCATCTTCTCCAATATGTCATGAACCTATTACTGGATGTGTTGCATTTGTTTAATGAAATTTGTTGCTTTTGCTACCTCAGATCTCCCATGAGGTGTGTATTCCATGGTGGAGAATGGAATGGTTATATCAATTGGTGTCATGGGTTAAAACCTGAAGCATACTTGGAATAGACTATGCTTGGTCGAGCTATACAGGGCCCAATTATATCCATGTTGTATGAAAAGAAGGCCCTCATCCCATGTGCATGGATGTTTGGAGTGATACATCTGAATCATGTGAAAAATTAGGGGGTTTACCACTTTTTTTTGACCATCAGTCTGTGGATGGAAGATTATGGACTTCATCATCTTGGTATCCATCATCTTCCATAGAGTGGACCAGAAGATGCTCAGGAGCTTGCTATCTCTATATGAGATAATGGACTTGGCGAGACCAAAATGGAGCCATACATGACTAAAATATAGTTGAGTAGTTTCTTCAGAAGATATATTTTTCTTCCAAGCAATCATGATAGCCATTTTTAAAAAATGATCAACTACAACAAAAATATAATCTTTTCCATGTTTTGAAGTGGGCAAACCTGAGAGAAAATCCATTGAGATAGATTCCCAAGGCCTGGTTGGTTCTGGTAATGGCATGTACAATCCTTGCTTCTTATTTGTTGGCTTGGTTATTGCACATGGGGTGCAATATTTGAGTTAACTTATTAAATCCTTTTGCATATGGGGCCAGTAGAAGTGTCTTTGAAGAACTGCTAATGTCTTCTCTACACCAAAGTGTCCAGCTATTCTAATGAAATTTACTTCCCATATCATTTTTTGTTGTTCTGTAGCTAGAACACAAATGTGCTCCATGTGACAGAGGCCATGCAAATAGAAATAAAAATATGTTTACCTTATTAAATCACTTGATATGTATCAACAAAGGTAGGATCTACTTCATATAGATCACCCCAAGTAGCAGTCTCATGTTCGCACAGGTCAAGAACAGTTATGAGTGCAGTAATTGGTGGGTGGCTCAGATAATCTATGGTCATATTTGAGCTCCCCTTTTTGTGTTTGATTATCAGATGGAATTGTTGTATATATGTGGCCCACTTTTGGTGCCTCTCATTTTGTAGTTTGCTATATGTTTGGATGAATTCCAATGGTCTGTGGTCAGTCTGAATGACCGTCTCTTTCCCTAAGATGTAGTGTTTCTATTATTTGTAGGCTTATATAATATAATAGAATTCCTTGTCATTTGTTAGGTATTTTCTGACTGTATCAGTGAAATTTTCACTGTGATATGTAATAGGATGGCCATGTTGCATGATGACATCTCCCATGGCATATTCAGATGCATCTGTCATCAACTCAAAAGGTTGATGCAAATCTGGCAATGAAATAATAGGGGCTGAGTAAAGTCTATTCTTTAAATTCTAAAATTCCCTTTTTTGTATTTTTCCCCACTAAAATGTAGCTTTAGATCCTCCTTTAGTCACTTGTGCTAGTGGCCAAGCAACATGTGAGAATCTAAGAACAAACCTATGATAAAAATTTGCAAGACTCAAGAAGCTGTGAAGTTTTGTGAGGGTCCTTGGTATAGGCCATTCTTTAATAACCTAAATCTTTTCTGGATCAACATGGACCCATTCTTAATTCAAAAATTACCCCAGGTACTAAATTATTTTCATCTCAAATGTGCATTTGTCAAGATTTGCATACAACTTGTGCTCCCAAAGAGTTTGAAGCACCTTATGAACATGTTGCAGATGTTCCTCCCATGTTTTTTTGTAGATGAGTATGTCATCTAGATAGATAACCATGAATGAGTTGTTGAAGGGTCATATGATGTCATCCATCATCCTCATGAAGGTTGCAGGTGCATTAGTCAAGCTAAAAGGCATAACCAACCATTCAAAGAGCCCCTAGTTAGATTTGAGTGAAATCTTCCAGAAATCAGTGGGATCAATAGGAATTTAGTGATAGATAGATTTGAGATCAATTTTGGTGAATAAATTCACACCACAGAGTTGGTCCAGCAGGTCATCAATCTTGGGGAGGGGGTAGCGATTCTTCACAATGATTTTATTTAGGGCTCGATAGGCAATGCAAAGCCTCCATATTCCATCTTTCTTTGGTGCCAAGATAATTGGGCTACCATAGGGTGAAGAGCTTAACCTAATGTGACTCTTTTAAATCAATTCCTAAATCTACTTTTTTATCTCATCATTCTCCAAAATAGATCTATGATACATAGGACTATTAGGTAAAGGTGATCATGGGATCAAATCGATAAAATGTTTTACCTAGCAGTGAAGTGGAACTCCTATGGGTGACTTCAATAAGTCATCATATTCTCCCATGATTTGTCCCATCTGCTTTTGTTGTTGTGTTGATTGTGTAGTCAGGACTGCAACATCGACCTTAGATTTTTGTGGTTTGACCACCATGAGAATGAATTACTTTGTCTTCTTCACCAATCTCTTACATTGCTTAGAACTAATTAGGGAGATAGATGTGGGAGGTGGTACATCTAGTACCCTGTAGCGCCATGTTCCAAGAGTGAGGGTAATTTTTTGGGTTCATGATTCATAGATGCCATGTCGATCATACATGAATGGTTGACTAAAGAGTATATCACAAACATCTAAATTGACCACATCACACAAGACTTCATCTTGAAAAGGTTTTATTGTATATGAAAGAAGACATTGATGGGTGACATAGAGGTCTCTCCCTAGGCTCAACCATCCAATACTATATGGCTTTGGGTGAGGCTGATCCAAAACTCAAAAGTTCTGGTTGATAAATATTTCAATAGCATAGAAATAACACAGTAACAATGAATTATATGAGAAGAGATGTCGTATTACTCAAAAATTTCAATACAAATATAGGCTTATCTCTGGAAGAGATGTCTGCCTTCCCATTTCAGGTTACAATGCATTTATACATATTTTGAAAGTGTTGGGAGACTGAGTGGCTTGAGGAATTAATGGGTGATGATTTAAGATTGAGTGGCTCGAGGAAATAAATATCACCGATAATTTGACTTCCAAGAATTAAAACAATACAGTGCTCGAGGACATAACAGGTGAAGATTTAAAACCATACAAAATTCGAGGAATTAACTATCACCCGAATGGTCACCCAAATTGTTGCCTAGATCATTCCTCCCTCCTTGAAAAGCAATGGTCCCCATTGCATCAATATTCTCCGTCAGGTGGGATAGTTGTGTCTTTATTTGATCCTCTGTGAGCCACTCACCTTGGTGGCTAAGCTAGCCTCTTCTCACCACTCGATACAGTGGAATAGAGCATCCTCTTGTTGTCTTCATCCAAGTATCCACAATCTGATCCTCTTCTACTGGAGCAAAACTCTATGGATCAAGCTCATAAATGTCTAGTTGCTCTGCCACAATTGAAGTGTCCAATAGAGGTGGGTGATATGGTTTGAGGAGCATCACATTGAATATTGGATGCAGACCAAGGTAGGATGGTAGGTTCAACTCAAAAGCATTTTCTGCAACTTTTCTGGTGATGGTGTATGGACCATATCACAGAGGCTGAATCTTTTTGTGTGGGCCTGTAAGCCATTCCTTCTGAAGCCGTAACCAAACCTTGTCACCCATAGCAAAATGGTGTGCAATCCTATGTTTGTCATGGCATTGCTTAAATTTTTGATTCATCTTCTCCAGGATGTCATGAACTTGTTTTTGGATGTGTTGCATTTGTTCAATAAACTTTGTTGCTTTTGCTACCTCAGATCTTCCATGAGGTGTGTGTTCCATGGTGGAAAATGGAACAACTATTTCAATTGGTGCCATGGGTTGGAACCCAAAACATACTTGGAATGGACTGTGCTTGGTTGAGCTCTGCAGCACCCGATTGTATCCATGTTGTATGAAAAGAATTCCCTCATCCCATGTGCATGGATGTTTGGAGTGATACATCTGAATCATGTGAACAATCAAGTGGTTTACCACCTCTATCTAACCATCAGTCTATGGATCGAAGGCTGTGGACTTCATCAGCTTAGTATCCATCATCTTCCATAGAGTGGACTAGAAGATGCTCAAGAACCTGCTATCTCAATCTGAGACAATGGACTTGGGGAGACCAAAATGGAGCCATACATGACTAAAATATAGTTGAGCAGTTTCCTCAGCAGATATATTTTTCTTACAAGCAAGCATGATAGCCATTTTTGAAAAATGATCAACTACCAAAAAAATACAGTCCTTGCCATGTTTGGAAGTGGGCAAACCTGAGAGAAAATCCATTGAGATGGATTCCCAAGGCCTGGTTGGTTCTGGCAATGGCGTGTACAATGCATGCTTCTTATTTGTTGGCTTGGCTATTGCACATGGGGTGCAATATTTGAGATATCTTTCCACATCTTTTTGTATATGGGGCCAATAGAAGTGTTTTTGAAGAACTGCCAATGTCTTTTTGATACCAAAGTGTCCAACTGTCCTAATGAAGTGTGCTTCCCATATCATCTTTTTTTGCTCTGCAATAGGAACACAGATGTGCCCCATATGGTAGAGGACATTATCTTGCAAATAGAAGTCAGAAACATGTTCACCTTTATGGAGTGCTTGATATGTATCAGCAAAGGTAGGATCTGCTTCATACAGATCACCCGAAGTGGCAGTCTCATGTTCACACAGGTCAAGAACTGTTGTGAGTGCAGTAATTGGTGGGTGGCTCAAACAATCTGTAGCTATATTTGAGCTCCCCTTTTTGTGTTTGATTATCAGGTGGAATTGATGAAGATACGTGGCCCACTTTTGGTGCCTCTCATTTTGTAGTTTGCTTTGCATCTGGATGAATTCCAATGGTCTGTGGTCAGTGTGGATGATCGGCTCTTTCCCTAAGATGTAGTGTTTCCAGTGTTTGTAGTCTTGCACAATGGCATAGAGCTCCTTATCATATGTTGGATATTTCCTGACTGTATCAGTGAAAGTTTCAATGTGGTATGCAACAGGATGGCCATGTTGCATGATGACAACTCCCATGGCATATTCAGATTCATCTATCATCATCTCAAATGGTTGATGTAAATCTGGCAAGGCAAGAATAGGGGTTGAGCAGAGTCTATTCTTCAAATTCTCGAATGCCCTTTGTTGTATTTCACCCCACTCAAATTTAGCTTTAGCTCCTCCTTTAGTCACTTGGGTTAGTGACCAAGCAACATGTGAAAATCTAAGAACAAACCTGTGGTAGAAATTTGCAAGACCCAAAAAGCTGTAAAGCTCTGTGATGGTCCTTGGTGTGGGCCATTCTCAAATAACCTGAATCTTTTATGGATCAACATTGACCCCTTACTCATTCACAATGTTCCTGAGGTACTGAATTGTTTTCATTTCGAATGTGCATTTGTCAAGGTTTGCGTATAACTTGTGCTCCCGAAGAGTTTAAATCACCTTACGAACATGTTGTAAATGTTCTTCCCATGTTTTTCTATAGATGAGTATGTAATCTAAGTAGACAACCATGAATGAGTTGGTGAAGGGTCATAGGATGTCATCCATCATCCTCATGAAGGTTACAGGTGCATTAGTTAAGCCAAAAGGCATAACCAACCATTCAAAGAGCCCCTCCTTAGATTTGAATGCAATTTTCCAAACATTAGTGGGATCGATGGGAATTTGGTGATAACCAAATTTGAGATCAATTTTGGTGAAGAACTTTGCACCATGGAGCTGGTCCAGCAGGTCATCGATCATGGGGAGAGGGTTTTGATTCCTCACAGAGATTTTATTCAAGGCTCGGTAGTTAATGCAAAGCCTCAATGTTCCATCTTTCTTCAGTGCGAAGACAATTGGGCTACCACAAGGTGAAGAGCTTGGCCTGATGTGACCCCTTTGGATCAATTCTTGAATCTATCTTTTTATCTCATCATTCTCCAAAACTGATCTGCAATACACAGGACTGTTAGGCAAAGGTGATCTTGGGATCAAATCGATAGAATGTTTTACTTGGCAATGCAGTAGAACTCCTGTGGGTGACTTGAATAAGTCATCATATTCTCTTGTGATTCTTCCTATCTGCTTTTGTTGTTGTGTTGATTGTGTAGTCAGGACTGAAACATCGACCTCCTTGGATTTCTGTGGTTTGACCACCATGAGAATAAATTGCTTTATCTTCTCCACCAATCTCTTATACTGCTTAGCACTGATCAGGGAGACAGATGTAGGAGGTGGTACCTCTGGTACCCTATAGCACCATGTTCCAAGAGTGAGGGTGATCCTTCAGGTTGTGATTCATAGATGCCATGTCACTCATACATGAACGACTGAGGAGTACATCACAAACATCTAGATTGACCAAATCACACAAGACTTCATCTTGGAATGGTTTTATAGCATATGAAAGAAGACACTGATGGGTGACATGAAGGTCTCTCCCTGGGCTCAACCATCTAATATTGTAGGGCTTTGGATGAGGCTTCATGGATAGATCTAGACTTTTCACAACTTTAGCAGAGATTACATTATTTTGACTCCCACTATCAAGAATGAAATGCAGAGGCTTACCTTTTACCCATAATTTGGAGTGAAAAAATCTTTCTGTCATCTGATCTTTCTTCACGAATCTGTGATGAAGCGACAATGGTGTCAGGCTCAACATCTATAATTTATTCTTCGTCCTCTTCGATTGTGGGTTGTGTATGAGGCAGAGTAGTAGATGTCGAGTATTGTGACTCAGAGAGCAGTGACTTGATGGCTCGACATTCTTCTTTGGAGTGAGTTCTAGTTTTGTGGTAATCACACCATTTTCTAGCCTTCACTTTCTGGGATTTCTTATCCTGAAACTCCTTCTGCTTCCAATTTTAGCCTCGTGTTTGACCTTCCTTGTCACTTTTCCATTTTGAGGGTTCACTCTTCGTATTCTTCCTACCATGCTTCTTTTCAATTTTCACTGCAAATTTATATGCCTCACCGAGGGTTTCCAAATTGAATAGTTCCATTTCCCCTCGTATGTACCATTGTAGTCCACCATGATATTTGAGAGTTTTATGTTTCTCACTTTCTTGAATGCCCAATCTTGCAGACAAAGAATGAAAAGTGTTTGTGTAATCTTGAACAGATTGGTCCTTGCCTTGGTGAAGTTGTTGCCACTGTATGTACAGATCATCATACGCTCCGATGGGATAATATTCTTCTTTTATTGCTTCCATAAAAACATCCCAAGTAGGTTCCACCCCAAGGCCAATGATATCTATACTAAACCTCTTTTTGTACACTTCCCACCAGTTTTTCATAGGCAATGATGATTTCAAAAGAGAAAAAGTGATATTTTCTCCATTGGTGAACTTATTTACAGAGAAGTAGGAAGACAATTGATCCAACCAATTTTCCACTGCATCAGCATTGATTTTGCCTTCAAATGTGGGAATATCAAAATTTACTTGAACCTTGAAGGGTGTTGGGGCATTGAAAGGAAGTTCCTTCGATGAGCAGCCCAGATGTGTAGTCGCAGAGCCAAAATTTTCCATTACAAGTGTTTGAAGAATTTGAGCAAATTGTTGTAGCATCTGTGCTTGTTGCCGTTGGAGGGCTTCATTCACCATTTCTTTGAAAGGATCGAATGTCTCAGTGTCATCTGCCATTTGAAGTCATTTAGGGTGCATAGGTGGAAATTTTGGAAGCTCTGTCGCTTCCCACCCAAGTTTCTTGTATCCTGACCTCATCCTCGGGATCATACACTCTCAAGACAAACCACTCTGATACCACTGATCCAAAATTCAAAAATTTTGGTTGATAAATATTTCAATAGCATAGAAATAACATAGTAAAAATGAATTCTCTAAGAAGAGATGTCGTATTACTCAAAAATCATAATACAAATATAGGCTTATCTCTGAGAAGAGATGTCTGCCTTCCCATTTCAGGTTACAATGCATTTATACATATTTTGAAAGCGTTGAGAGATTGAGTTGCTCGAGTAATTAATGGGTGATGATTTAAGATTGAGTGGCTCGAGGAAATAACTGTCACCGATAATTTGAATTCCAAGAATTAAAACAATACAATGCTCGAGGACATAACGGGTGAGGATTTATAACCATATAAAACTTGAGGAATTAACTGTCACTCGAATGGTCACCCAAATTGTTGCCCAGATCAGAGGCTTTATGGATAGATTTAGAGTTTTCACGACATTAGTAGAGATTAAATTCTTTTGACTCCCACTATCAAGAATGAAATGTAGAGGCTTACCTTTTACCCATAATTTGGATTGAAACAACCTTTCCTTGTCATCTGGCCTTTCCTCATGGGTCTATGATTAAGTAATGATGGTATTGGGCTCAACATCTACAATCTCTTCTTCCTCCTCTTTGACTGTAGGGTGTGTATGAGACAAAGTAGTAGATGTCGAGTATTGTGACTCAAAAAGCAGTGACTTAATGGTTCGATATTCTTCTTTGGAGTGAGTTTTAATTTTTTTTATAATCACACCATTTTCCAGTCTTCCCCTTCTAGGGTTTCTTATCTTGAAACTCCTTTTACTTCTAATTTTGGCCTCATTTTTTACCATCCTTGTCACTTTTACATTTCGAAGGTTGACTCTTCATATTCTTTCTTTCATGCTTATGCTCAATCTTCACTATGAACTTGTATGCCTCACTGAGGATTTCCAAATTGAAGAGTTGCATTTCCCCCCATATGTACCATTGTAGTCCACCATGATATTTAAGAGTCTTATGTTTCTCATTTTCTTGGATGCCTAATCTCACAGACAAAGAATGAAAATTTTTAGTGTAATCTTGAATAGATTGGTCCTTACCTTGGTGAAGTTGTTTCCACTATATGTACAGATAATCATATACTCCAATGGGATAGTATTCTTCCTTTATAGCTTCCCTGAAATCATCCTAGGTAGGTTCCACATTAAGGCCAATGTCATCTATATTGAACCTCTTTTTGTATACTTCCCACCAATTTTTCACAGGCAATGATGCTTTCAAAAGAGCAAAAGTGATCTTTTCTCCATCGGTGAATTTATTTATAGAAAAGTAGGAATACAATTGATCCAACCAATTTTATATTGCATCAACATTGATTTTTCCTTGAAATGTAGGGATATCAAAATTCACCTAAACCTTGAAGGGTGTTGGGGCATTAAAAGGATGTCTCATGGATGGGGAGCCAGGAAGTGCAGATGAGGAACCAAAATTTTCCATCGAGATTTGTTGAAGAATTTGGGTGAATTGTTGCAGCATCTATGTTTGTTTTCATTGGAGGGATTCATTCACCATTTTCTTAAAGGGATCAAATGTCTCAGTGTCATCCACCATTTGAAATTGTTTGGAGCGAATAGGTGGATAGTTTGAAAGCTCTATTGTTTTCAACCCAAGCTTCTTATAGCCTGACCTCATCCTCGAGATCATACACTCTCAAGACAAACCGCTCTGATACCACTGATCTAAAACTCAGAAGGTTTGATTGACAAATATTTCAAAAACATGAAAATAACATAGTAACAATGATTTCTCTGAGAAGAGATGTTTTATTAACTTGAAGCAAAAAAATGAACTCGAAAATGAACCTTTGCGCCAAAAAATTGAACTTGAAATTGAACCAGGCCATGAAACAAAGAATGCTGAACCTGAACAACCTGCAATATAACTGGCATGAACAACAAGGGAGGAAGGGGACCAAAATTTTACTTGCAGGCAAAATTTGGTCAACAAATTGGCGACTCCCAGGGGAAGCATGCCTGCTATGCTTAGAGACTAGTTGCCTTGCAATCCATTGGGCATGGAGTCGGATGATAACTTTGAAAACCAGCAAGAGCTCGGTCAAAACTTAAGACCAGCCACCCAGATCTACCTCCACGAAAAGACAACACACACAAGACTAAGAAAACTACTTGTGCAACAACACTTAGGGAAAAACAGGAAAGAAAACAAGGGAAAATATGTATAGGTAGACCCCAAAAGATCAGTGGCAATGCTTCAGATGTATCCCATTAACTAGGATCCATAGTTCTTCACCATCTAACCTTGAAAGTTGGAACACATTGTGCTGCTTGCGCTGAGTAATCACGTAAGGACCGCTCCATATGGCGTCGAATTTTGCATGTTTTCTGGGCTTAGCTCGATCCTCGTCTCATTTCAGGACAATGTCTCCTTCAAAAAAATATCTTGACAAGGACTTCTTGTCGAAGTGCCTTTTTACTTGATGTTGGCGACTTGTCAGAGAAGCCATAGCCCGATCCCTTACCTCTTGGAGCTCCATTAGCTCGCACAACCTGACCTCCATGCTGGTTCCTTCTTCTAGCTGTAGCTGATGGGTGAGATCCAATGCTGGCAATTCAAGTGAGATGGGAAGCCTGGCTTCCCTTCCATACATGAGCGTATATGGATAATTTTTGATTGCTCTCTTCAGAGTAACTCGGTTGGCCCATAGAGTTGTCTTTAGCTTGGTATGCCAGGTTCTCTGATTTTCTTCCACAGTCCTCTTTATAATCCTGATTAGATTTTTGTTGGTGGACTCAGCCAGCCCATTCCCCTGTAGATAATAGTTTGATGAAGTGCTGAGGTATATGCCATACTTCAGCGCCCATTCACTAGTTTTGATTCCCAGAAAAGCCAAGGTGTTATCTGAGATTATGGTGGCTGGGACCCCAAATCTTGTTACCAAATTTTCATAAAACTCCAGGACTGTGCTCTCATTCACCTCCTTCAAAGCAACTGCCTCTACCCACCTGGTGAAATAATCCATGGCAGTCAGTACCCACTTATGTCCAGCACTGGAGGGAGGATTGATCATCCCTATAAAATCTAGGCCCTACTGCATGAATGGTTGCTCAACTTGAATGGGCTATAGAGGCATCGTAGCCAATCACTGTTTTCCATCAAAAAGTGCACACTTCTGGCACTTTCTCACCTAGGCATGGGTGTCGTTGAAAAGAGTAGGCCAAAAATAACCAGCTCTCATTATCTTTGCTGCCGTAGCTCTAGGAGCGAAATGACCACCAACTGGCCCATCATGAAACCCAACCAATATCCTATCAGCCTGATTGGGGTCAATGCATCTTAGAAGAACCCCAGAGAGATCCTTCCTAAATAATACTTCACCAATCAGGACATAAGGAAGGGACTGAAGTTTAAAATACCTTCTTCCAGCCTTGTCAAGACCCTGTGGACACTCACCTGTGAAAAGGAAATGCTTCATGTCCAGCGTCCAATCCCTTATGACAGCTGGTTCTTCTGTTGCGGCTGCATCCTGGATTAGCAAGCTGTCTCTCCTTTCTTGTTTTAAGTTCGCAGCCAATTGTTCACACATGCCTCTACCCCTCACCACCTTGGTGATTTTAATGTCTACATCGTACTCCATCACTTTGGTGATCCATCCCACCCTTTTCTCATTCAAATCTTGATTGGTCAAGAAATCCTTGACGCCAGGGTGTGGGACCATAAGGTGGATCCTGCTGTTAGACAACATATACCTAAATTTCTTCAGGCTCCGCACTACTGCCAGGACTTGCTTTTCTACATACGTGTACCTGACTTCAAAATCCTCTAATCCCTGGCTGAAGAAGGCGAGTGGCTGTTCGAGGTCTTTCCCATTTGCTTGGGTAAGCATGGCAGATATCACTTCTTCATTGTTGAATGTATAGAGGTTGAAGTCTTTACTGAAGTCAGGGCTGATTAGAGCAGGTGCCTGGGCCAAAGCCTGCTTGACGGCTTCAAAGTTGTCCTTTCTTTGTGCTGTCCACTTGAATTCTTCACCCTTCCTAAGCATAGAGGTCAGGGGCTTAAATGTCTCAGCAAAATTTAGAATGAACTTTCGAATGAAATTTATCCTGCCAAAGAAACTCTGCAGGCCTTTCTTGTGCTTTGGTAGGGACATCTCCAGGATGGAGCAGACTCTCTCAGGGTCAATAGACAAACCTTCCTTGGACACAATGTGGCCAAGAAGTTTCCCCTCATGAATAAAAAATACACATTTCTTTGGATTTAAAGAGATGCCAAATTCCCTACACCTCTTAAAAATTTGCCTGAGGTGCTCCATGTGCTGGGCCGCCTCCTTGGAGAAAATTGTTATATCATCAAGGTACACCAGCACATTCTTATTTATCAAACCACTGAAATCCATGTCCATGGCTCGCTGGAAGGTAGCACCAGCATTGGATAGCCCGAAAGGCATCTTCTAGTAGGTGAACATTCCCCATTTAGTGGCGAAGGCTGTTTTGTATTGGTCACAGCCTTGCACCAAAATTTAATTATAACCTGAGTAACCATCCAGGAGAGAGAAACGCTCGCTACCAGTCACTTTTTGAAGAATCTGCTCCATGCTTGGAAGGGGATAATGATCTTTTAAAGAGACCTTATTAAGGTCTCTGAAGTCGACACACAACCTGATCTCCCCATTTTTCTTTTTAACAGGAACAAGGTTGGCTAGCCATGAGGAATGTTTAGTTGGAAATATAATTCTGGACTCGATCAATCTAGCCAATTCTCTTTGCATGAGGGGCTCAATTGTAGGATTGATGGGCCTTTGCTTTTGTGTGACTGGTTAGGCGCCTTCATCTAATTCAATGGTGTGTTGAGCAAGTCTTGGGTCGAAGCCCTTCAAGTCACTGTAGTCCCATGCAAACACATTAGCGAACTCTTGACACAACAGAATGAAAGCTCACTTTTCTTGAAATGTGCAGAGCTTGCCAAGCGCCAACAGCTTGTCCTTGAAGATTTCAACCTTTTCATAATTCTCCTCTTTGGTCATGATGCATGCTTTGTTATTTCTCAGTTGGTCATCTCCATTGAAAATGATTTCAAGTGTGACCAGACCTTTAGGGAGTTTATTGTTCTTCAACTGGACGATCTGATCTCCATACTGCTGCTATAATTTTGCCTGGTTGTGTGTTGCAAACTCAGCTTCCTCCCAGAGGAAGAGAGCTATCTGTTGGTCACTTTCAAAAACTTGCCAATCTGTGATGTTATCTGGGACAGAGGGTCGAACTAGCACTTTCAAGTGGCGTGAACCACAATCTCTACTTATTTATTTTGAAACATCAAACTGGGCACCAATTGCTGCCAGCCTGTCTGCGTGTTTGCTCTGCTCCCTGGGAATCGAGGCAATGTTGAAGGCAAGGAAATCTTCCATCAGGTCCTAGACCCTATGTTTGTAAGACTTTAGCAAGGAGTTCTTTGCTAGATTCTGGCCCTTCACCTGATTCACAATTAGCTCGCTGTCCCCCAAGACCTGCAACTCTTTTATCCCTCTTTTTCTTGCACATTCCAGCCCATGGATCAAGGACTCATATTCTGCGATGTTACTTGTGCAAGAGAAGTGGAACCAAAAAGATGAAAAATACCTCTCCTTTGAAGGGGAGACCAACATCGCTCCACCTCTAGCGCCTATCTTACTTTTGGATCCGTCAAAATAAAGCTACCATAGACCAAGGTCTACTTGTTCTGCCTTCATCAAATTTGGCATGAAGGCACCCTCTTCGTGCATGCAATAGACTCCAAGGTCTGTCTCCTCTATAAACTTGTATGGATCATGTTCAAAGTTATCATTCCCCCACTCATCCAAGAGTAGGTCTGTGACTCCTTCAAGAGCAGAGGATGGAGCTTGGTCTGTCTGGGACTCTTCTAGGTCGATGATTGTGTAATTGACATTCGTTGCCTTGGGAGTATATGATTCTAGATGGTCATTGTAGAGTGGCTCAGACTCAATTTTCACTTTGGTCCCATACTTGGTTCTGAAAACCAAGTATGACCAATTCACTGCTAGATAGCCACCTATTTTGGATGTAAAGTCCCTGGACAGGCACATTGCAAAAAATAGAGGAACATCCACTACTACAATATCATGGGGAATTGAGAAGGTCGGGCAAGCGTGCAATGTCAAGTCTAAACCTCTCAAAATTCCAACTATTTTTGCAGGTGTCCCATCTAGCTGCAGGACTCCCTTTTTCATTTCTTCATACTTCAGTCCCATCTTATCAGCAATGCACTTGGGTATCACCGAGGTGCTGGCCCCGCTGTCAATTATGCAGTTGTGCACCAAGAAGTCCCCAATGATCAAGGATACGTAGAAAGGGGAGTCTTCTCCTCCTTTTTTACCTGTTTTGGAGGGGTAGGCTTTCCATTTGTCATTAAGACATTATCCATGTTTGCTGGAATAACTTGCTGATGTAGCTTATGCAATTCTTTCTTCAATACGTCCTTCTATCCTGGAAGAGACAATGAATCCCATAAAGAGATGCTCACATGCAACTTCTTCATCTGGTCCACTATATTGACTTGGGGATTGCCCCCTTCACATTTTCTTTTGGGCTGATCTCAACTGGAGCTATAGGTTGAGTCGCTGAAGGTGCAAACGGCTGTTTGGAAATTGGGGCCCTTTGGAATGAGTGTGATGGAGGAGGTGCAGCTGCTACCTGAGTGGTAGC
Organism: Torreya grandis; assembly: GCA_037957365.1. Lineage (NCBI taxonomy): Eukaryota > Viridiplantae > Streptophyta > Pinopsida > Cupressales > Taxaceae > Torreya > Torreya grandis. The sequence continues at coordinate 481,469 of JARHVA010002300.1, forward strand.
TTGCACCTCTTCCACTGCTCTCCTCTTAAATATTGTATTGGCTGCAACACAATCAGCCTAATTTCCTGTGGCACCCCCATGGTTGATTGCACAAAACTTGCCTTCTTCGTAATTCATAAGAGCAGAATCCAACTGGGCCTGAGTGCTACTCATGTTGGGTTGAGCTGGAGCCTCAAAAAATTGGGAAAGAGCAGCAGCCTGATTTTCTGTATTTTAGAAATAATTCACCATCTCGTTTGTGTGCAAAGCCTATTCTTGACCATATCCCATGGTCAAACAGCTAGGCTGCTATTGTACAAGATGATTCTGAGCAGGCACTATGGCCTTAGATGATGAAGAGGGACCAGTGTTGTAATTTTGAAATGGCCTGGTTGTAGTGAGCTGCCCCTGACCTTGATTATAATTATGAAAAGGGGTTCTAGGGGCTTGACCATAATTATGATACCCTTGATTTGGTTTGTTGCCTTGAGCCTGTTGCTGCCTTTTGATGGCAATGAGTTCATTGGTCATGGCCTGCAACATACTCTTAACCTCATGGAATTCACTTGACGGGGCAACAACTAGTTTTTCAATGGCAGGCAGAGGAGCCAATGTGGGAGCAGGGGCTTGAATTGGAGGTGGCACTTCTGGGAAAATTGGCATGTGGGGTCTAGGGGCTATTTTCCCAACCTATATTAAACAGTTCTCTGCTACTATGGCTATGTCATAAGCATCTGGCAGTATATGCCCTCCCATAGATTGTATCATGACTACAACGTCGTTGTTTAATGCTTTCAAGTAGTATAAAAAAGCATAGCTGGGAGTCGGCCTTACTAGGATGGGAATTCTCTGCCAGGTCTTCTAAAACTGTGTTAAAGTCTTGCATATATTCATGCGGAGCCCTCTGAATGGTCGTCAGCTGCTCAGCAAGCGAGAGGTCATCACTTTTTTCCCCAAAACAGTCTGTTAGCTGAATACTGAGCTCATTCCAGGAATGGATTGAATTCATAGGCAAGGTCCTGTACCAGTCAAGAGCCTTGCCCTTAAGAGACAAAGCCAGCAATCTGACTGCGACATTTTTGTTCGTGATATTATGAATATTGACTAAGTTAGAAATGCTTCTGATGTGCTCAATGACTGTAATGGGTCCCAATCCATTGAAAGAGGGTAAATTTTTTAGAGCTACCCTTGGAATTGGGTCATACTGTGGGAGGTTCAAGGGGCTCTCACCACGAAAGGCTGCAAATGGCAAAGCCATAGCTGGGATGGGGCGTAACTAAGGCTCTACTGTAATCGTGTTTTTTATAACAGGTCTAGGAGGGTGACTTGTTGGATAAGGACGAGTCTTCCTAAACCTTAATCTTTTAGCAGAATTTAGAGGCAGTTCAACGAATTCTAAAGGAATTCTTTTTGAAGCAGACCTAGTGGTGACTTTAGGCATAGAAATTTAAGACATTGGTCTTAACATGGAAAATGAAGTTCCTACCATTGGAGTCACCAGATGCTAGAAAATATTAAAATGGTTGTGACAGGACCAACATCAATCCTGAAATCTTACTGCATTATAAACTTGGGTCCCATCGGGCGTGCCAAAACTGTTGACGCAGGAAAGTGCACCCAGTGGTAGGAAAATAGGTTCCTGTCCTCTCCCTGCAACATGGAAACTCCTCTCTCGCCTGTGGGACGACGAAGCAGGAGAGGAGAGTCTCTAGATATGGGCTAGTTCCCTCTGATGTATCTTGTTTATTTCTACAGGCGTAGATATATATATATATATATATAGCTATAAACTGGGGGGGATGAAAAGGGAAGAAAGTGCAAGAAAACAAACTACTCTAGGGAGGTGATACACCAAAATAAAGGTGATCTTCTCACACATACTCTCAGAATCAAACAAATACCATAGACATACACTCAGACTCGACAGGGAAACAAGGCTACAAGAAAATGGCAAGGAGGTTCTTATGAAAACACAAGAACAGGGACTCACCAAGATGCTGCAAAATACATACTGTAGATGACTTCCTCTGCTCTGTATCTCCAAAATGGAACTCTCCTCCTATCACCTGTAGACAATGGTGCCTTGTGGATAAGTGGTGTGTTGGTGCTGGAACTGTGAGAGCATTAAAGACAATAACTGGACAGAACTCAAACACTCAGACATACATAGAAAATCCGACCAAGAATAGGTAAAAATAGTCTTTATAGATTTAGGTAGAAATTTCAGCAGGGCTGTGCCTTACAGAAATTGCAAAAAAGATGCCCTACAAAATGACAAGTATCAAATATATAAGGAAAGTCCAAGAGGCTCATTTGGCACTCTTTTTTACAAATGGTTGTTCATGAAAAGAAACAAGCCGCTCAAAATATTAATGAGCCATGTGCTCTGTTCTGCTTGAAGTTTGCATTTTTAAATGACAAAACATGGTTTGTCCACCCATTAAATGAAAAATGAAGAAACCAGTTACATCTCTTAGCTGCTGCATCCTCTCATGGTCAATTCAAAGGAATTGTTCCACCTACTGGAGTTGCTTCTTCAAATTGGCACTGCTTGGACTTAACTGTTTACTTATTTCATGCGCGTCTTATTGTCTTTTATCAAATTTGTCTCTCTCTAACTCGTTTGGCCTCCCAGGAATGAACTATCAGCAGGTTGTTGCATTCTGGACTCCTTGGCTATACTTTCTTGGCTGGAGACAAAGGCTAATTTATTCTGCTAAATTTTGACGCTCATCTGGCCGTCGAGCTTTAAAAATCAATGAATATTCCATCTTCTTGAAATTGATGGCCTTTCAAGCGTCATCGCTTGAGGTCCAACGGCTAAACCATTCTGCAAAATTTGACGTCCACCAGGACGTCATCAGGTCCATGCTAAAGTGTCATTGGGTCCATGCTGACTCAATCGGGTCCAACGCCACGTGGCATCTGGGCACTAGTCGGGCACTTCTTTATTTCTCCATGGGCATCTTATTTTTTTATTTCCCTTCGGTACCTTCGAAATGTCCCTTTTGTTTTGTTTGTTGCGCCTGCCTTTGCTTTGATTAGAAGCACGCTCGAATCATTGAAATGCCGAAGTGTCTGCCCTCTAAATGGTGCTTTGACTTTTTGACTGCCCTTTGGCTGGGGCATACTTTTGAACCGGGCCATTGAACCAAAAAGGTTCAATGGTTCAAAGGTTCAACCAAGCGCACCGAATTCTCGAGGCCAAGCCCGACGCTTTGAACCAAGCCGCTGAACTGAACTCATTGAACCAAGCCCGTTGAACCAAAAAATTGGTTCAACGGTTCAACGGTACGAAGGTTCAACATGTTTACATTGAAATACTTGAACTGAACAGTGAACCCTTTGAACTTGAAGCAAGAAAACGAACTCAAAAATGAACCTTTGCGCCAAGAAACTGAACTTGAAATTGAACCAGGCCATGAAACAGAGAATGCTGAACCTGAACAACCTGCAATATAACTGGCATGAATAGCAAGGGAGGAAGGGGACCAAAATTTTACCTACAGGCAAAATTTGGTCAACAGTTATTGAAATTATTCATTGAATTATTTAATTTTAATTATTGAGTTGTTTATTTTATTAAACATTTTGTCTGCATCATTAATGATAAGTGTATATAATTAGGAGAAAATTCTATAGATATTTATTGTAACACATGAGTTATAGACATAATACATATACGTTATAGATATAGCATGTATACATAGTATACATAACACATACATGTTATTTCAAACTAAGCTCGGGATCATTGAACTTAAATGCATACACATTCTTTTAATATTTTAAAAATATATAAAAGACTTCTCCATGTAATGTAAAAAGATCGCGTACGCATTCCTTTTACATTGCACAAAAAAGCATAAAATAACTTTTGGAAGGGGTAGAATAGTTTAATTAGAAATGGTAGATGGTTTACTAAAATAAATGTTAAGTAATATAAAAGTAAAAATATAAATATAAAATGTAAAATTGTACTTTAAATTTATTTTAGTAAATATAAGAAATTAGGCTTACTCTGCATCTAATAGAGTTGGTCTCACAGCTACAAGCTTTATACACACACACACACACACACACACACACACACACACACACACACACACACACACACACACACACACACACACACGTGTGTGTGTGTGTGTGTGTGTATGTATATATTAGGATTTAGGCATATAAGAACCCTAATCCCAGAGTTGGGAATATAAATATATATAGGGGTGATTGGATACAAGTTGAGAATTTTGATCCCAATCCCATAGTTGACTTCTCATTTTCTATATATGTCATTGAGAGTATGTCCATAGTACGCTCGATTACTAGATAAATAGATAGGCAGTCACTAATCCCATAGAGTGTGTTCCAATCGAGTAGTCGATAGAGTATGTTTCCAAACCCAACTTGATATATGAAGGGAATGAATGGAATGTGCCTTAATCCAGTGTATCGAGGAGGGACCACTTATAGCTTGGGTATGGATCAGTGGCCCTAAAGGCCAAACTAAATCCCTACCATACTTTGATTATTCTCTGGTTCCCAATACACTATATCAAAGTATAGCATAGGATTGGGGGCTCCACTATAAATATATGAGGGACATCATTCTGAAGGCCCTATCTTGATCTAAAAAATTCCCTACCTACTTCATTTATGCTAAGGAGTAAGGCAAGGGAAGCTTGCCTTTTTGTTATCTAGCTTTGCTTCACCTAATAGCATATCAAGGGAAAATTGGCTTCTCGAAGGATAATAAAGGATTGAGGTACAACTATCAAGGTAAGTTTTCCTTTTTGGTATCTAGCTTGCCTTTGCTTTTATATTAAGGCATGACTATCAAGGGAAGTTTACCATCTAATAGATATACTTGTTCTTACCTAACTACTTAGTTATACCCTACCTTTTAAGGAAAGGGAAGCTTCCTTATCGATATATAGCTTTACTCTTGTCATACCTACTTTCCTATAATATCTTTGAGTTCCTTATTTGAGTGAGATATGATGAATGAAATATGAGTTTCCTTGGGCCTTATTTTAGTGAGAAAAATTTAGAATTAGAATATAATCCAATTCGGCACAAGGGAGAAGCCACTCCACCTGCGAACAAGGTATTAGAGGGAGAGATTAGGGATGAGGATGGATGAGGAGGGAGTGAGTATGGATGATGGGGGACAATGATGGAATACTTAGGGATGATGATGGATAGTGAGGGTGAATGAGGGAGTGATTAGGGATGATGAGGGATGGTTAGGGTCAATGAGGATGATGAGGGAGTGATTAGAGATTATGAAGGACAAGGGAGGAGTGATTAGGGATGATGAGATATGGTGAGGGTCAATAAGGGAATGATTAGGGATAATGAGGGATAATGATGATCGATGAAGAAGTGATTGGGGATCATGAGGGATAAAGAGGGAGTGATTAGGGATTATTAGGGATGAGGAGGAAATGATCATGGATGAAGAGGGATGATGGAGAAATTAAGGATTATGAGGGATGCTGAAGATCAATGAGGGAGTGATTAGAAATGATGAGGTATGGTGAGGGTCAATGAGGGAGTAATTAGGGACAATGAAAAATAAAGAGAGAGTGATTAAGGGTGATGAGGTATGGGGAGGAAGTGATTAGTGATGAGAGAGGGATGATGAACAACCAAAATTAATGCAAAGTGGTAGTTTGATGTGCCCAAGTCATCAATATGACCTATTCTACCCCAATCACACTACTTTGGCTTGAATTCAAAGGGAGTGGCTTTTAAACTTTAATTTTGAAAAACCTAAGACTCTTATAAATGTAAATAAGTAATCCAAAAGGCACAAAACCTATAAAATGACTATATGTTTACCTTATTATCTATGAGTTATGGTGAGGGTCAATGAGGATGAGGAGGGAGTGATTAAGTATTATGAGGGACAAGGGATGTGATTAGGGATTATAAGGGATGATGAAAGAGTGATTATAGATGATGAGGCTAAATGAGGGAGTGATTAGGGATGATGAGGGAATGAATGATTAGGAATGATAAGAGATGGTGAGGGTCAATGAAAGAGTGATTAGGGATAGTGAGGGTCTATAATCACTTGTTCATTAACCCTCACCATCCCTAATCAATCCATCATTATCCTTAATTACTCCCTCAGTGACCCTCACCATCCCTCCTCATTTGTAATCACTCTTTCATCATCCCTCATAATACCTATTCACTCCCTCCTTATACCTTATAATTCTTAATCACTCCCTCCATAGCCCTCACCTTCGCTAATCACTTCCTGGGTAGATGCAAGATAATGGATGACAAAAGGGGGGCTTAAAGTGACACTTTTTTATGAAAATAATAATAGTTGAACTTGGTGAGAGTTTTAGAAAACTTGGAAAAATAATTTGACAATAACACTATAATATGAATTGTGGCATTATGAATGTAGTTTATAAATATATAAGTTTTTTCAATACCTAGATGATAAAAATGTGTGAAATTAATGCTTTTATGACTATGGTTTGACACTTTTTATGAAAATATAAGTAGATTGCATTTTTACGGACACTTTTTTTAGTAAACAAATGAATTGTTGTATGAAATTTCATATATGGATAGATGAAATGTCAAATACCGGTTAGGATATTTTTTATTAATTTTTTAATAAACATTATTGTTTAAATAATTTTATAAGTCAAGATAGTTGGAAAATTATAATTTCAAGTGTACGTACATAACTTTTTGACCTTAACTTCATGAAAATCATTTTTTTCAAATCATAGCCAACAATGCATAGATTGGTCAGGTATAAGTTTTATAAACTTTTGATTAGTGGTCATAAAGATATAACGGTATTTTTGACGATATGTATATAGTCCTTAATGAAATATGTTGTGTATAAATTAAGTAATAATTAAAAAATAATAGTTTAACATTAAAAAAAAATGTATATTCAAAAACTATGCTTTCCCCTCTACCAATCCATATAATTTAAAAAAAAAGATAAAATCTACCTGATCTGATGTGTTAACAAAGATGAAAAAGAATCCTAAATATCCTAAATATCATGTGGGTTGCTTCATGAATGGTTTTCAGCTAGGTTTAGATCTCCCCAGCCGAAAACCAAAGAAATTTTAGAGGGAAAGTAGAGAAGTCAAAAATTGAAATGTTTAAAGGGTGTGTGCTCTTTTAAAAGGGTGTCATCCTTTTACAAAGGGCCAATACCTCATTAAATTCACTTTCCCATTTGGAACTACTTGAAAACAAGATGTGTATGCTTTGTAAAAGGGTGTACGCCCTTCATAGTTCACAGATTTCTTTTATTTGCCAAAAAAATCACTTATTAATTCTATATTTTACAAACATCAACTTGTTTTTTCTGCTAACACTAAAAAACCTACAAATTGTCTATTTTCTTTGTCTCTATCACTATAATTTCTTCAATTTTTACTCTACACCTAAAATTATTTACATAAAGATAAATAATGCGATCGGGTCGTCATCACAAAAGAGAAATTAAATAACTAACAATTAAAGAAATGGAAGTCAAAAAATAAAAATAAATAAAAATACAAGAAGATAGGAGAGCATCCATAAGAACTTATACACAATGTGAAGGTATTTCCTCCACACCACGTAATTTTTCAAATGAAAATAACATGCCCGATTTGATGGAATTTAATTTAGATATGTCTTAAAATGAGGTAATAGAACTTAATCAGTCTTTGTTGAATGATGAAATTTAAAATGTAGAACATGTAAATAATGAATTTCCATTGATTGATGAAACACATGGAGAAACAAAATATGATGAAACATCCATACAAAATTAATTTTTTGAGTGTGATGATAATCAAAATCAACTAATAACACCAATTCATCTCTCCCAATGAAGAGGAATTCACTTCACCTATAGGGTATATAGAATGTACCTAGCCAACACTATAATATACCTTCTATGGTTGAAGTGGTAACACCATCCAATTTAATACAAAAATATTACTCCTAGACTAATCCCAAACTCAAAAGTTTTGATTGACAGATATTTCAAAAACATGAAAATAACATAGTAACAATGATTTCTCTAAGAAGAGATGTTTTATTACTCAAGATTGCAATACAACCATATGCTTATCTCTAGGAAGAGATGTCTGATTTTCATTTTGGGTTACATCTTAATTTATACACATTTTGAAGGTAGGAGGAGGATGTGGAAGGTCACCAATCTTGAGGGAGATTAAGTGGTTTGATTTCTATGATTTACAACAATACAAAATTTGAGGAATTACTATTTTTAGAAACTTACTATATTTAGACTACACTACTAAAATTGAAATTTAAGAAACTTCCATTGTGTTTTTAAAGGTCAAAACCCACAAAACAGAGCTTTGTGTCATATCACTATGTTCTTCTCATTCTTAGCTTTCTAATGGTTCAAATGGGGAGTCAATCAGAGCTATGGTGCAAAAGTTATGGCTCCCAAAAGTTCCATCATCGATTGGGGTAGAACCATCACCCAAATTATCACTTGAATTATCGCCCAGATCATTCCTCCCTCTTTGAGAAGTAATGGTCCCCATTGCATCAATATTCCTGATCAGATATGATATTTGTGTCTTAATTTTATTCTCTGTGAGCCACTCACTTTGATGGCTAAGCTAGCCCCTTTTGGCCACCCAATAAAGTAGAATAGAGCATCCTCTTGTTGTCTTCATCTAGGTATCCACAATCTAATCCTCTTTCACTAGAGAAAAACTCTAAAGATCGAGCTCATTAATGTCTAGTTATTATGCTATGACTGAAGTGTCCAACAGAGGTGGATGATATGGTTTGAGGAGCTCCACGTTGAATATTAGATGCAGACCAAGGTAGGCTGGTAGGTTCAACTCAAAAGCAATTTCTTCAACTTTTTTGGTGATGGTGTAGGGACCATATCATAGAGGCTGAATTTTTATATGTGGGCCTTCAAGTCATTCCTTTTGAAGCTGTAACAAAACCTTGTCACCCTTATAAAAATGGTGTGCAATCCTATATTTGTCATAGCATTGCTTACACTTCTGATTCATCTTCTCCAATATGTCATGAACCTATTACTGGATGTGTTGCATTTGTTTAATGAAATTTGTTGCTTTTGCTACCTCAGATCTCCCATGAGGTGTGTATTCCATGGTGGAGAATGGAATGGTTATATCAATTGGTGTCATGGGTTAAAACCTGAAGCATACTTGGAATAGACTATGCTTGGTCGAGCTATACAGGGCCCAATTATATCCATGTTGTATGAAAAGAAGGCCCTCATCCCATGTGCATGGATGTTTGGAGTGATACATCTGAATCATGTGAAAAATTAGGGGGTTTACCACTTTTTTTTGACCATCAGTCTGTGGATGGAAGATTATGGACTTCATCATCTTGGTATCCATCATCTTCCATAGAGTGGACCAGAAGATGCTCAGGAGCTTGCTATCTCTATATGAGATAATGGACTTGGCGAGACCAAAATGGAGCCATACATGACTAAAATATAGTTGAGTAGTTTCTTCAGAAGATATATTTTTCTTCCAAGCAATCATGATAGCCATTTTTAAAAAATGATCAACTACAACAAAAATATAATCTTTTCCATGTTTTGAAGTGGGCAAACCTGAGAGAAAATCCATTGAGATAGATTCCCAAGGCCTGGTTGGTTCTGGTAATGGCATGTACAATCCTTGCTTCTTATTTGTTGGCTTGGTTATTGCACATGGGGTGCAATATTTGAGTTAACTTATTAAATCCTTTTGCATATGGGGCCAGTAGAAGTGTCTTTGAAGAACTGCTAATGTCTTCTCTACACCAAAGTGTCCAGCTATTCTAATGAAATTTACTTCCCATATCATTTTTTGTTGTTCTGTAGCTAGAACACAAATGTGCTCCATGTGACAGAGGCCATGCAAATAGAAATAAAAATATGTTTACCTTATTAAATCACTTGATATGTATCAACAAAGGTAGGATCTACTTCATATAGATCACCCCAAGTAGCAGTCTCATGTTCGCACAGGTCAAGAACAGTTATGAGTGCAGTAATTGGTGGGTGGCTCAGATAATCTATGGTCATATTTGAGCTCCCCTTTTTGTGTTTGATTATCAGATGGAATTGTTGTATATATGTGGCCCACTTTTGGTGCCTCTCATTTTGTAGTTTGCTATATGTTTGGATGAATTCCAATGGTCTGTGGTCAGTCTGAATGACCGTCTCTTTCCCTAAGATGTAGTGTTTCTATTATTTGTAGGCTTATATAATATAATAGAATTCCTTGTCATTTGTTAGGTATTTTCTGACTGTATCAGTGAAATTTTCACTGTGATATGTAATAGGATGGCCATGTTGCATGATGACATCTCCCATGGCATATTCAGATGCATCTGTCATCAACTCAAAAGGTTGATGCAAATCTGGCAATGAAATAATAGGGGCTGAGTAAAGTCTATTCTTTAAATTCTAAAATTCCCTTTTTTGTATTTTTCCCCACTAAAATGTAGCTTTAGATCCTCCTTTAGTCACTTGTGCTAGTGGCCAAGCAACATGTGAGAATCTAAGAACAAACCTATGATAAAAATTTGCAAGACTCAAGAAGCTGTGAAGTTTTGTGAGGGTCCTTGGTATAGGCCATTCTTTAATAACCTAAATCTTTTCTGGATCAACATGGACCCATTCTTAATTCAAAAATTACCCCAGGTACTAAATTATTTTCATCTCAAATGTGCATTTGTCAAGATTTGCATACAACTTGTGCTCCCAAAGAGTTTGAAGCACCTTATGAACATGTTGCAGATGTTCCTCCCATGTTTTTTTGTAGATGAGTATGTCATCTAGATAGATAACCATGAATGAGTTGTTGAAGGGTCATATGATGTCATCCATCATCCTCATGAAGGTTGCAGGTGCATTAGTCAAGCTAAAAGGCATAACCAACCATTCAAAGAGCCCCTAGTTAGATTTGAGTGAAATCTTCCAGAAATCAGTGGGATCAATAGGAATTTAGTGATAGATAGATTTGAGATCAATTTTGGTGAATAAATTCACACCACAGAGTTGGTCCAGCAGGTCATCAATCTTGGGGAGGGGGTAGCGATTCTTCACAATGATTTTATTTAGGGCTCGATAGGCAATGCAAAGCCTCCATATTCCATCTTTCTTTGGTGCCAAGATAATTGGGCTACCATAGGGTGAAGAGCTTAACCTAATGTGACTCTTTTAAATCAATTCCTAAATCTACTTTTTTATCTCATCATTCTCCAAAATAGATCTATGATACATAGGACTATTAGGTAAAGGTGATCATGGGATCAAATCGATAAAATGTTTTACCTAGCAGTGAAGTGGAACTCCTATGGGTGACTTCAATAAGTCATCATATTCTCCCATGATTTGTCCCATCTGCTTTTGTTGTTGTGTTGATTGTGTAGTCAGGACTGCAACATCGACCTTAGATTTTTGTGGTTTGACCACCATGAGAATGAATTACTTTGTCTTCTTCACCAATCTCTTACATTGCTTAGAACTAATTAGGGAGATAGATGTGGGAGGTGGTACATCTAGTACCCTGTAGCGCCATGTTCCAAGAGTGAGGGTAATTTTTTGGGTTCATGATTCATAGATGCCATGTCGATCATACATGAATGGTTGACTAAAGAGTATATCACAAACATCTAAATTGACCACATCACACAAGACTTCATCTTGAAAAGGTTTTATTGTATATGAAAGAAGACATTGATGGGTGACATAGAGGTCTCTCCCTAGGCTCAACCATCCAATACTATATGGCTTTGGGTGAGGCTGATCCAAAACTCAAAAGTTCTGGTTGATAAATATTTCAATAGCATAGAAATAACACAGTAACAATGAATTATATGAGAAGAGATGTCGTATTACTCAAAAATTTCAATACAAATATAGGCTTATCTCTGGAAGAGATGTCTGCCTTCCCATTTCAGGTTACAATGCATTTATACATATTTTGAAAGTGTTGGGAGACTGAGTGGCTTGAGGAATTAATGGGTGATGATTTAAGATTGAGTGGCTCGAGGAAATAAATATCACCGATAATTTGACTTCCAAGAATTAAAACAATACAGTGCTCGAGGACATAACAGGTGAAGATTTAAAACCATACAAAATTCGAGGAATTAACTATCACCCGAATGGTCACCCAAATTGTTGCCTAGATCATTCCTCCCTCCTTGAAAAGCAATGGTCCCCATTGCATCAATATTCTCCGTCAGGTGGGATAGTTGTGTCTTTATTTGATCCTCTGTGAGCCACTCACCTTGGTGGCTAAGCTAGCCTCTTCTCACCACTCGATACAGTGGAATAGAGCATCCTCTTGTTGTCTTCATCCAAGTATCCACAATCTGATCCTCTTCTACTGGAGCAAAACTCTATGGATCAAGCTCATAAATGTCTAGTTGCTCTGCCACAATTGAAGTGTCCAATAGAGGTGGGTGATATGGTTTGAGGAGCATCACATTGAATATTGGATGCAGACCAAGGTAGGATGGTAGGTTCAACTCAAAAGCATTTTCTGCAACTTTTCTGGTGATGGTGTATGGACCATATCACAGAGGCTGAATCTTTTTGTGTGGGCCTGTAAGCCATTCCTTCTGAAGCCGTAACCAAACCTTGTCACCCATAGCAAAATGGTGTGCAATCCTATGTTTGTCATGGCATTGCTTAAATTTTTGATTCATCTTCTCCAGGATGTCATGAACTTGTTTTTGGATGTGTTGCATTTGTTCAATAAACTTTGTTGCTTTTGCTACCTCAGATCTTCCATGAGGTGTGTGTTCCATGGTGGAAAATGGAACAACTATTTCAATTGGTGCCATGGGTTGGAACCCAAAACATACTTGGAATGGACTGTGCTTGGTTGAGCTCTGCAGCACCCGATTGTATCCATGTTGTATGAAAAGAATTCCCTCATCCCATGTGCATGGATGTTTGGAGTGATACATCTGAATCATGTGAACAATCAAGTGGTTTACCACCTCTATCTAACCATCAGTCTATGGATCGAAGGCTGTGGACTTCATCAGCTTAGTATCCATCATCTTCCATAGAGTGGACTAGAAGATGCTCAAGAACCTGCTATCTCAATCTGAGACAATGGACTTGGGGAGACCAAAATGGAGCCATACATGACTAAAATATAGTTGAGCAGTTTCCTCAGCAGATATATTTTTCTTACAAGCAAGCATGATAGCCATTTTTGAAAAATGATCAACTACCAAAAAAATACAGTCCTTGCCATGTTTGGAAGTGGGCAAACCTGAGAGAAAATCCATTGAGATGGATTCCCAAGGCCTGGTTGGTTCTGGCAATGGCGTGTACAATGCATGCTTCTTATTTGTTGGCTTGGCTATTGCACATGGGGTGCAATATTTGAGATATCTTTCCACATCTTTTTGTATATGGGGCCAATAGAAGTGTTTTTGAAGAACTGCCAATGTCTTTTTGATACCAAAGTGTCCAACTGTCCTAATGAAGTGTGCTTCCCATATCATCTTTTTTTGCTCTGCAATAGGAACACAGATGTGCCCCATATGGTAGAGGACATTATCTTGCAAATAGAAGTCAGAAACATGTTCACCTTTATGGAGTGCTTGATATGTATCAGCAAAGGTAGGATCTGCTTCATACAGATCACCCGAAGTGGCAGTCTCATGTTCACACAGGTCAAGAACTGTTGTGAGTGCAGTAATTGGTGGGTGGCTCAAACAATCTGTAGCTATATTTGAGCTCCCCTTTTTGTGTTTGATTATCAGGTGGAATTGATGAAGATACGTGGCCCACTTTTGGTGCCTCTCATTTTGTAGTTTGCTTTGCATCTGGATGAATTCCAATGGTCTGTGGTCAGTGTGGATGATCGGCTCTTTCCCTAAGATGTAGTGTTTCCAGTGTTTGTAGTCTTGCACAATGGCATAGAGCTCCTTATCATATGTTGGATATTTCCTGACTGTATCAGTGAAAGTTTCAATGTGGTATGCAACAGGATGGCCATGTTGCATGATGACAACTCCCATGGCATATTCAGATTCATCTATCATCATCTCAAATGGTTGATGTAAATCTGGCAAGGCAAGAATAGGGGTTGAGCAGAGTCTATTCTTCAAATTCTCGAATGCCCTTTGTTGTATTTCACCCCACTCAAATTTAGCTTTAGCTCCTCCTTTAGTCACTTGGGTTAGTGACCAAGCAACATGTGAAAATCTAAGAACAAACCTGTGGTAGAAATTTGCAAGACCCAAAAAGCTGTAAAGCTCTGTGATGGTCCTTGGTGTGGGCCATTCTCAAATAACCTGAATCTTTTATGGATCAACATTGACCCCTTACTCATTCACAATGTTCCTGAGGTACTGAATTGTTTTCATTTCGAATGTGCATTTGTCAAGATTTGCGTATAACTTGTGCTCCCGAAGAGTTTAAATCACCTTACGAACATGTTGTAAATGTTCTTCCCATGTTTTTCTATAGATGAGTATGTAATCTAAGTAGACAACCATGAATGAGTTGGTGAAGGGTCATAGGATGTCATCCATCATCCTCATGAAGGTTACAGGTGCATTAGTTAAGCCAAAAGGCATAACCAACCATTCAAAGAGCCCCTCCTTAGATTTGAATGCAATTTTCCAAACATTAGTGGGATCGATGGGAATTTGGTGATAACCAAATTTGAGATCAATTTTGGTGAAGAACTTTGCACCATGGAGCTGGTCCAGCAGGTCATCGATCATGGGGAGAGGGTTTTGATTCCTCACAGAGATTTTATTCAAGGCTCGGTAGTTAATGCAAAGCCTCAATGTTCCATCTTTCTTCAGTGCGAAGACAATTGGGCTACCACAAGGTGAAGAGCTTGGCCTGATGTGACCCCTTTGGATCAATTCTTGAATCTATCTTTTTATCTCATCATTCTCCAAAACTGATCTGCAATACACAGGACTGTTAGGCAAAGGTGATCTTGGGATCAAATCGATAGAATGTTTTACTTGGCAATGCAGTAGAACTCCTGTGGGTGACTTGAATAAGTCATCATATTCTCTTGTGATTCTTCCTATCTGCTTTTGTTGTTGTGTTGATTGTGTAGTCAGGACTGAAACATCGACCTCCTTGGATTTCTGTGGTTTGACCACCATGAGAATAAATTGCTTTATCTTCTCCACCAATCTCTTATACTGCTTAGCACTGATCAGGGAGACAGATGTAGGAGGTGGTACCTCTGGTACCCTATAGCACCATGTTCCAAGAGTGAGGGTGATCCTTCAGGTTGTGATTCATAGATGCCATGTCACTCATACATGAACGACTGAGGAGTACATCACAAACATCTAGATTGACCAAATCACACAAGACTTCATCTTGGAATGGTTTTATAGCATATGAAAGAAGACACTGATGGGTGACATGAAGGTCTCTCCCTGGGCTCAACCATCTAATATTGTAGGGCTTTGGATGAGGCTTCATGGATAGATCTAGACTTTTCACAACTTTAGCAGAGATTACATTATTTTGACTCCCACTATCAAGAATGAAATGCAGAGGCTTACCTTTTACCCATAATTTGGAGTGAAAAAATCTTTCTGTCATCTGATCTTTCTTCACGAATCTGTGATGAAGCGACAATGGTGTCAGGCTCAACATCTATAATTTATTCTTCGTCCTCTTCGATTGTGGGTTGTGTATGAGGCAGAGTAGTAGATGTCGAGTATTGTGACTCAGAGAGCAGTGACTTGATGGCTCGACATTCTTCTTTGGAGTGAGTTCTAGTTTTGTGGTAATCACACCATTTTCTAGCCTTCACTTTCTGGGATTTCTTATCCTGAAACTCCTTCTGCTTCCAATTTTAGCCTCGTGTTTGACCTTCCTTGTCACTTTTCCATTTTGAGGGTTCACTCTTCGTATTCTTCCTACCATGCTTCTTTTCAATTTTCACTGCAAATTTATATGCCTCACCGAGGGTTTCCAAATTGAATAGTTCCATTTCCCCTCGTATGTACCATTGTAGTCCACCATGATATTTGAGAGTTTTATGTTTCTCACTTTCTTGAATGCCCAATCTTGCAGACAAAGAATGAAAAGTGTTTGTGTAATCTTGAACAGATTGGTCCTTGCCTTGGTGAAGTTGTTGCCACTGTATGTACAGATCATCATACGCTCCGATGGGATAATATTCTTCTTTTATTGCTTCCATAAAAACATCCCAAGTAGGTTCCACCCCAAGGCCAATGATATCTATACTAAACCTCTTTTTGTACACTTCCCACCAGTTTTTCATAGGCAATGATGATTTCAAAAGAGAAAAAGTGATATTTTCTCCATTGGTGAACTTATTTACAGAGAAGTAGGAAGACAATTGATCCAACCAATTTTCCACTGCATCAGCATTGATTTTGCCTTCAAATGTGGGAATATCAAAATTTACTTGAACCTTGAAGGGTGTTGGGGCATTGAAAGGAAGTTCCTTCGATGAGCAGCCCAGATGTGTAGTCGCAGAGCCAAAATTTTCCATTACAAGTGTTTGAAGAATTTGAGCAAATTGTTGTAGCATCTGTGCTTGTTGCCGTTGGAGGGCTTCATTCACCATTTCTTTGAAAGGATCGAATGTCTCAGTGTCATCTGCCATTTGAAGTCATTTAGGGTGCATAGGTGGAAATTTTGGAAGCTCTGTCGCTTCCCACCCAAGTTTCTTGTATCCTGACCTCATCCTCGGGATCATACACTCTCAAGACAAACCACTCTGATACCACTGATCCAAAATTCAAAAATTTTGGTTGATAAATATTTCAATAGCATAGAAATAACATAGTAAAAATGAATTCTCTAAGAAGAGATGTCGTATTACTCAAAAATCATAATACAAATATAGGCTTATCTCTGAGAAGAGATGTCTGCCTTCCCATTTCAGGTTACAATGCATTTATACATATTTTGAAAGCGTTGAGAGATTGAGTTGCTCGAGTAATTAATGGGTGATGATTTAAGATTGAGTGGCTCGAGGAAATAACTGTCACCGATAATTTGAATTCCAAGAATTAAAACAATACAATGCTCGAGGACATAACGGGTGAGGATTTATAACCATATAAAACTTGAGGAATTAACTGTCACTCGAATGGTCACCCAAATTGTTGCCCAGATCAGAGGCTTTATGGATAGATTTAGAGTTTTCACGACATTAGTAGAGATTAAATTCTTTTGACTCCCACTATCAAGAATGAAATGTAGAGGCTTACCTTTTACCCATAATTTGGATTGAAACAACCTTTCCTTGTCATCTGGCCTTTCCTCATGGGTCTATGATTAAGTAATGATGGTATTGGGCTCAACATCTACAATCTCTTCTTCCTCCTCTTTGACTGTAGGGTGTGTATGAGACAAAGTAGTAGATGTCGAGTATTGTGACTCAAAAAGCAGTGACTTAATGGTTCGATATTCTTCTTTGGAGTGAGTTTTAATTTTTTTTATAATCACACCATTTTCCAGTCTTCCCCTTCTAGGGTTTCTTATCTTGAAACTCCTTTTACTTCTAATTTTGGCCTCATTTTTTACCATCCTTGTCACTTTTACATTTCGAAGGTTGACTCTTCATATTCTTTCTTTCATGCTTATGCTCAATCTTCACTATGAACTTGTATGCCTCACTGAGGATTTCCAAATTGAAGAGTTGCATTTCCCCCCATATGTACCATTGTAGTCCACCATGATATTTAAGAGTCTTATGTTTCTCATTTTCTTGGATGCCTAATCTCACAGACAAAGAATGAAAATTTTTAGTGTAATCTTGAATAGATTGGTCCTTACCTTGGTGAAGTTGTTTCCACTATATGTACAGATAATCATATACTCCAATGGGATAGTATTCTTCCTTTATAGCTTCCCTGAAATCATCCTAGGTAGGTTCCACATTAAGGCCAATGTCATCTATATTGAACCTCTTTTTGTATACTTCCCACCAATTTTTCACAGGCAATGATGCTTTCAAAAGAGCAAAAGTGATCTTTTCTCCATCGGTGAATTTATTTATAGAAAAGTAGGAATACAATTGATCCAACCAATTTTATATTGCATCAACATTGATTTTTCCTTGAAATGTAGGGATATCAAAATTCACCTAAACCTT
The DNA here is from genome assembly GCA_037957365.1 of Torreya grandis. NCBI lineage: Eukaryota > Viridiplantae > Streptophyta > Pinopsida > Cupressales > Taxaceae > Torreya > Torreya grandis. The sequence goes on from JARHVA010002300.1 coordinate 499,585, forward strand.
GAAGGGTGTTGGGGCATTAAAAGGATGTCTCATGGATGGGGAGCCAGGAAGTGCAGATGAGGAACCAAAATTTTCCATCGAGATTTGTTGAAGAATTTGGGTGAATTGTTGCAGCATCTATGTTTGTTTTCATTGGAGGGATTCATTCACCATTTTCTTAAAGGGATCAAATGTCTCAGTGTCATCCACCATTTGAAATTGTTTGGAGCGAATAGGTGGATAGTTTGAAAGCTCTATTGTTTTCAACCCAAGCTTCTTATAGCCTGACCTCATCCTCGAGATCATACACTCTCAAGACAAACCGCTCTGATACCACTGATCTAAAACTCAGAAGGTTTGATTGACAAATATTTCAAAAACATGAAAATAACATAGTAACAATGATTTCTCTGAGAAGAGATGTTTCATTACTCAAGATTGCAATACAACCATATGCCTATCTCTAGGAAGAGATGTATGATTTCCATTTTGGGTTACATCTTCATTTATACACATTTTGAAGGTAGGAGGAGGATGTGGAAGGTCATCAATCTCAAGGGAGATTAAGTGGTTTGACTTCCATGATTTACAACAATACAAAATTTGAGGAATTACTATTTTTAGACTGCACTACTAAAATTAAAATTTGGGGCACATCCATTAGGTTTTTAGGGGTCAAAACCCACTAAGTAGAGCTCTATGCCATCTCACCATGTTCTTCTCAATCTTATCTTTCCAATGGTTCAAACGAGGAGTCAATCCTAGCTATGGTGCAAAAGCTATGGCTCATGGAAGTTTTATCATCAATTGGGGTAGAATTGTTGCCCGGATCACACACCCACACCTACAAGGATAATGTGATGAACACCAAGGTATTTGGTTGAAATAAATGAAAAAATACTAGAACCTATGGAAGGTAAAATGTCAAAAAGATATATTCCACATCATGCATAACGTGTATGGGACTATGTTTTTTGGAAGAAAATCCATATGAAATGATGTTAATTAGTTATTCATATAATGAAAATACAAAAAATGTACCATGTGATACATAATTTAGGGTTAAAAACAAGAAATATGAAGGGAAGAAATCATACAATAGTAAATAATCTATTTAATCTATTTAATACAATAGGCAATAGAACTTGAAAAAAAATATAGTAATGTGGGAAGATGTGTAATAAAAGAATATATAGCAAGTATGTCAACATCTAAAATTTGATTTCATATTCAAAGAAGCACACTATTGAACTTGAATATGAAAACTCTAATGAGTGCCATAAAAATAAGAGCAAGGCTTGATGACCTTGCAAACACAGATTGTTGGGCGTTTAGTGGTAGACTCCCACAAAAAGATAAATTATTAGTTGAAGGAACCATACATTTGATTGAATTTTTTTGGCACACCAACAAAAGTGTCTCATCTAATGTAAAATATGTTTTTAAAATAATAAAACTCAGTTGTGATGATTTTGGTCTTGCCTAGCACCAGGTCTATCAAATGAAAACCCACCTCCCCTACCTTGGGAGGCCTTCATGTCAAAATAATTTGGAATTTCTAGCAGCACAAACTCAAAATAGACTTTTCTCAAAATGTATAATGGAACCTCATTATTGTTTCATGGAGGATCATCAAACACCATCCACCACCTATCCCAAAAGTATTTTTTATCCCCTCATGAGCACATCAATAAATACTAAAATGTTTGCAATTTGTCAGTGGTGGTTGGTTAGTTCTAGGCTCTAAAAACAAAGTACGCACATCTTATTTTTTTATTTTTTTCTTAACATCTTCATATGAAAATTTATCAAAATAAATTATTTCAGGAGTTCTCTTCGATGAAACATTGCATCATGTTGTGAAGTTACTTATCCCACTTCGTTAAAAATAATTTATAGTGTATTGGCAAGTGAATTTAATGAACTATCAGCTAAGAAGTGATGCAAACCATTAATAATTGTTTGTAATTATTGACATATTGCATTGTATTATCCATACAATTGAACTTCTTCTTATGCAAAATTAAATCATTCAGGGTGTTGTTCTACATTTTCTTCACACAATGAGTGCATCATGCAATTGTATATCTAGAATTATAGAAATACATGTTTTTTTAAGGTAATGGAAGACAATCTAATTCAAATCTAATTTTAAAACCCTATGTGCATAAATAAACATAAATTAAAATGTAAAAATTTAAATTTAAAAATAAACATACTTGAGATAGTAACCAAAATGCCATATCCTTTTGGTGGGATGAAAATCCAAAGCAAATACATGGTTTATGAGCAAATAGAGATAAGAGTTCAATGCAAAAAACTCCAAACCTAAAAAAACACCACAGGTTTTATAAAATGCAATTTTGAATGGGAAAAAATTAATGGCCTATGCCCTTATAGCTTTCCAAAGGGTATACGACCTTTGCAAAGCTCAAAGGGCATATGCCCTTTAGGCTTGGGCTTAGAAATTTAAATAAAAGGTCATATGCCCTTTGCAAAAAAAATTACAAATTTGGGGGATGTTTCCTTTTTTGTCCCCCAACTTTGCACATCGACTCACCACTCCCATATAAAAGTGAAAACTCATAATCTATCGAAACAATTGAAAAAAAGGTATTGGTTCATGTAATAGTTTTTATTTTACATAGCACATAATTTATTACTTTATATATTATTTTAAGTAAAATAATATTAAATAAAATAAACTCATAATAAAATAAATGATGTTGACGGTTAGGTTTAGATCAATGGCTATTGAGCACCCCTTAATCTAATAAATATTAGGGTTAGGATAATTGCGTGGCTTAAAATCTCTGTGGCATTCCCCCTTAGCCACTAGCCTAAGTCACAACTCTACTCACATGATATCATCAACACAGATACCATGGTGTTCATCTACCTACCAAACTCATCACCCTTTAAGGTTCACTACATGCAATGCATGATCACATGGAGGATTGATACTTAACGTCAAAACCATCCATTCAATTAAGGGCATATATCATATGACCAAAGGGCTTGTGTAACTTTTTACCCTACATGAAACTTAACTTCAAAAATTTACTCTTAAAAATATGAAAATAACTTATAGAAATTTTAAAAATCATATTTTTTTTAGTTTTGATTTGACATTGTTTTGCACTTAAAAATATTGTGTGAAGTTCAAGCATATTTTACATAGGAAACTAGGGTAGTATTAGTAATTCATCTTTAAAAATTCATAATAATTAAACCATAAATAAAAAATTTGATACATGAAAGACCAAAATTTTGAAGAAAATTTATTTTCATTAAAATTATTTTTGTGGAATATTGATAATTTTATAAGTTTATAAAAATTGTTTAATTGAAATTAGCCCTTCATGAACTTAATAAAATATATGTAAAGTGAATTTTATATTTTTTCATTATTCTAGAAATAAAATAACAATATTTATACACATTTTTTACTTTAAAATATAAATTGTTTTAATATTTTTTTATTACATTTCCCCCCTCCTTTCATTTAGTTATACAAATGAGGTCTAAAATTATTTCAAGATAAAAGTATGTACTTATTTTTGATATTTTTCAATATTTACATATTGAAAAGTTTCACATTTTGATGGGTTCTAATAGTCAATTAAAATTTTCATGATAATGTATAAATGAATTAAAATAATAGTCTTCAAACAAGATTCTATGTGCCCCTATAAGGCCAAACCAAGGATGAGCTTGCCTCCTATCCTTTTTCATCATTAGGTAGTTTCCCTTAAAAACTCTAAGCCTATGACTTCCAAATCCAAGCATAAGCAACATTAATAAGCCAAGGTAAGGTATTATATATAATGGAAACTTATAATTGGTCAATTAAATTAGATACACTCAACCTACAAACCTATTTACAATAAGAGCTCCCACTTACACCCAATCCAAAACCATATCGAACCAACTTGAGAACACACACATTAAATTTGTTAAAATATATAAGGCATCCACAAAAACTATCCTACACTTGTTTATACTCTAAAATCATTCATTGTGGACAAGACTTTCCACTCTCGAGTTTCATCAAAAGATTTTGTAAACACATATTTTCCTATTTCCTAATCCCCACATGATAGATCCACGTATAAAGAATTTGAAACATAATTATTTCCCCCAATACATACTCAAAGAAAACATAAAATAATTATATAGTCTAGGCCTAATTGGGCATTATAACTTTAAAATTTCAAGTTACAAAAAGGGTTGTCAAAATAGCCAACAAAATTGAGGAATTAAGCATCTTCATGCAAAAAAAAATATGCCAAATAAAACATGGTGTATATAGGCCCAACCAATACAAACATAAAGAAGAAGGATAATCCAAATGGCATTACCACATATTAAAAAATAAAAATAATTATAAGGACAAGAAATATTTTCAAAATAAAAAGATAAATAAACTCATGGGTGAAGTAGAAAGACCTACTTTACTCCACCACTTCAAACTAACCAATAAAACCTCCTATAATAGTATTGTTATATGAAAATTCATTCAAAACTAAGCTCTTTTCCTTCTTTTTCCCCAAGCCCCTTCTTTATTTCCAAGCTCTAACTCACCTCTCCAAATGAAAAATAAATAAAAAATCCTTCCAAAAGAGACTTTACTTTCTATTATAGATAAATCACTCAAGCTTAATGACCAATGGGAAGAGACACTTATCTTTCCCATTCAAAATAAGTCTTTTTACAAACCTATATGGGTAAGCATGACTTTTCCATCCTTATAAATGTATTCTCTTCCTTATGTCATAAATGGTCACATAGGTTGTCCTAAAAATTATTTCAAATTCTAAATACATTTTAAGTCTATTTCTCTAGTAAAAAGGAACATAAATTGACTTACCAACTTCTAAATTTCACTTTCTCACCAACTTAAAAACATGTGTTTAATTTTCCACTCAAGGTTTTTTATAATAAGAACCACTAAAGTGGGTCTCAATTTTTTCTTAATGACTTTAAACAAGGTTAAGCTAACTTCTAAAGTGTTGAAACCAAATATGAATAGTGTCAAGAAGGATTAGAAATCCAAAAACTCAAAACTAGATTATAAGGTGAGACTAGGATATATTTCTAATTTTAGGTGTTAAGTAGGATACTACTCATATAATACCATTGGTGCACTTATATTGGATTTAGTTTCAATTTACTTGCTTTACTTCCTATTACATGCTCATCACTGCACCCATAAAATTGCACTACCTGAAATAGACATTCCAAAAAAATAATAAAATTAATACTCATATATAATTAACAAAATTATTCCAAAAACTAAATATTATCTTCATAAACTTCAAAATATATGATAATAAAATTAAATATTGAATTAAAAAATAAATTGATTGATTGTATGAAATAGTTTTTTAATTTAACATTGAATATTTTTATTCAATAAAAAATTATAAATATATATATAATGTTTATTGTATTAAGTGGGACTCCTTACCTTATAATTGTCAGGATCTAGAACACAAACAACTCTGATACCACTTGTTAGGATCCTACTCCTTAAGAGCACAATTGATTACCTTTGTATAAGCAACTAAACATGAAATTTAACCAGAAGTAATATGCAACTAGAATTCAGAAACAACACAAAATATGAGAGACAATACAATCTTGTATTAACACTCTTCCAGAAGGAAATACAATGAAGAAATCACACTCTTCCCACACCTCTTGGGCGTACAGTAATTCTCCCTCAAGAGTTCTCTCTCTCTCTCAATTACAACCACAACTCAAACACAGAGTTGTTCCCTCCACCAGTAAGTGACAATCAACTCAACCGTTGTTGCCTACTTCTAGTCCACCAAGTACTCCAATTAGATCTCCCTGATCTTGCTTCTTGTTGTGTTGCAGATCTCCTTGATCTTGCTACCCAACAGATCTCCTTTGACCTTGCACACACACACCTGTAGATCAACTGACCTTACTTACCATGTAGATCTCCCCTGATCTTGCTACCTGCAGATCAACTGAACTTACACAACAGGAAGAACCCTTGTTCTTGTCCTTAACAAGTCCTTTTGATCCTTCACACTTTACAATACAGCCCCATGGGTCTCTTAAATAGATCCCATACAAACAATAATTAGACTTCCTAATTACAATAATTAGAAATGCAGACTCAAGACTAAAATTAGTCTTTACATGCAAACTAACTATCCATCTAAAATTAGACTAGTTCTGGAACCGCACAGGCTACCGACGTCGGTTCCTGTCTGTCTGGAGATGACCGACGTTGGCCGATGCCTGACCCATGTCGACATATTTTGGTTCCTTCCTGATTGATGTCGATAGTTTCTGACCAACGTCGGTGACTGTCAAACTCTAGCAACCTCCACAGTTTGCATACCTGTGAAGCTTTTAGCTCCACAACCTAACAATCTCCCACTTGGAGATAAATAGCTACACCTGTACCTATACCTGTACATCATCTAATTTTGTTTCTTGGCTTGTATTCCTCTTCAAGTTCAATCTTGAAGACCAACAGAATTTGAATGAAGATTCAACTTCTCCTTTGTTCTCAGCTTTGTTAACATACCTGCAGGGTTCCTATCCTTGCTAGCCTCTGTGACTGCAACAACCTTCTGCATCTCTAAAATGTAGCTAACCACCGTACCACCAATAGTGAACACATATCCTGTGGTGCTTCTCCTGTCATCCAAGTAGCCTGCCATATTTGAATCTACATACCCATGTAGAGAAGTGCTTGACCTTGCATAGCATGAATACCTGCTGCTGGTCCCTCTTAGATACCTGAGAATCCATTGAACTAATTTCCAGTGCTCCTTTCCTAGATTGGCTATAAACTTGCTGACAACTCCCACTGCTTGGGCAATATCAGGTCTAGTACTCATGTACTCAACCTCATCATGTGATTCAGGACACTGTTCTGTGAACTGTCCAACCATAGGTGTGCTAACTGGTTCTACATCCTTCATATTGAACCTCTCCACTACCTTATTCACATAATCCTTTGGAGACAAAATCAACCTGTGACTTTCTTTGTCTCTAAAAATACTCATGCCAAGGATTTTCTTTGCTCCTCCTAATCCTTCCTGGCACACCTCTGAGCTACTTTTACTTTTAGCTGAACAAATCCCTGCATGTGTGACCCTGCAACAAGCATATACACTACATACAGTAACAGGATAATGTTGTGACCATTATCCAACCTGGTAAAATAAACACAGTGATTACATTGATATTGACAAAGCCATGCTTTGTCATACACCTGTCAAACCTATACCACTGTCCTGGAGCTTGCTCAAGACCATATAACCTGGCCTTCTATCTCACATGTCCATTCTCTCCTTTCTTTAACCTGGGAATCCATTCATCTTTCAGTGCTTTCATCTTGGCTAGAAACTCTACCAAATCTCCCATTTGGTTCTTTCCCAAGGAATCAATTTCCTTTTTCATGCCATGCTCCCACTATTTCCTGGATTCTACCTGCATTGCCTCTTCAAAACTTCCTGGTTCTTGACCATCAGTGAGCAACAAGTAGTGTAAAGAAGGGGAATAACGAATTTGAGGCTTCCTTACCCTTTCAGTCCTCCTCATGGGTGTTTGAGACTCCTTGACAGCTTGTTGTCTGCCCAAAATCCATTTTAACAGTGACCGATCTCAGTCACCTCTAGCCGACCTCGATCTTCACCCGACTAATGTCGATTCCTCCTGATCGCCGACGTTGGTTCATTGACTGACGTCGGTGTCCACCTGCCTGACATCACCGACTTTGTTCTGCACATGACTGACATTGGTTCTTGCCTGTTCAACGTCGATTCTCACCTGACCGACGTTGGTAACTGTGTTTTCCTTTGAGTGATGATTTTTACCTGTGAGCTCACTTTGGATCATAACCTGGTCCAAATTGCCCTGCTCAGAATTATTCAGCCCCTTGAGCTGATCTCTGTCTATCATCTTCTCCTTGAAAATCAAGGCTTTCCAATTCTTAAGTTTGTCAAAGACATCAAATTTCCTCTTTATGCAATAGACCCAATCCTTTCTTGTAGCATAACACTGTGATCCTCCAATAGAAGCTCCCTTCTTTGTTGACCCAGTTTCAAGAAACCTCACTTTCTTCTGTTGCTTATAGAAGTCTCGATCTATGCTTTTCAAATCTGAAAGCTTACCATTTGACTTAAGAACATCCATTCCCTTCTCACTCATGTGACCAAGCCTATAGAGCCACATCTTTGCATCTACATTTGAAGTCGATAAAATAGAAAGAGAATCAGTAATACAAGTAGATAGATAAAGAGTACCTACTTTCTTACCACATGCTAATTCAAGTACACCCTTGGAAACTTTCCAAGATACTGCTGTGAGAGTTACTGTGCAACCCTCATCACCCAACTTTCTTACAGAAATTAGACTCCTCTTTAGGACTGGGACATGCATGACATCCTTCAACACCCATGTGTTGCCCGTCTGCAATTTTAGCTGCACTTTCCCTTTGCAAACCATTTGAAAAGGATCACCAACCCCTAAATAAATCTTTCCAAAGTCTCCATGGACATAATCATGGAAAAATACTCTATTTGGGGTTGCATGGAAAGAGGCAACATAATCTAAAACCCAAGATTCTACTTTATCCAAGGAACATATAAGAGCATCCCGTGCAACAATTCCTACATCATTTGCTTCTTTATTTCCTTCATGCTGATCTTCTACCAACCAACAATCTTTCTTTACATGCCCTTTCTTTCTACAATTCCATAATTGATAATTCTTGCCACTGAATTTCTCCATTCTTAGCTTACTTTCTTCTGCCATTGATTTACTCCCACTCAATCAGAAACCCCTGAGAGTGACTTGTAATCAACAAACACTAACCTGCTCAACCGCTTGTTAGTTGATCCTAGCTCTGATAAACCTTCAACCAGGCTCTAATACCACTTGTCAGGATCTAGAACACAAACAACTCTGATACCACTTGTTAGGATCCTACTCGTTAAGAGCACAATTGATTATCTTTGTATAAGCAACTAAACATAGAATTTAACCAGAAGTAATATGTAACTAGAATTCAGAAATAGTACAAAATATGAGAGACAATACAATCTTGTATTAACACTCTTCCAGAAGGAAATACAATGAAGAAATCACACTCTTCCCACACCTCTTGGGCATACAGTAATTCTCCCTCAAGAGTTCTCTCTCTCTCAATTACAACCACAATTCAAACACAGAGTTGTTCCCTCCACCAGTAAGTGACAATCAACTCAACCATTGTTGCCTACTTCCAGTCCACCAAGTACTCAAAGTACTCCAAATAGATCTCCCTGATCTTGCTTCTTGTTGTGTTGCAGATCTCCTTGATCTTACTACCCCACAGATCTCCTTTGACCTTGCACACACACACCTGCAGATCAACTGACCTTACTTACCATGTAGATCTCCCCTGATCTTGCTACCTGTAGATCAACTGATCTTACACACCTGGAAGAACCCTTGTTCTTGTCCTTGACAAGTCATTTTGATCCTTCACACTTTACAATACAGCCCCATGGGTCTCTTAAATAGATCCCATACAAACAATAATTAGACTTCCTAATTATAATAATTAAAAACGCAGACTCAAGACTAACATTAGTCTTTACATGCAAACTAATTGTCCATCTAAAATTAGATCAGTTATGGAACCGCACAGGTTACCGACGTCGGTTCTTGTCTGTCTGGAGATGACCGACGTCGGTCGATGCCTGACCGATGTTGGCATCTTTTGGTTCCTGCCTGACTGATGTCGGCAGTTTCTAACCGACGTCGGCGACTGTCAAACTCCAACAACCTCCATAGTTTGCATCCCTGTGAAGTTTTTAGCTCCACAACCTAACAATAATTATTGTTAAAAATATATGAGAAAAAAGTCATTAAAATAATAAAAATTTATAAAAATCATTTATAAATAATAAATAAAATTATAAAAAGTATATATATTAATTTGATTTACAAAAATTTATTTCTTTATAAAAAACCACAATAAATCAATACATTTTGTTTTAAATTTATAGTATTCTTACAATAATATTCCTCATTATCATTGTTGTATCCAATGTTATGGTGACTTTACACCCCAAGGCACCCAACAACTTTAGTGTCTCATTATAAGTAATAATATCAACTTGAATTCCATCAAGAGTATCCATGATTACAATATTACAATCTTTATTAAATTATGTTTAACTAACATTGCTGATAATTATTTGGAATTCTTGCAAAATAAATTTTCTTATTAAAGCAGCTTTAGATTTGATTTCTAACACACTGAATTTCCTTGCTTATGCAACTACAAATTTGATTTCATTTTTTTTTTTGATATGGGTAAAAATAGAGTTAAAGCCTATAAAAAAGCACCTAAGTCAAGTTGAACCAATAACAAACACCAAAGGAAACACAATGCCAACAAGGCCTTAGCCACTCAAGAAGACAACATTAACAACCTTCAATAAAAAATCTACCAACAATCAACAACACCACAAACCTTCTGCCAAACATTAACTAGAAATTAGAGAAAAATAGGTAAAATGCTACAAAAGAAGGATAAGTGACCTCAAGGCCCAGCACATCCAAATGAGCACAATGCTAAAAAAGACCAATCAATCGAATACAAAACAAGTTGGACCAATAAGTTAACCAGTGGTCAAGTCTCTTCTTCTTCAATGGGAGATAATACCTTTCGTTGTCCATTGAAACCCTTCCTTAATCAATTTAGAAGCATCCAATAGGAGCCTTTCAGCCTCCATTCTCCTTCTTTTCTCTTTAACAATGGATTCTAACGGAGATTTGAGTTTCACTAATTGAGAACAAATAGGTGTAGTTTCAATCAACAATGAAGGGGAAGGATTTGAATCTTCAACGAGTTCAGGTCCCACTCTCAAAACAACCTCTCTAGGAGGAGAGGAACTTCTAGCCAAAGGCAGGAAGGACCTAGAATGCTAGTAGAAGATGCCATGATTGCACCAAAAGAAATATTGATCTGAAGTGCCTTCTTTTTCTACCACACCAACTTGGAATAAAGAGTTGACGATTGAAGATTCTTTTAAGAACACCCAACAACGCGATGCTCAATAAGATTACAATGAAACATATAAATAGAAGTCCTTAAAATTTGATAAATTAAATTTACAAACTGCAAAAAAAAAATAAAACTTGATTAAATGACAAATAAGTTTGGAAAGATCCACAATAACACAAACTCTCATAAACCTTTTACATACAAAACTTTCATATTAAAAATAAGTTATCCCCTTATTAATATTTTCACACTCATTTTATTTTTTCAAGGAACTAAGTTCAATATATAAAAACCGAAATTTTCTTTTAACATATAGATCATTAATAACATCGTCTAATGTTAATTCTCATTTCAATGAACACTTGTTACTTAAGTAAATCCCTCCATTTGCTTGTAAAAATATGTAACAAATATTCTAGAAGAAGTCTCTTAGAATGAAAAAATGATTGGTTTCCATTACTAAGTTTATTACATTTACATTTAGATATTTTAAATATTCACTCAAAATTATTGGGTATTTTATTATTTCATTATAATAAAACTAACTTTTTTCGAATATTTTTTTCAAAAAAAATTATAAAACTAATTTATCACTTTTCTAAATTAAATTAAATATAAAAAATAATTCCATCTTAAAATATTACTTATCTATGTGCTCTTACATCTATCATTTCCTCTTCACCTTTAAGTTAAACTTTGAATTCACTCTAGTAATTTCACTATTTCTCTCCTTGAAGTGAAATTATAATACCTTCTTAAAATGCTATTACTAATAGAATTATAGTATGCTCCATCTAAATTTTATCTCAACTATTTTCTAGAAATCTCATAAAAGTGATATAGATCATTAATTAAATAATTTTAACCATAATTAGTGATCATGATGGTGATCAAAATAAAAAAAAATAGAGAAGACTCATGTTGATATGTAAGGAACCTTACAAGAACAGTGGTTAATCATAATATTATGTTTTTATATGTAAGTTTGTTGTCCTCTACAAGTTGTAAATAAGTAGCATCATTGTATTGAGGGTGCCAACACCACATTGTTATTCATCATTTTCTTCATTTTTATTTGGATTACTAAGTTTTATAATATATAGCATCATAAAATATTTATACAAATAAAATAATTTAATAAATATATATTTTTAATAATTATATTTACAATTAAAATGATTTATTTTACAAAATATTTTAAACATAAAATATTGATATATTTAAAGGTTTTAAACAGTTGTAAATAATAAATTAAAATCACTATACTAATGACTATTAAGTATACAGGCATCATTAAGTCTTTAGCACCTAGAACACCGGAGACAAAATTTAAAGGTTGCACAACTAAAATTGTCATCACGGGCACCACTCTTAAGATAAGAAGCTTACACAAATAAAAATAAAATGACAAAGAGGCTTTGCAGTTCAATTAAACTAGCATTTTTTTATTTTTATTTTTAAAATGTCATTAAAAATATTAAGTTATAAAAATAATAAGTTTTGAAAATTATTAAAAAAGAGTTTTATAGTGGTTAGTTTCTATTTTTGTATTAGAAATTGTTGATGGTTGAATTTATATATAAATTTGTTTTATGAACTCAAAACAATAATAAATGATATCTAAAAATTAAAAATGATTAATTAGAGTCAAAATATTATTAGCTAAAGTGAAAGTCATATTATCTTTGTTTTATTTAGTTAAGGTGAAAGTTATACTATTCTTGTTTTGGTGGGGACTAATAAGATGTTTGTAAGCTTTTATAGTTTATCAATTTATTCAAATCTAAATTCAAATGTAACTTGCATCTAATTTAAAACTTAAAAAAGGAGAAACATTAACTTAAAATAGAGTAGATAAAATTATATAAAATTATACATATTATTAAACTGAACATGGAAATATTAACTATATTTAAAATTGATTGTGATAATTGTTGGAATATAGATAAACTACACTCAAATGTATTGGGCACTCATTGGGTGATGAATATGTAAACCTCCACACACAATTATTCTAAAACAACTTTATATTAGTTATAAGTAAACTTTATAAATGTTTAAATGATAGGAAGGATAAAGGATTATATAATACTCGTTTAGAAAGTTATATAATGGCTAGAATATAATTATCAAAATTTTATAAGTTGTATAATAAATATCATATGTCATATTTAAATATTTTTAAGTATTTAAAAAGAAAATAATCTTAATCAATAATAGTTTTTTGGTGTTTGTTTTTTATCTCAATAATTGTTTAAAAATTATCATTTCCAAAGTTTTATATGATTAAAACTATACAAAAATAAGTTAATATTTTTTTATTTAGTATAATGAATATTTTATACAATTATAATATTTATTGATTAGTTATCTTCATTGTATGAGATATGTAATGCATCAAAACAAGTTTACATACCTAAACAACATGTATAGTAATACATAAATGGTTGCACAGTTGTTATAAGACCATGTTGGTTCCATTTACTCTAACCAATATGTAGTGTCTCCTCAAATAAATCTATAACTCTAAGCAACTCAATGAGCACCATTATCTCAAGGTATATATTGTATACTTGATTAAAATAGGTGGGTATGAGAAACCATTGACTCGAACAATTTCTCCTAACTCAAAACTGAGTTCATATGGAACTCTATACAATCCCAACTAATCATAAGGTTTAATTTGCACCTTAAGTCACAATTTAATTACAATTTTAAGTTGGCTTCATTTTTATGGAATGTGCTTAACAAGGAGGACTTGAAAACCTCATATGACCTCAAAAGGGGTTTAAAGTGTTCTTGATTAACTTATTGAAGATGAAGCACTTTATTTTAGTTGTTGGATTTTGGGCCATATGAATTGGTGAAGATGAGGAAACCCTATAAATTCTTAAGGAAGACAATAAATGTTTCAAATCACTTTTTAAGTTTCTATTTCAGTTTTGGTAAAGAGAATAGATGTTTTGGAGGATGACTTGTCCATAGTCAAACATCTTCACCTTTTCTCATTTTGTGATGGCTTTAAACATTTTTTATTTTAATTTCATTTTAAAATTATATCTCAATACAAATATACGTGCATTTTTTTGAGTTACCCATTTTTTCAGAATGTCTCCAATAAATTTCAAGCTCCCATAAATTTCAAAAAGGTGTTTGGGACCTTCAATCTCTTCCTTAGTCATTAATAGCCAATAAACCTAGTTTAAAAAAAAATTAATTTTTATTTTAAGTTATAGAAGTAAATTTTTTATGTATACAGTAAAAGATAAAAGAATAAGAAGATAAAAAAGATTCCTTTTTGGGTCGACTCATTTTTGGATTTTTTGGGCCAATAAAAATTAAAATAGATTTTAAAAAATCTCTCCATAAAAATTACAACATATCTTGAAAAATATAATGTTTCAAAATCCTCAAACCACTTCCATGCAAAAAGAAAAAAATTATAAGAAAACCCTTTTGAACCACCCCACACTAGGGCCTCACAATCTATGGAAACGATCCAATATATATATATGGTTCATGTAATAGTTTTTGTTTTACATAGCATAGGAGAACAATATTAAATAAAATAAATTCATAATACAAGAAATGATGTTGATGACAAGGTTTTGGTCAATGGCTAAGATTAGGGTTGGGACAATTATGTGGATTTAAAGCTACGTGGCCTTCCTCCTTAGCCACTAGCCTAAGTCACGATGTTGCTCACATATCATCATCAACACAAATACCGTGGTAGTGCATGGTCACATGGAGGATCGATACTTATGGTCATGACCATCCCTTAATTTAAGGGCATAAAAGGGCATATACCCTATGATCAAAGGGTTTGTGTAACTTTTTACCTTACATGCAATTTAACTTTAAAAATTCATTACTAAAAAACGGTTGCTCTGAAAAATATGAAAAAAAACTAATATATGTTTTAAAAATCATATTTTTTTAGTTTTGATTTGACATTGTTTTGCATGTAAAAATTTAAGTTAAAGCATTTTACATAGGAAACTAGGGTAGTTTTAGTAGTTCACCTTTAAAAATGCATAATAATTTAATAATAAATAAAAATATTGATTCATGAAAGATTAGAATTTTGAAGAAACTTTATTTTCATTAAAATTAATTTTGGAAAATATTAATAATTTTATAAAAAATATTTAATTGAAATTAGTCTTTCTTGAACTTAATGAAATATATACAAAATGAATAGTTTTTATTTTTTTACTAATATGAAAAATAAAAAATAACAATATTCACACATTTTTAACCTTAAAATATAAATTGTTTCAATGTATTTTTATTACATTTTCGCCCTCTTTTCATTTACCTATACAAATGAATCTAAACTTCTTCCAAACTCAAAGTATGTACTTATTTTCTTTCTTTTTCAATATTTACATACTAAAATTTTTCACATGTTGATGGGATCTAATAATCAAGTAAATTTTTCATAATAATTTATAAATAAATAAAAATAATAGTCTTCAAACAAATTCATATGTGCCCCTGCAAGGTCAAACCAAGGAGGAGCTCACTTCCTATCTTTTATTATCATTAGGTGGTTTCTCTAAGAATCCCTGAGCTTGGGAGTTCCAAATTTTAGCATAAGCACCACTAATAAGCCAAGATAAGGTATTCTATACAAGGGAAACATTGGTCAAGCAAACTAGATATGTTCAACCTACAAACCTCTTTACAACAATGGCTCCCACTTACACCCAATTTAAAACCACATTGAACCAACTCAGGGACACACACACACACACACACACACACATAGATGTATAAATTATTTAAAATATATAACTCTGGTATAAGGACTATCTCATGTCCCTCTTTTAAGAGGGACATCTTGAAGACCCTTAGCCTTAAGTTATTCTTGGGGGCTAAGGGACAAGTATAAATGGAAGAGTGTGTTGAATGTTCTATTTGAATATTTATAAAAGTAACTTTTTAAAAATTACTTTATATTCTAATTTCACTTAAAGAGGGGACCTTTAAGGGTCATGAAGGCTTAAGTGAATTTAAGAAAAGATCATAAGGAAAGGTCTTTAAAAAGAAAAGAAAAAGTTATCCTCCCTTCCTCTTTTTGGGTTCCACACTTAGAGGGATAGAAAAGTGAAGAGGAATCATTTGGAGAGGGCATCTTATGTTTTGGATATTGAAAATCTAGTCTATTAACACGAAAATAGGGGGCAAAAACCCTCTTCCTTATTTGAAGTAACTTCATTTACGGGTTATCATTAGAATCAACTAGTCATTCAAGGGTGTTTTAGACACCAATTGGTTCTTTTCAGGTTGGTGCCTTGCCACTGGAAGAGTGAGGATTTGATTTCGGAGTGAAATCTCATGATTTTGGGCATTTTTATGCCCTAGGGGCAATTATGAAATTATTCATATTATTCGGCATAGTGGCAACTTTGTTTGAGAGAGGTTTGGACCTCTTGTGAAGGTTAATTTATCTTGAATTGAATTTTGTAATTTTCTAGCTTGGTGATTTGGGTTTTGGGATTTTTTTAGACATGTAAATATTTAAAAAATTCATAAAAAATCTGCCTTTATTGCAAATATATTTATACAGTATATTGAGGGTTAGATAATATTTTTGGCATAAGAAACAACTACAAATTTCAAATTAATTTTTCAGCCAAGGACGCCTAGGGTTTGAATAATAAAAATAAATTTTGAAGGGCTATACTTTCATGTTTTGAGCAACCACTAATTGATTAGGGTTCGACATATTTTTAATCTATTTTTAAGGTATATTTGAGGGGTTGTTGGAAGCTAGGGTTTGCTCCAATTAAATAGATAAAATTATAATTTGAAATAGAGTTTATAAATATTTTTAATTTTCAGCTAATCGTGCCTTTTGGAGACATTATAGTGGTATCAAAGCCTAATTTTGGCTAACTATGGGTTTTATAGTGATACATGAAAGAAGGTGAAAGAGAGATAAGATATTACTTGAGAAACAAGAATAAAGTGGGGGAAATTCTATAAATAAAAGACATGTCTCACCTGGATCAATCAAGGGAAGAGGCAAAAAATAGAGAGGAACAAAGACTTGACAAGTACACACAAGCCTAAGAACAAATGATGGCCAGGACATTAGAATTTGTGTGAACTATGAAGGAGATGAAGGGTGACAAACCATCAAATGGGGATGGTAGTGCTTTTGGAAGTCACAACTTCATGGATCAGCCTTCTAAAAGTATTATAGGAGTTTTGTGTAGGTCTAACCAACCTACCTTCTTGCAGGATGAGGCAATCATTCTCAAGGGAGAAGCACAACCCTCATTAAGGGACACTTTGTTGAAAGATTATGATGAAAACATGATATATCAAACCCCTTTTAGGAAACAAATGGATTTTTTAGCTTTCACTGCTTGGAAGCATGGTCAAATGGGAGGCAAAAGGGTTGGTTGAAAGCACAAGGGAATCCAAGGAGGACTCCACCACGCTTTGGGTAAGCTTTTACTTGCAAATTTTGTCAGTTCCCCTAAAAGTTCATCTAGGGCTTGGATCCAAAAAGTAGATACATATTTTATTGTAAGGCCTATGTTGGATAAAGAGGCCATTCAGTTTATTACCTTGCACTTGAAAGGGGATACCCATGAATGGTGGTATCATGGTTTGTTTACTCAATTTCACCAACTCATTTCATCATATGAGTAATTCAGTAAGATAACTATTGAGTGCTTTGATAGGGCTAATCTGGAATTGCATTTTAGGGAGTTGGCACAACTAAAATAAAAAGACATAATGGAAGGTTATGTGACTAAATTTTAGACGATTTCAATTCTGGTGACAATTGTTTCAAAGAGAAGATTAGTGGTTTTTTTCATGGAAAACTTGACTGATTCTATTAGGGGTTTGGTCAAGGTTTTTGATCCTTCTACTCTCCAAGGAGCCATTCAAAAATCTCTTGATCTAGAGTCCTCAGTGCCACAAGGTAAAATTTTGCCCTTTAATTTTCAGAAAGCCAATTCTTTTAATCCCTATGGACAGCCAAAAGATAAAAAATGGGGGAAGCCAAGGGGAAGTACTTTTGGGCCACCTAGATCATCACCCTTGGGGCAATTGGATAAGCCTAATCAACATGGTATAGGGTAGTTTAGAAGGCCAAACCGGTAGGGTTTGGGGAAGTAAAGAGAGATGCTAAGAAGGAGTTTTGAGATACGAAATGAATTGAGACGGAAGAAGTTATGTTTTGATTCCAAAGACCCTTGGTCACTAAGTCACCATTAACATGGAAAAGGTTAAGTTCACTACAATGAAGTGCATTTAGATGGAGAAGATGAGGATGTAGAGGAAGGGGCACCCACCTATGATGAGGAGCATTTGGAAAATTTTAGTGGAGAAGACTTAGAGGGCACTTTCGCTTCCCTATCAAGAACCCCTACGTACTTCCCCTTTCAAGTGAAGGGTAGTTTGAAAGGTATGGATATCACTATTCTCATTGATAGTGGAGCCACTCATAATTTCATTGATAAAAAAAATAGTGGATTTATGTGGATTACAATCTATTAAATTTAGTGGGTTTTGTGTGACTATGGTGAATGGATTCACCATCCCTTGTACCACTAAAATTCCTAAGTTAAACATAATTATGGGAACACATCTCATTGAAGATGATTTCTATATGGTTGGTATTGGAGAAACTAACCTTTGCTTGGTATACAATGGTTGCACTCTCTTGGAGAGTACACCCAAATTACCAAATAATGGAGTTAAAATTTGATGCCAATTAGAAGGAAGTGCTATTACATGGTTTGAAAGATAGGGAACCCAAGGGGGTACTATCTCAAAAAATGGAGATAATGAGGCATGAATGAATTCGTGTAGGAGCAACTAGGCAAGTGGAATTTTTTGAGTTGGAATAACCAACTCTCATGAAGGGGAAGAGTCACATACATGGCATGTGGGGTGAAGAAAAAGTGGTAAAAGGTTTCCCAAACAAAAAAATCAATGTTGGGGGCATAGGGCAGCCTCTAAGGTATGAAAACTCCTTTCAAATTCTTTTTTTGTATAAGTTGTTTTCTAAAGTATGGTAACAAATGTGTTTTTAGGCATGATAAAGTGAAAATTTTGTTGAGAGGATTCAATGCTGGTTGGTTCCCAAGGTATGGAAATAATCAATTAATCCCTTTTTCTCTTGCCAATTCTAAAAACATGTGCTTAAAATTGACATTGTGGGGAAGTAAAATTCCATATTTGAGGAGAATTAAAAAATCTAAAAAATGGCATGAGAAGAAATTTGCAAATACACTTAGAAAATTATGAGTCTTTTATGTCATTCCAGCCTAGAATATAGTTTGGAAACATGCCAAATCAAGTGTCAATTCAGCTGGTTGAAAACATTCCAAGTTTTGAAACCATGAGGATAATTGGTGATGGTAGTAATGAGGGGATAGAAGGGCCACTTTAGCTAAATATGTACACTCGGAACAAGGTTAAAAAGGAAAATGAACGACCCTCTACAAACTCTAATTTTGTAAGGAAATGTAAGTTTTCTTTTGAGAATAAGGTTCCAATTATTACTTCACTCCTCCAAGGTAAGTAACTTGTGTGCTTGAGTAACCTAACATATAGTTTCAAAAACCCCAAGGTACACATAGAGGGTAGCTCTTTGGTATTTCCCAATTATGATTTCTTTTTTATATCCACCATGTCTCTTTTTTGTGGTATAGACACTGAGGAGTTGTGGGAAAATACTTTGGTGATGGATGGTTTGACTTCAATAAAGAATTTCAGGGTTATAAAAAAATAGAATAAATGGTTGGTAAAGGAGTTGGTTTACTCCAATACGAGGATACAAATGAAATTATGGGTCAAGGGTGGAATTAAAGCTTCCACACATGAATTTATAGCCCTTTATAAATTTAAGTTGGGGAATTTGAAGGATAAAATCAAGAGATTATGTAGTTGTTATAAGTTTCCTAAAGTAGGATACACTTAGGGCAGCAAGGTAGTAAATTTAAAAGTCATTGGATTAGCGGATAAGGAAGATGATAGGGGTTGCACCATTCATAACATTTAAGATTTTGCATCCATACTCCCTAAGCAAATCATGGTCAAAAGCACAAAAGAGAACTGGAACATGATTCTTTTGACTAATGTGTTTGCTTCATGTGCAGGTATGGACATAGGGGCAATCAAGGCCTTAACACTTGAATACTACCTAGTTGGACTACCATTTTATAGCCACCCTTTTGATGCCAAATTTGAATATTGTCTTGCTTTCCACATCTTATGGACATTTTTTGAACATGTGGCCCCAAGAGTAAGAAGTAAAAACATGAGGTATTGTTGATCTTTCATTTTTATCTTACTTAAGCAACGAGATAACTTCATCTACAGCTATAAAAGGCATCACCAAGAAGAGTCTTTCCATTGGGAAGGGCCTATGATCGAGTTTGGCATAAGACCCATGCTAGAGATAGCACTTTGGCTAATTCTATTGCTTGAGGACAAGCAATTTTGGACAGGGAGTATTGTCATGTCCCTCTTTTGATAGGGACATCTTGAAGACTATTAGCCTTAACTTATTCCCAAGGGCTAAGGGACAAGTATAAACGGAAGAGAGTATTGAATGTTTTATTTGAATATTTGTAAAAGTACCTTTTTAAAAAGTACTTTATGTTCGTATTTTACTTAAAGAGGGAACCTTTAAGGGTCATAAATGCTTAAGTGAATTTAAGAAAAGATCATAAGGAAAGGTCTTTTAAAAAATATATTTTAAGTTACCCTCCCTTCCTCTTTTTGGGTGCCACACATGGAGGGCTACAAAAGTGAAGATTAATCATTTGGAGAGGGCATGTTGTGTGTTAATTTATTGAAAATTTGGTCTATCAACATGAAAATGCTAAGTCAATTACTTTGAAGATGAAACCCTTCAAGCAATCGAAGTTAGGGAATTAAAACCTTCTTCCTTATTTGAGGTAACTTCACTTAGGGGCTATCATTGAAATCAACTAGTAATTCAAGGTTATTTTAGACACCAATTGGTTATTTTTAGGTTAGCACCTTGCTATTAGGGGAGTGGTAACTTGATTTGGGAGTGAAATCTCATGCTTTTGGGGATTTTGTGCCTTATGATTTTTTTTGAAGTTATCCATATTATTTGGCATAGTGATGACTCGGTTTGGGAGAGGTTTGGACCTCTTACAAAGGTTAATTTATCTTGAATTGTATTCTATAATTTTCTCATAATTTTCCAATTTGGTGATTTGGGTTTTGGACTTTTTTAGCCATATAAATACTCATAAAATTCATAAAAAATTATGCCTTTATTACAAATATATTTATGCAATTTATTGAGGGTTTGATAAGATTTTTGGCATAAGAAACATCTAAAAATTTTAAATTAATTTTTTAGCCAAGGATGCCTAGGGTTTGAAGAATAAAATCTAATTTTTAAGGGATATACTTTCATGTTTTGAGCAGCCACTAATTAATTATGTTTCAACATATTTTTAATCTATTTTAAAGGTATATTTTAGGGGTTATTGGCAGTTAGGGTTTACTACAATTAAATCATAAATTTTTCCATTTGAATTAGGATTTATAAATATTTCTATTTTTAAGCTAATCATCCCTTTTGGGGATATTACACTATTCCATACTTGTTTAGACTCTAAAATCACTCATTGTGGAGAAGACTTTCCACTCTCCACACTACAAGGTGGAAAAATGAGGAATTCAAAATTCCTCCCCTTGCCCAAACCCTTTGCCATTTTCATCAAAGGTTTTTTAAACATATATCTTCCCATTTCCTAATTCCCACACCATAGATCCAAATAGGACTTTGAAACATGTTTTTCTTGCTCAATCCCTACTCAAAGAAAACATAAAATAATTATACAATATAGGCCCATTTGGGCATTCTACCTTTAAAATTTAAAGTTACAAAAAAGGGTTGTCAAAATATCCAACAAAATTAGATGAATTAAACATCTTCATGCCCAAAAAGAGGCCAAATAAAGCATGATGTATGTAGGCCCAACCATGGCAAACAACAACAAGAAGAAATGATAAGCCAAATGACATTTTGAAAAATAAAAAAATAATTATAAGGGCAAGAAGTATTTTCAAAAAAAGAAGATAAATAAACACATGGGTGAAATGACAAGACCTACCTTAGCTCTACCACTTGAAACTAACCAAGGAAACCTCTTACAATGGTCTTGTTGAAGAAAAATTTATCTTGTATGCACTAAAATCTACTCACCCCGCTAACTATGATAATTTTCACTAATTTATCCCATAACTACATTTCTCATCTAATTTAACTAATATCTCATTGTCCCACATCCCATTCCTACATCCTACAAACCTTTCCTCATCCCAAAACTAAACTAATCCCTTCTTTAGTCCCTTAAAAAGATCTATTTACCCACTAACCTACTCCCTAAGCCACTTGTCAATTTAAAAATATAAAATAATCTACCTACCCAACTATCACCCTATTCTAGTCTCTCCTGAACCCCTAAACCCTAATAGGAGATTTCTATAATTAGAGGATTCTAGAAATCTCTTCCATTTTAACCCCCTTTCTCAAGAATTTTTTATTCTAGAGATCTCCATGGAATTAAAAATTCTATGGAAAATGCCTAGCGATTGATCTTAATGGTTCAAATTTGAATTTGAGCCATTGATTTCTCCCTCCATTCCTATATAACCAAGCTCACCCTCTCCTTCAAACTAACTTTAAATAAACTTGAAAACTTTTAATCAATTTGTTATCTTGTTATCATAACACCCTCTTTGCATCCATTTTAGCCATATTCAAAGGACAAAATCTCTTTGGAAGCCATTATCAAGCATTATTCAAGCAATCCAACATCGAAGTTATTTGTATCCAAAATTAGTTGTGCAATTCTAGAATGGAACTACAAAAAGGTAATGTGATGGTAAAGAATTCAATAATAAGTTTGTTATCTCTTTCATTCCTCTATGTTTGATGTTTGTTTATGTTTTAGATGAATATTACTATAAATACTAATATGGGAAAATCCAAAATTTAAGCTTACATATCCAAAATTAAGCTCTCTCACTTCTTTTTTTCCAAGATCTAACTCACCTTTTAAAATTAAAAATAAGTAAAAAAATCCTTCCAAAATAGACTTTCCTTGCTCTTATAGATAAAACAATCAAGCTTAATGACTTTGGGGAGTGACATTTGTCTCTTCCTATTCCTTGGTCCTTCTACCAAAAGTTTTACAATGAAATAAGTCTTCTTACAAGCCCATATGGGCAAGCAAAACTTACCATCCTCATAAATGTGTTATCTTCCCTATGTCATAAATGGTCACATAGATTGTCCTAAAAACTATTCCAAACCCCAAAAAGATCTAAGCCCATCTCTTTGGTTAAAAGGAACTTAAATAGACCTACCAACTTCTAAATTTCACTTTTCAAAAACTTACAAACATAGGTATAATTTTTCATTCGAGTTTTTTAATATACAATATGAACAACTAAAGTGGGTCTCAATTTTTTCTTAATGACTTAAAATAAGGTTAAGCTAATTTCTAAATAGGGTAAATTTTAGTGGCCCATATAAAAATTAACTTGGATTTTTTTTGCTGAATTTCTAAGTATGTGTTTCAAAAGTCTAGCAAAAGTTAACATATGGTGTTTAGGTAAGAAGGTGAATGGATAGGTGAATTGTAATAGGGCATAGAAACTAGATAGGAATGTGACTATACATAAAAATTGTAGATAGACTGCACCTCATTTTTTTATGAATCACACCTCTTCATCGCTGAACAATAGAGTTGATAGCAAATGATAACAATGCTACCGAATGATAGTTATGCTACCATATGACAATAATGTTGATGTTTGATAGTAATACTATCAAACTGGATAACAATGTTATTGTTTATAAAAATGTTGTTGAATGGTATAAATATTATCATTTGATATAATGTTATCAAATAACAATAATGTTTTCACTTGGTAGCAATTCTATCAATAGACAGCATTATTATCATATGATAAAAATTATTGTTAAATGATAGCATTGTTGTCATTCAACAGAGTTGCTACCATTAGACCATATTATTGTTGAGTGGAAACATTATTGTTGTTTAGTAGCATTTTTGTCATTTGATACCATTGATGTCATTCAACAACTTTGGTGTCACTTGGCAACATGTTATTATTTGGCACCATCACTTAACACTTCATCCCTTTCTTGCTATTAAAATTTTCCATTATAAGTATGTGGACAAACGTCTATTTACATATAATGGCAAATAAACTCATATTGACTTTCAACGAAGTGACAAACTACATTTATATGTATAAAATTTATTTTAAACAGTAATTGAGTTTACCTATAAAACTAACTTCCACCCAAATAATTTAAGTAAATCCATGTTCTTTATCACACCCTAAAATAACCAAATACCATTTTTTTAAACTGAAATATTCATAAATTAATGAATAATAACCATTAAATTTTACCCTACTTTGGGTATGAATAATGTCAAGGAGGGTTAGAAAGATAAAAACTCAAAACTAATTTATAAGGTGAGACTTGGATATATTTCTAATTTTAAGTGTCATGTAGGACACTATTCATCTAATATCATTGGTGCACTTATATTGAATATAGTCTTAATTCCCCCACTTGACTTCCTATTATATACACATCATTCTACCCATAAAATTACACTACTCTATATAATAATTCCAAAAAATAAATATTTATTATTCATATATGTTTAACTACACCATTCAAAAATTAAATATTATCTTCATAAACTTCAAAATATATGAGAATAAAATTAAACATTGAATTAAAAAAATTAATTAATTGATTTCATGAAATAATATTTTGATTTAACATTTCGATAACAAATTATAAAAATGTATATAATGTTTTTTATACTTATATATTAAGTGGGACTCCTTGCTTTATTATTATTGCTAAAAATTGTGTGTGAAAAAAAATCATTAAAATAATGATAATTTATGAAGGTTGTTTATAAATAATAAGTCAAATTATAAAAAATATAAATTAATTTAATTTTACAAAAAGATTTTTTTTTAAAAAAAAACCACAATAAATCAATACATGTTTTGACGCAGAAAAAGAAGTCAAAATTTTGGAGGCTATAACTTTTGATTCATAGCTCTGTTTGAATCTATCTTCATGCAAAAATGACCATCTCAAAAAAATTGGTACAATCATAAGTTGGTCTGTCCGATTATGGATGTTTTTGATATTTTTTGGAGGCCATACGTGATTATATGAGGGTCCAAAATTATAGTTTAATATTATTTTTGATATTTTTATAATTTTAAAAATTATATATTTTTGTAACTAGACTTGAGCTTCAGTTGATATTTGTCCGATAAATTAATTTTAGTGTTTAGTATATTTTTAGAGCTACGTGTTTTTGCATGTAAAACTTACTAAAAATAATAGCTGCTAAAAATAATATGTCGAGTTTTATTATTTTTAGGAGTTTCAAATTTTACATATTAACTCCAATTATCTAAGTTGAAATTTATTTATACATGATTTGTAATTATTTCGATAATTCAATACTAATCAATACAAATTATTATTTCAAAAAAATTATTTATTGATATTTTCTTATCTTGATAGTATTTGTATTATTTATCTTAAATTCATATTATTCTTACAATAATACTCCTCATTATTCATTATTGTTGTTTCCAATGTTCTAATGGCTTTAGACCTAAAGCACCCAACAACTTTAGCGTCTCATCATAAGTAATAATAAAAACTTGAATTTCAGCTAGAGTATCCATGATTACAATTTTACAATCCTTCTTAAATGGCATTTAATTAACATTGTTGATGATCATATAGAATTACAACATTGTTGATGATTATGTAGAATTAATGCAAAATAAATTTTCTTAGGAACTACATATTTTATTAACTTTAGATTTGATATCCGACACACTGAAATTCCTTACTCACGTAACTACATATTTTATTTCTTATTAGAAATAAGGTATCCCCTTGTTAATACCCTTCATCATAATATCTTCGCTAACTTTTTATTGTTGGAGGAGGTAGGTTCAATATATGAAGAGCAACCAAAATTTCCTTTTAGCATACGAATCATTAGTAACACCGTCTAATGTTAATTCTCATTTCAATGTACACGTGTTACTGAAGTAATTTCCTCCATTTGCATGTAAAAAATCTTCTAAAAGAAGTTCCTTAGAATGAAAAAGTGATTTATTTCCATTACAAAGTTTATTACTTTCACATTTGTGACTTGGATGTTTCACACATTCACTCAAAATTATTGAATATTGTATTATTCCATTATAATAAAACCAACTCTTTTCGAATAATTTTAAGTATTAACAACAGTTCCATCTTTTTAAGTATTACTCATCTATGTGCTCCTCCATCTATCATTTCCTCTTCACTTTTAAGTAAAAAATTAATTCATTTTAGTAATTTCTTTATTTTTCTCTTTGAAGTGAAATTATAATACTTTCCTAAGATGCTATTACTAATAAAATTATACCATTCTTACTTTAACAAGGATTAATAAGATGTTTGTTGTTGGTGTAGGATATTTTTTATTCCATTTACTTATTAAATGTAATCTTTATACGTGTATTTTTAGCTTATTTAGGTGTGATAAGAGGTTAAGTGGGTGAGAGGGTGAGTTCCACCTTTAGTTTCACCTCGAGTTCAACTGAGTGCCACTGTGGGTTCTCCTATGAGTTACACATTGAGTTACACTCATTTCCACTGTGAGTTCTCATTGAGTTAACTCCCCCTACTCCTTTATATTCCTCTTCCCCAGGGTATTGTAATAGAGCAGATAATTGGTAAGCAAAGGAGTTTAATATATCCGGCAATTATTACACATCCTCTTACATGTTTCTAAATATAATCAGGGTCATCTTTATTGCAAAATACTTATGTACTCACTCTACCAGAAAATCACCTACTAACTTATTGTGACATGGTATCAGAGCTTTAAGTTCCGGGAATAAGCATTAAGATATCTATTGATTACTATTTTGTATTATTTTAACATGAATTTGCATATTGATTCTATTTGCATGCTTTTACATTGGCCGTATAAGTCTTTACAGGTTTTTTTAATCTATTGATAGTTAAGGAACGAGCTTTGAAAAGGAAGAAACTCTCTGTCAACTCAGCTCTTCCATGGCCATCAGCTCCTTATGTCCTTGTCATTATGCAAGAAGTCTTTGTGACTTAGTTTCAAACCATGAGAGTATCTCAAAGCAACCTGGTTTCTTAAGGAGCCTTTAATATTGCATATACATGCAAGTGGTGGAAGCGCTAGAGGTGGCAGCTCCTAGTGAGGGCAATGCTATCATATTTAATACTCTCTATCTGGTTACACCACCATCGTTCAATAAATGCATTGTGCAGTCTCTCGATAACAAAACCCTCAACCTTTACAAAAACACTAATCTCAGGGTCCTCACCAACATTCTCATTGGTAATGTAAGGGAAGTGTAGTTGTGAATGCTACAAATCTGTGGTCGTCGCCCTAGCATCACCTCATAGCCTCCATGTGACCTTTGTTATGAATGTAGAGTTGAATATTTTGCTCATCCCAATATGCAAACTAGCATGTTTGTTGCTTATTTGGTGTGAGCAGAACTTCTGAAAACATCTCACTGTAACCATCTCCCATGGTGCCTTATCTTCGCAACAAATCAAGCAATCATATCTCTGAGATGCATCCTGAATTTCAACTTTTTTGATGCAGCACTAGGATGTGTTATCTTAATACTATCAATAGTCGATTCTCAAGCTTTTGGCCTCGGGCTATCTGATCATACACAAGCTCTGAATCCATAAAAGCCTAAACACAAGGAACACTGAGCTCTAATGAAGCGAAGAGGCCATCCATGAGAGTCAGATGCTCAACCACGATACCATCAAAATAGAAGTCTAACTTATTCTACACTTGCCTTACGTTCTCTCCACCAGGATTCTGTATTTTACATGGTGCCTACATATTGATGACCTTCTTTGCATGCTAGAGTTTGTTTTTTCTTCCCATGGCAACGTACACCTAATTCGCAGTCTTGTGCATGCATGCTTATGGCAGTGCTATACAATTACACTTTCCCTTGCTAAAAGTCCAAAACCTATAAAAGTCAAAACCTATAATATGCCCTAAAATAATTAAAAAGAAAATCATGTTTTTAATTTTATTTAAATAGCTTTGTAATTTTTTAATTAAAACCACTTTCAAGAGGCTTTTTCATAAAAATATGCGTAGGGGTGACTGGGCCAAGGGCTTTTTTGCTTTTTGTTGACTTAAAGAGGTTTGTCATTTTATGTTGGTTTCAATGAGTAGCTAGAAGGATACATTACCTTTTACTTGGACAAAAAAATTAAACTTTTAATGCAATTTTATTAAATAGGCCTCTTTTAAGAGAAACGCATTATGTTATAATTTTTTATTAGTAGCTCAAAATTGAGTGTCATCTTTTGTAAAAGTTCATGTTTTTAATTTCTCACACATTGGTCTACTTTATTTTGTAAACCACACTAAATTTTTAAAGTGTCATATTCAAGGAAGTTATGGGCCTTGTTATTTTCTACAGGGTACTTCGTGCATTGATTGCTCTCATCTGTATGGACTCATTCTTGGCCCACTCCAAATATCTATAGTGTGCACCATTTTTTCTCCTTACTCTAGTACTGATTGCTTATTTGGATGCATTCTTGGCTGTGTTTGACATCCCATTCATAAGCGTGATTTAAGGGTTTATTGTAGAGTATTTTGTGTAGTTATGCACTTCCCTAGTGTTTTCTCTTAGTCATGTCAACCCCATTAGAGAGACTCTAAATGATGAGAGTTTTTTCATCTCCAGTGATACTTCTTGGGAAGGATAATTATGTTTCGTGGCATGCTTATATAGAACACTTACTCATACATAAGAATCATATTCCATTCCTATATGGATAGATTCCTACACCAATTAATCTTGTCCGGTTCAATAAGTGGGCTAATACTTGTGAAAAGATTTTTGCCACTCTATTACTACATGTTTCTATGGATATTCATTTCCATGTAGAATATACAGAGTGTCTATGCACTATTTGGAGCATCCTATAGTCTCTTTTCAGAGATCCTACTACGACCTACATCACACCTCCTCCTCTACTTCCTATTATCTCCTCTGAGACTATTTTACTCTCTCATCATGCTTTTATTTTTTATGATGATACATCCATAAAAAACAGTGCTCTTCCTTCTGTCAATCCCCTACTACAAGACAAGATTCTACAAAACCTTTGTTGTCTCATTGCAGATTATACATCCATTCCCGTAAATATTTTTGCTTTTTAGAGCCTTCACAGACTTGCATTTTAGAGGACTTTACTGATTTCAGTGAAAGTATACACATTGAGAGTATTGATGACTCATATGTTTCTATGGACGTTCATCTTACAGATCTGAGTGCTTCATTTATAGACCAATCTTCGGTTTTGATAGTTGTTGAGCCTTGTTTTTCACTTCCTATGGACATTCTTTCAGTGAATGTTCTATGTCTATCTTCTTTTCTAGTAGTTGTCTCCTCTTCATTGTATGCTTCTTCATTTCCATTTTTTATAGTTAATCATGTGATATTTGATCAAAATTTGGCACATTCAAGAACTATCAGGGAGCTATTTAAGCATTTTACAGAGATATACATCTTTATTCATGCACGCATTCTACTTGAGTGGTAATTCAATAGTTTAAAATCTCATGGTTTCTTTCTTCTGAAAAGAAGAGATAACATTTTTTTGTAGAGAGACATATTACAACATTCATCATAAGACATTTTGCACTTACCTTCTCTCTTTTTCTTTGTCGAGACACACATCCTTTATATTTAATAGGATACTGAGATCATCACTATGTACTTGGGTACCTCATTAGGCTTCATTATCAGGACCCAATTTTTCAGCGCACCTAAGCTATGCTTAAGAGAGGTGTTGAAGTGGGGCTTTGTAGTCCTACCTTATTTTATTTGTCTCTCTTTTGGGAGGGGAGTTTTTTCCACTAGATTTTCTCCTTTTACTTCACTTATTAAGAGTAACATTGTATGTGGGTACTTCATCAGGCCTTGTTATCGGGACCCATCTTTTATTTTTTACCCACATAAGTTATGCTTAAAGGGAGGTATTGGTGTAGGATATTCTTTATTCTATTTACTTATTAGATGGATAATCATGATACACATGTAGCTTCAACTTACTTAAGTGTGATAAGAGGTTAAGTGGGTGAGAGGGTGAGTTCTACCTGGAGTTCAACTGAGTGCCATTGTGAGCTTTCCTATGAGTTCTACAGTGAGTTACACTCAGTCCCACTATGAGTTCTCCTTGAGTTAACTCTCCCTATTCCTTCTTATATTCATCTTCACCATGTTATTGTAATAGAGCAGATAATTGGTAAGCAAGGTAGTTTAATATATCAGGCAATTATTGCACATCCTCTTTCATGTTTCCAAATACAATCAAGGCCATCTTTATTACATAATACTTGTGTGTTCTTCTACCAGAAGATCACCTTCTTGCCTATTCTTACATTTGTAAGTTTTAATAATTTATCAACTTGTTCAAAATTAAATTTGAATGTAATCTACATCTAATTTAAAATCTATAAAAAGAAAAATATTAATTTAAATTAAAGTAGATGAAATTATACATGTATTGGACTAAATGTAGAAATACTAACTATATTTGAAACTGATTGTGACAATCACTGGAATATAAATAAATTGGAATATAAATAAATTTAAAGGTATTGGACACTTGTTGGGTGATGGGTATGTAGACCTCCACACATAATTATTCTAGAATAACTTTGTATAAGTTGTAAGTAAATTTTATAAATATTTAACAATAAGGAAAGATGAGGGATTATATGATATTCATTTATAAATTTATATAGTAGTTAGAATATAATTATCGAAATAATATAAATTGTATAATAAATATCATGTGTCATATTTAAATATTTTTAGTATTTAAAAGGAAAAATAATTCTTAACCAATAAAATTATATATGTTAAAGATTTTTTCTATTCGATAAACATAATAAAATATAATTAGTATAATAAATATAATCCTTTTCAGTTAGACAAGTGTCTTGTGTAATAATTTATTTATTTTAAAAATTAAAAAAATAAGATAATAATAATGTTATATGTCAAATCAATGTTTCCATCCATAATATTAGAATGATAATTTTTAGTAAAAAAATAAGATAATAATAATAATATATGTCAAATCAATGTTCTTTCCACTTCTAATTAATATTTTAATGAATAAATAAATATAATCATATTTGTCACTTTCAAAATGAGTTTTTAATTATTATATTGATATAAATAGATTATTTTATGATAATATGAAGAGGAACATTCTTTAATATTTGGGTGTTAAACTTTAGAATCCTTAAAGTAATATGTTTTCTGAAAACAATTCATTGATCAAAGTAGAAAAAATATTTGTTCAAATAATTCTTATAATACCCTAAAGGACATGCATAATAAGTTTATTTATGAAATATATATTAAGAAAAAGACCCTATATATTATTTTAGAAAAATAATGAATGATATAAAATTAAAATTTTATTTTGTTGTTCAATTTTACTCTTTGTAATTTCAATTTAGATTTAAATTGTTAAAGTGTTGTGCACCTTATCCCATCATCTGGGAGATTTTTTTTTGTTTTTGTTTTTAAGAATAGATATTTTAGAAGAAAGATGCAAGAAAAAGAGGTTATGTTCAAATGAATAAGAATTAACAAGATTTGTAGAGGGGAGTGAAGGAGCTCACAAGAATTACGACAAGCTAAAGAGGAAGGCAAAAAAATAAGTGAAAGTGATGAAGAAATAAATATGGAGCACTAGAAAAATGAAGAAATAGAAGACAAGGATTATGAAGGTCATCAAGAGATTTGAAAGATGGTTGTAAGAATATATCTTTCTAAATATTATAGAGAATATAAAGAAAAATAAATATGACATCACTTTTTCTTATTCCATTTCTCTTTCCTCGTCACTTTCATCTCCTCTTTACCTTGGTCTTTATCCTTCAATGATTTTTCTAAGTTCCGTCACTCTCTTTTACAATTCTTACATATTCCTATTCATCTAAATATAACCTCCTTTTCTTTCCATCTTTCTTCTCAAAATTTATTCTTAAAAAATAGAATTCTCCAAAACAAACTTTTAAATAAAAAAAAAAATCACACATAATCTTTCCTTCAACTTCTTTCTCATAATTAAAGGTAAAGAAGAGATGGAAGAAGAGAAAGATAAAACCATTGTGGAGATTATCATTACAAACTTGGAAATGAATAAGCATGGAGTTGATTTCACTATTTATGAATCAGTTTAACATAGTGGAGATGCATGTAAGATAGAAATTATATTTACAATTATATGTTAACATCTATAAAAAGAGAGAGTTTGATAGATAGAATTAAATGAGAAAGATAAATAAGACTAATTTTAACTTCAAAAGTTCAGAATTTTTTAACTTGAAGAAAATGATGCAGGAGCTCTCTATGAAAATTTTATTAAAAATAATATATTACTACAAATAATAAATTTTAAAAATAATTAAATTTAAAATTAAAAACTCTAAAAACTAATAAAAATCACAAATTCAATTAACTCTAAAATTAATTTTTCTTTTAATAAAAATTAAAAATAACATATTAAATTAATTTAAGATTACGCTTTATTAAAATATTAATATACATATTTTTATTATAAATACATCATCATATATATTAATATAAATAAATAAAAAATAATGCATCAAACTAATAATAAAACATGATTTACTTAAATATATATATAACTATTTATAAAATGTAAACTTTTAATGATAATCATGAGACCCAGCAATCTAAGAGACCAGAAACCTGAATATCAAAATATTCTCAGATTCTTTTTTATATCAAATTCTTTAAAATATACAATTTGAAACAGTAAAAGCAGGGTACACGCCGTGAATTTCCAGAACCGTCTTGGGTCGCTTTATTTTTAAGAAAGAGGGTTTGAATCAATCGTACCAATTCTATGTTCTCTACGTTTACGCTGATGATAATGTGAAGTGACAGCCGCCTCAAATGACAAATACTTTGGAAGTACTTAACAAAAAATCTATAACAAAGTTGCAGTAGCAGCACAGGCATTCAGGTTATGTAAACATTTACACGTTATGAGTCATGAATCATGACAGGCGCACATAGATTGATGGAAAACACCCAAATCAAATCAACGTTTTCAATCATAAAATCACACAAGAAAAACTTTTATTTTCTTCATGCTGTCTGTCAGCTTTTGGCAAAAATTCTTATAAGTACCGAATGCCCACGAAATCAATAAGATTTGCTTGTCCGTCCCGTCACATTATAATATGACTTCTGGATTATGTTTCTGATATTGTCTGAAAACACACGTAATGCCGTGATCATTTGAAGGGAACAGACGTTCAATACAAGTTAGGTACTATACAAACACACAGAAAAGCGTGCTCAAACGCAAGGGAAGCGCGCTTTTGTTTGGCTGCAGGGTTTTGTACGTGAATTGCTGCGTGCTCACCATATTTTAAGATTTTCCATCTCCACAATAAACTTTTTTTAAAGAATGTTTCGGTTCTACCTAAAACTTAAGTGAAAAGTTTAACAACCATTCCATAAATGCACATGGAAACTAAGGTTCAGCATAAATTATATCGTCTATATCACTTTCGCATTGCATCTTCTTAAGACAATTCGCTTACCTTTTATTTTCTCTTTATTTTGGAACGTGCAATGTGTCAACATTTTTTTTTAATAAATTTTAATAAGGAAAAATGAGCCCTTATCTCTAAAAACCAAAAAGGTCACGAGCACACCAAACAAAGAATTTAATTTAAAAAAAATTAAATTAAAAATAATTTAGAGGAAACAATGTAAAAGGTCACATCAAAAAGTCCATAAAATCTAACTGCTAAAAATTACTTTCAAAAAATAGAAAAGAGTCAATAAGAACAAAATACCTCTAAAAAAAAATGAAAATTAATTTTTTTTTGAATGTGTGTATAATTAAGTGTACTACGCCACCATATAATTTTTTTTTCACTTGGATCAACGAAACACAAATTACATGAACATGTATAGGCATGTATTTTTGTTGCATGTAGTGGCCTTAAAAAGGCATAGTTAGAAATATATATAGTTTGAAACCTTAAATTTGTCCAAAAAATATAAAAATTATATTTTTGAAAAGAGGAAAGCGTTCTCGTTGTGATGGTATCAAGTTTTTGAATTTTTGAGTTGTAATTCTTAGTGTATTTGGTAATCAAAGTTGAAATTTGGTGTTTATTTTTATACCTTTCAATACTCGACTGTACATTGATAGTCTAAGCCTTTGGTTCAAGAATCCAAGCCATTCCCAAGCTAAAAAGAATGGGAATTGAATTCAAATTCAAATACCATGATTGCCTTAATAATGCAATCACGTTAATAACACAGTAATTAATGTGATTGCGTTATATATTCTAAATATCCTAAACTTGAATAGGAGCCATTAGGTCTAGTAGTCTTAAGAATGTTGTCTAATATGACTTGAGCTATCAAATCCTTAATTGACATTATATTAAAGGAATTCTTTGCACAGGGACTAATTACTCTTAATTGTAAAGATTATACTGAAGAAAATTATCGATTGGTTAAATATGATGTGCAATTAGAGAAAAATATTCACAATGGACAAATTAGATGGACACAATTCATTTCATGGGGTGAAAAATGCCTCAATTGATATTCTAGGTGGAAGCAATTAATTAATAGGACTTAGTTATCCTTAATTGTGTATAGTATTGAAAAAATATCAATTGATAAAATGATGTAATTAAAGCCCCAAATGACATTAGATGGATGTAATTCCTTGCTTGGGGATTGAGTGGCCCCAATTGCATATCATATTGAACCTAAATACTCAATTGGTTCAATATGGTGTGCAATCGGGGCTATTGGAACCCAAATGGAACATTATATGCACAAAATTACTTTCATGGCGCTCAGTTGGCCCCAATTATGTATATAAGATAAAACCAAATGCATGATTAGCTAGATATAGTTTACAATTGGGGCCAATGAAGTTGTAATTGACATTAGATGTATTCAACTACTTGCTTGAGCCTTGGTTGGCCAAAATTGCATATTCAATTGAAATAAATACTTGGTTGATTCAATATGTTATGTATTTGGGACCAACAGAGCCACTTGTTGACAGTAGAAGGATGAAATTTCTTACACAAGGCTTGTTTGGACTAAATTTCATAGATCATATTGAACCATTATATTTTTTATCTGAATTTGGTGCACAATCAGAATCTCGATTGTTATTAAACATGGATATGTAATTACTTATCGAGGGTTCAATTGGTCATGATTTCATATCATCTTCATGATAACACTCAATTATTTGAATAAGGTGTGTAATTAGGGACCTAATTACAATTATGTTGACACAATTCCTTGGGCAAGCCTCGATTGGCCCCAATTATGTATCATCTAGAACCAAATACTTGATTGCTTCAATATGGTATGCAAGCAGGGCTAATTAAGCCCCAATATCCATTATATATGAAAGTACTTCCTTGCACATGGCTCCTTTGGACCAAATTTCATATCAAATTGAAAAAATACTTATTTTTTTAATATGGTGAGCACTTGGATCCCTAATTGATATCATATGGATAAAATTCCTTACATTGAGGCTCAGTAGACCCCTAGGATCAATTTAACCCCAATTAAAATCCTTTATATATAGTAAGAAACAGGTTCACAAGGATGAACTTGGTTAAAATTGCATCAATCATTACCATAATTGACTTCGTAGGCTCAATCTATGATGATGTGGGGGATAATTGATCTTAAATTCATATTCTTTACTCACAAATCTATGTTCAAGGATCTCAAATTTGCCCCAATCACCATCATGATTGTACCTTATATACCCTAAGCCCTAATCCTTGAAGTTCCTAATCCCTAAACTCTATCTACTATAAATATAAACTCTTTAAACCTTGAACCAATCATTTTAGCCCAAATTAACATCATTTAGACTAAGAATTAAGCTCACAAGGCTCAGTTTGGCCTAAATCACACGATTGATTGACCCATTTTACTAATTCACTCAATTTGCATGTGACATGGCATTCATGGTATAATGACAACCAAAAACACATTCTATAGTCATAAATAGTCCTAGTGACTCAAATTGTCCTCAATTATCTTTACGATTGACCCTATGTACCCTAAACCATGTATATACATTAAAACCTAGAAGGGTCGTAAACTATAAACCCTTAACACTATCCCTAAATTGTAAACCATTTACTTTTTAGGTATTTACCAACTTTAATTTAGTCCTAATTAACATCCTTTGTAGTAAAAATATGGTTTGAACACATGGCATATCTAGTGATTAGACATTAATATACAGGTCCTTAAACCTAAACCCTAAACCCTAATCCCTAATGATACCTAAACTATTTAAATTGTAATCCCTATTCCCTAATGCCCACTATGCATCCAAAACATACATGCCTTATGATATAACTAATTTTATCATGAGATGTCATAATTTATGCACTTTTTAAACCTATGGCTAAAGCCTTTGGAGTACCAATCTAGCTCTGTGTATTTGTTCAATAAATTGAGGCTATTTTGAGCTAGGTTCAACCTAATTAACCAAAGAGGAAGAAAATTAGTTGATTCTTTTAATCAAGGAGGCATTTGAGGCTAATTTGAGAGTCTTCAATAGCAGGATATGATTTGGGGAAAAATCAAAAGATTGATCTTCTATCATGAATTGATCTAATTAGTCAATTTGTACAATTCCCTATGTGATCTGGGAAAAATTGAGCCCCTAAACCAAATTTATGGCTCAATCGATTATATAACATAGACATGGCATAATCGACCTTACTTTTATCATAAATGTGCAAACATGAAGGTAATCAAGTCATAAATATGTGTCACAAGTAGCTCAAACGTTCTTCAATTACCTTAGTGATTGGACCCTATATTCGATATCTCAAACCCTAAGTTACCCTGTACCATTTAAATTTAACTCCAAACCCTATACCATTTAAATTAAACCCTAAGCCATAAGCCCTAAACCCCAAACCCTTTAAATTATAGACCCTAAACCAATAAATTTAGCCCCAATTAACATCCTATATATATATAGTAAGAGTTAGGTTCAAAGGGATAAACTTGGTTAAAACTGCATTACTCATTACCATAATTAACTTCATAGGCTCAATCTATGATGAGTTGGAGGATAATGGATCCCAAATTCACATTTTGTAACCATAGATATAGGTTTAAGGCTCCCAAATTTACCTTGAGTGCCTACACAATTATATAAATGTGCCTTAAAACCTATACCCTAATCCTTATAACTTTCTTAATCCATAAAATCTAAACCATAAATATAAACTCTTTAAACCTTGAACCAATCAGTTTAGCCCAAATTAACATCATTTAGACTAAGAATTAAGTTCACAGGGCTCAGTTTGGCCTAAATCACATGACTGATTGACCCATTTGACTAATTCACTCAATTTACACATGTGACATGACATCCATGGTATAATGACAACCCAAAAACACATTCTATAGTCACAAATGGGTCTAAGTGATTCAAATTATCCTCAATTATCTTTTTGATTGACCATGTGTACCCTAAACCATGTATATACATTAAAACCTAGAAGGGTCGTAAACTGTAAACCCTAATCACTATACCCTAAATTGTAAACCATTTAATTTACAAGTATTTACCAACTTTAATTTAGTCCCAATTAACATCCTTTGTAGTAAGAATCCGGTTTGAACACATGGCATATCTAGTGATCTTAGACATTAATGTATAGGTCCTTAAATCTAAACCCTATGCCCTAATCCCTAATGATCCGTAAAACATTTTAATTAGAATCCCTATGCCCTAATTCCTACTACACATCACAAACATACATGCCTTACTATATAACTGATTTTATCATGAAATGCCATAATCTATGCACTTTTCAAACCTATGGCTAAATCTTTTGGAGTACCAATCTAGCTCTATGCATCTATTCAATAAATTAGGGCTATTTTGAGCCCCTTCAACCTAATTAACTAAAGAGGAGGAGAGGTAGTTAATTATTCTAATTGAGGAGGCATTTGAGGCCAATTTGAGGGTCTTCAATAGTAAGATATGATTTGGGGCAAAATCAAAAGATTGATCTTCTATCATGAATTGATCTAATTAGTCAATTAGTAAAATTCCTTGCATGATCTAGGCAAAATTGAGCCCCTAAACGAAATTTATGGCTCAATCAATTATATATCATGTACATGGCATAATCAACCCTACTTTTATCTGAAATGTGCAAACATGAAGGTAATCAAGCCATAAATATGTGTCACAAGCAGCTCAAATGTTCTTCAATTACCTTAGTGATTGGACCACATTACCATAATTGAATTTGTAGGCTTAATCTATGATGATGTGGGGGATAATCAAGATCCCAAATTTGCATTCTGTAATCATAGATATAGGTTCAAGGCTCCCAAATGTACCCTAATTTCCTAAATGATTATATAAATGTACCCTCAAACCTATAGCCTTGGCACTAATCCTTAAAACTTTATTAATCCCTAAACTCTAAACCACAAATATAAACTTTTTAAACCTTGAACCAATAATTATAGCCTAAAAATTAACATCATTTCTAGACTAAGAATTAAGTTCATAGGGCTTAGTTTGGCCTATATCACACGACTGACTAACCAATTTGACAAATTCACTCAATCTACATGTGCGACATTCAGGGTATAATGGCAACCCAAAAACACATTTTATTATTAACAACTTATTATTATTTTTTGGGGCTTCGATGTGCTTAGATCTTCTTTCTCTAAGTATTAGGAAAGGTCCCCATAGTTGTGCACCTTCTCTTTGGACCTTAATTGTAATCACTAATTCATAAAACATAAATTGTAATCCCTAATCCATAAACCATAAACCCTATGCACTAATTTGCTTTAATCTCCAATCCTTAATCCCTTATATACATTAAGTATAATGTGATCATGCTATTTAATAACGTGATCACATTATTATTAACATAGGCAAAACTCACTCTTCATTACCAATTGCCAACCATGTATCTTATATCGATAATAACGTAATTGCATTATTGTCAATATCAACATCCCATTGGGTTGGGTGTGTTGGGACCTTGTTTAAAACATAACACAATCATGTTATTTAGTAAGATGATAATTCTATTATCCATATCATCTTCCTAATGGGTTGAGTGTGCAAGGACCTTGTGGAAAACATAACATGATCACATTATTTAGTAATGTGATTGTGATATATAATGTGATCACATTATTATTATTTTAGTGATAGGATCACTTATCACTGACTATTTTTAGCCCAAACTGAGACTTCTATCCGTATAAACATTATGCAAGATTTGCATACCTACGTACTTGAACCCACCTTTGAAAAGTTGTCAATTGTCCCTTTTAATGGGTTCTGGATCACATTCAAAGAGGAAGAAGAATTTGTTGAAGAACAAAACACTAGAGGAATTATAATATTTCAAATAGAAACACAAGCTACTAATGCAAATTTTTTTTGGTAAACAAGGTACAAACCCTAATTTTGATGAACCAAATGCTGTAGATAATGAGCCAATTGATGATAATGAATTAAGCAATGATGAAATTGACTATAATCAATTGAATAATGTTGAATTTGACCATAATGAAATTGAAAATAATGAATTGGTTAATGTTGGAAGTTCACATTCAAAGTTCTAAGTTTCTTATTTTGTTGATGATGAGTCTATGTATGATACTTCACCCCCCATAAATGTAGAAAATTTGATGAAAACAAATAATGATGAAATTAACCATAAAAAAATTCATGGAAACATATGATGAATAAATTAACAATGAATAATTTAATGTCATCCCACCTCTAAACATTGAAATTAATAACTGTTTTGAAACACCCTCTCAACAAATTCCACCATTAGCAACACTTCCAAGAATTGTGCATAGAAAAGACAAGTACTTAATTGAAGTCGATGAAAATATTTTAAATCCAATGCATAACAAAATGTCTGATCACCATTCAAGAAGACTGGCTCAACAAATTTGGGATATTTTCTTTCATAATTTGTAGTATGATAGTCAAAAATGTCAATTATTTGTTTCATTGATAAAATTGATTAAGATGAGACCAATAATGTACACATTAGGACTAAGAACATCTAACATGAAAGATGAACATGATGAAATTATTAAAAATCTACATGATGCATAGCATATTGTAGGCCCAAAATCACACACCAAAGATTATAATGATGCCCGATGTATACTTACAATGTGTGCAGTAAGTGACATAATAGTGAAAAAAATGAATGGTTTCAAAAACAAGTCGAACACTTCATATAAATAGAAAAATAATAAGGAAATTAATTGAAAGATATGAAATACTTAATGAACCTAATACCAATGAGCTCTGGGTATTCTTCGATAGACTTCCACGAAAGGACAAGGCTCTATCATATACTCTCAAAGAGTTACTTATTCAGTTTTAGAAAGACAATATAAGAGTTTCGCCCAATGCAAAAGATGTTGTGAAAAAAAGAGTTGGTTCTTGTAACCATGAACTGCATCCAAAACATTTATTAGATATGACTCAAACATTATTGTACTCTAAATTTTTGGAAAAACATCCACAAATTTCTATTTGTCAAAGATATTTTGAGATGGAAAAACCTTTTTATGCTAAAATAAATCACACATGCACCACTTATTGTTGTAGGCAACATGTTGAATTTTCAATGCACTATGATGCTTTTTGCTATATTCATTATACTTTGTATACTAATATTTTGAAGGAGTTTAGCATTGAATTGCCACCAAAATCAGCTAAGGAATTTATTCCAACTATATTCTATAAAAGATCAGATGGGCAATAATTTTACAACAAATCATGTTTAAATGGAAATTGTAACATTTATGGTAGATTTCCAAATTTAAAAAAATGTGTCCATGAGGAAATTACAAGTGCAATTGGATAGAAATTAGTTAGTTTAAACGAATATAAATTAGTGACTTATTAAGTAAAAGATGGCAAAGAATCTAAAAGGTGTGAATTTGTTACAAAAAAGAAACCTGTTTCAAAAAATTTGGTCAAATTTAGGGAGACGATTGTTTATGACTATGCAAGGTACACACACAAGGCTAGATGGTTGGATGAAAATTTCTAGATATGCAAGGATACATTCCTACTTGGTTCCATTATTTTAGTAGTTGATTTTATAGAGAATTATACATTTAAACCCCAAATACAAGTTCAATCATGGTATTACAACTCATCATAAGTTTCCATATTCATGCATATAACATCCATGCATGCCCCTTATAATACATAGAAACAACAAAAAATATTAAGGGAGTACCATTTCTATATTAGTGATGACAGATCATATTGTTTAGAGTATGTGCAAGATTGTTTTTAGAAGTTCTATGAATATTTGAGTCAAAGGAACATTACTTTCAATCAACATTACATTTGCTTAGACAATTGCACATCATAATTCATAAATGCACAGATGTTTTATTGGTTGAGCAAGATGCATGTTACCATAGGTTTAAAACATATTTGGAGTGTCACCAAGGCTGGCCATGGAAAAGAGGAGCATGATAGTGTTGGAACATGTGTAAAAAGAGTTATTACAAGGGAGGAGTTGAAGTTTGAAGAGGGTATTCATTTGACAGATGCAAAAATTATGGTTAAATGGTGTAGTGAGAACATGTGTTATTGTGCTCAACCAAATTGTACTATTCGTAGCCATTTTTGAATAATGGAGAAAGAACACTTGGCAAAGTATGAGGATTGTATGACTCTAAAGGGTCCAAGTGACCTCCACTCATTTTGAAGCTCAAATGCAAGTTCTTGGACTATTCATACAAGACACTTAGCATGTTTATGTTCTGCATGTGTGGACTCTATTTAGAATGAGTGTGAGTCACAAGAGTGGGTGGATGATTGGATTTCCAAACCTCTAATTCTAATCAACACATATCAGGTTTCAACAACATTGCAACTTATATATATGATATTATCAAATGAATTTGACCATATATCTGATCTAGTGTAGCCAAGCAAAATATTTTTCATTATGTACAATTTATTCTCATTATTATATATCATCATATTATCACTAAAAATGATTTTTTGTGATGTACAGGGCATGTTTTTGCAATTATTGTAGATGAGGATAATGAAGAATGCACTGATTACTACTTGTGTTGGTGTGTAGAGAGAAAGAAGAAATTGACTTCCCCGATTACAGATGGAGAAAACATTGACTACCCCATTGGGTTAGTGGTAGTCACTAGAACTTGGTTTCAACAATGTCTTATAAAAAATTTAGATCAATGGTTGTTTGAAGAGTTTAAAACACATAAAAAGGTACTGCACTATTCAAATTTGATTCTTTCAATGAATATTCAATTACAAAAATATAATGAGAGGCCATTAAATAGGAAACTATGAAAATTTTAGGAGTTAGATCATGAAGCTATTCTTGATACTATCAAGGTTAGAGCAGATCCTAGAGGTTCATTGGATTGAAATATGAAGGTATGTTGACTTTTCAAATGCATATGTAATCAATTTTACAAAATGTTTTTTATTTTATAGGTAGTACATATATAAATTTCATTTTTTATTTCTTACTAACAATTTTTTGTAGGTTAGTGGTGTTAGATAAGCTTCCACCTTCACTTGGTTGGAATTATCAATAAAGAATTCTATATTTTTAAAGCTAAAAAAAGTTCGGGTTTTATGCATGTTTGCTCTGAGATGTGATTAGAGGGCTTAAGGAGGTACGTAAGGGATCTAATGGTTCATATAAATGACTTATAGTTTTTATTTTATGTGTGTTTGAACTTATGCTAAAAAACTTACATTTTTCTTATATTGGGAAGAGTGTTCTTAAGGCTGGAATGGGTGGTGGAATTGTCTATTGGATCTAAAAATAAACCAAATACCTACTCCTAGAGGTTATACACCCCTTGGACATGTTGGTGGTGGAATTATTCACCCGTGAAGCATTAGAATTAGAGTTTTGTAACCACAACTTGAATTTTAACAACATTTGTTGTCAATATTTCCGCTCTCCAAAATTGTAGTGAAAATGCACTTTAAAGTGGATTCAAATATTATGGCATCACAATAATATGTAATTTATCTATATTGACATGATCAAAGTGATATATTCATAGGTGGAGGTCTCAAAGGTAGAAATGCCAATTGGAGCTCGAGAAGTTGTTTGTTCACTAACAAAAACTTGCATTTTTGGACCCATCACTGCAACTTATCTAATAGATTGATCTCAAATATTCAAATCAAGTTCTCTAAAGTGTTATTATAGGGATTAAATAGGTATGTGAAGGATCTGATGGTTCAAATAAATGACTTACAATTTTTGTTTTATGCATTTTTGAACTTAGGCTAAAAAATTTCATTTTTCTTATATTGGGAAGGGTGTTCTTGAGGCCAAAATCGGTGGTGAGTTTGTTGATATGGCCTGATGGGAGGCCAATAAAATGGTCCTATAGGTTATCCATGCCTTGAACATGTTATCAATTTCATTTTTCACTCGCAAAGCATTAAAACCAGAGTACTACAACCATAACTTAAACTTTGACAATATTTGTTGTTAGTGTTTCCACTCTCCAAAACAGTAGTGAAAATGCATTTTCAGGTGGATTCAAACATCATGGTGGCATTATAATATGTAATTTGTCTATTTGTATGTGATTAAAATTAAATATTTGTTGGTGGAGGTCCCAGAGGTAGAAATTCCTATTGGAGCTCGAGAAGTTGTTTGGTCACTGACAAAAACATGCATTTTTAGACCCATCACTGCAACTTGTCTAACAGATTGATATCAAAGTTTCAAACCAAGTGATCTAAGGTGTGATTAGAGGGCTTAAGTAGGTACACTAAGGATTTTATGGTTCATGTAAAAGACTTATAGTTTTTATTTTATGTGTGTTTGAACTTAGGCTTAAAAATTGCATTTTTCTTGTATTGGGAAGGGTGTTCTTGAGGCAAAAATGGGTGGTGGGTTTGTCGATCAGGCTTAATGAGAGGCCAATAACTTGGTATTATAGATTATTTACCCCTCTTTAACATGTTTTCAATGTCATTTTTCACACACAAAGCATCAGAATCAGAGTTCTACAACCATAACTTGAATTTTGATAACATTTATTGTCAGTGTTTTTGCTCTCTAAAATGGTAGTGAAAATGCACTTTTCGGTGGATTCAAACATCGTGGAGGCAAAATAAAATGAATTTTTTATATCTTGTATTAATGAAAGAAATAGATTCATAGGTGGAGATCCCAGAGGTAGAAATTCAAATTAGAGCTCGAGAAGTTGCTTGTTCACTAACAAAAACTTGCATTTTTGGACCCGTCACTGCAACTTGTCTAACAGATTGATCTCAAAGCTTCCACCTGAGTAATATAGGGTGTGATTAGATGGATTAAAGAGGTATGTGAGGGATATTATGGTTTATGAAAATGACATACAATTTTCATTTTATGCATGTTTGAACTTAGGCTAAAAATTACATTTTTTTGTATTGGGAAGGGTGTTCTTGAGGTTAGAGTGGGTGGTGGATTTGTTGATTAGGCCTAAAATGAGGATAAGAATAAACTTATAGATGTTATATACCCTCTGGATGTGTTTTTGATGTCAATTTTCACCCATGAATCAT
This sequence comes from Torreya grandis, assembly GCA_037957365.1. NCBI lineage: Eukaryota > Viridiplantae > Streptophyta > Pinopsida > Cupressales > Taxaceae > Torreya > Torreya grandis. The sequence goes on from JARHVA010002300.1 coordinate 544,476, forward strand.
CAAAACTAGAGTTCTACATCCATAACTTGAACTCTGACAACATTTATTATCAGTGTTTCCACTCTCCAGAATGGTAGTGAAAATGCAATTCCAGGTGGATTCAAATGTCGTGGTGACATAATAACATGTAATTTATCTATTTTTATGTGATCAAAGTGATAAATTTTTAGGTGGAGGCCCTGGAGGTAGAAATACCAGTTAGAGCTCAAGAAGTTGCTTGTTCACTAACAAAAACTTGCATTTTTGGACTCATCACTACAACTTATCTAATGGATTAATCTCAAAGATTCCACCTGAGTTCTATGTCATACGAATAGAGGGATTCAGGAGGTACGTGATGGATCTGATGGTTCATAAAAATGCCTTACATTTTTTGTTCTATGTATGTTTGAACTTAGGCTAAAAATTTGCATTTTTCTTATATTGGGAAGGGTGTTCTTGAGGCCAAAATGGGTGGTGGGTTTGTCGATCGAGCTTGAAATGAGGCCAAAAACATGGTAATATAGGTTATCTACCCCCCTTTAATGTGTTGGTGGTGTCAATTTTCACCCACGAAGCATTGAAACCAGAGTTATTTAACTATAACTTGAACTCTGACAATTTTGACAACTTTGACAATTTTGACAACTTGACAACTTTGACAACTTAAAATAGATACCTAGAAAATTTATGAGTAATTGATCTATTGACCTATTGAAAACTTTTAAAAATTTTAGAATTTTGAAAACTTTGACAATTTTGACAACTTTGATAATTTTGACAACTTTGATAATTTTGACAACTTTGACAACTTTTATAATTTTTGCAACTTTGACCTATTGAACTATTAGGTGGTATTGAGTTATTTAAATATTGACCATTTGACCTATTGACCTCTAGAACAAGGAAACCTTCTCTATACCCAATTTTAGGTTAACAGTTAGTTTTGGTTTTGTAACCTCACATTCCATTGAAGGTAGATGGTGAAGAGTATGAGTATTCAATAGTTCCTTATCTTGTGTTTTGTGGAGAGTTTGGAGATGAAATACATATGAAGAGTTAGAGTAATCTTATTATAACATACAGATGGATAAGAGTTTGTAAGTTTCACTTTGATCATAACTCTTTCTCATAGAAAGTCTACAGGACCCTAAACTTAGAATTTTGTATACTTTACTCTTTGCATTGAATCTTGTATTTGAATAAAAAAGTGATAGAGAATATTTATAATGGTTGTATAATGTGGTGATAAAATTATTGTCGATTATAGAGTCTTTTGATGTTGAAAAACCTAGAGACCCCTGCATACCCTTGTTTCTAATATACATAATACAATGTTGAATGACATAGATTTCTTGTTTGCAAGTGCCATGAGGGTTGTGAGAACTTGTTCATTGAAGGAATTTTTTTTAATAATGTTATACAAACCTAATCCAAGCATTATATCATATTAAAAGTCCTAGATGGACAATATATGCAATTATTTTTAGTCTCGACCTATACAGTGGCTACAAACCCTGACTTTTAGGGTTTTGACCATAGGAAGAGATTCAACCCTTAAAAATTGATAATTTTTTTTAGCATAGTGTGTCTTATAGTATATTAAGTGAATAAAGTGATTTCATACTTTAAACTTATATATTACGTATTGTATTGCCCTGTAGGTAGTCAACTAGCCTAAGAGACCTACTGAGAAAGAGGCTAAAAAAGAAAGTTGAACTTAAGTGAAGAGTTAAGGACAAAAATTAATTGAAAAGTAGGATTGGAAAAAAGGGTGGTAAAATATAATTTTTTTTGGGTCAAATTTTCTCCATAATGGTCAAACCTTGGAGCTTTGTGTATTTCAAGGGCTAATTGGAATGTCAAGGAAGCCTAGAGGTACAAGATTTTGCAAAGGAACATAACCCAAGATTTTATGTGAGGTAATGGAATGGAAAAGGGTTATCAAAAACCTAATTATTTTTCCTTAAAGAATCTATGTACAAAACATAACATGAGGTTTTCCCTAAAACAGGGCTACAAACCAAGACAAAGGCTAAAGAGAGAAAGATCTTGGACACTTGTAAGTTATTGAGAAAGTTCTGTATCAAAAGCATTTACAAGAAGTAGGTACAAAGCGAAGAAGGCCATTAAGCCTAAGTGATAAGAGTGTCATTGGTCATTTCCACTACACATAATGAAATTTAAAAAAATTAATTTAAAAAATATGTAATATCCAAGATTTATAACATTAAAAAGAATAATTTTTTAATCCTCAATTGTGCATTCGTACAACATTAAATACAAGATCTGATATAGATAATAATTTGGAAGATCAAAACAACACTATACAATAACACAAAATGAAATAAAAATTAAATATAAATTTTATATATCAAGCCATGATAGGCATACATATAGGCACATACATGTCTAATGTTAATAGGACATAGATTAGACCGTGATATCCATAAAAAAAATTACATCTACCAACATAGTATTTAATGTTGGTTGAATGTCACATGTGCATATACAATGCTAAAAATGCATCAATTACCATATAGGCATACAAAAAAGTACATCTCATGTGTTTAAGACATCATATTCATCAAATAGCCTCCCTCTCTATGCTTTCCTCAAATAATACTCTCCCTGGGATGTCCTACTAGTAGATGGAGACCCCTTTAATGCCTTGGATTGATCCAAGGTCTGACTGCAGGTCCTATACTTATAGATAGCTTGCAATTAAGCATGTTCAAAAAACAAGAATTATTATGAAATTAAAATAAAACACATTCAAAAAATTGTTAAGAAATTAATTTTAAACTAAAATAAAAAATCATTTAAACATGTGCACTTACTGTAAGCTCATGATCCTAGTCAATCTATTTTTCATGCTCAATCAAGTCGATGGCAAGTTCATTTATCTGAATAGGTGTCTAAAATATGGGAGGAACATGAGAATTTGCCCCAATTGCCATCTGATTGGGACTATCATTTGTCATAAGACAACCCTGCATACATAATACATAAACATAAGTTATATTTGCCCTAAGTACACATGTACTAAAATGATTAAAACAAGTTTATTTTTACAATTCAAAATTACAAGAAACAATATATACCTCTATCAGCACCTGTGTAAATGACACTATAGAAGCAATGCCTATGTCTGTCTTAGCTCGTAGAGAGGGAGGAGTGTTAGTACCAACCATCAACTATTCATGTAAATAAGGTAAAGCACTTAGTTTTATATAAAGTACATCAAATCTTATATAAGGAAACCAAAATGATCAATAGAAGGAATTGTACATATAAAATATCTATCTATATAAGTACATGAATGCAATGACACATTATAAGAAATAAGAAGACAAGCATGCACATGAAAATACACTTAGATATGAAATTATAAGCCATCTATTGAAGTGTTAAAGCAGTAGCCTTGTACCAAAACCAAAATTAGAGGATTAAAACTGTGAAAGGGAATACATAATATATGAGTTTATTTTTTTTCAAATTGATGAGTATAAATATACTTGGGTCAAGATCTTCAATTTATGATATATTACATGTTGGACCATATTGGTTGTTGATTTATTACTTGTCTAAAAATAGGGGTTTGACTTAGGTCTAGACCTTTGTAACTAATTCCTTTTGGATGAATTTTCAAGATTAACTTAGAGTATTTAGGGATATTTTAAATTGTATTTTAAAAAGGTGGGCCTACATTTAATGGACTAGAGTGATGAAGTATGATTGGTTTCTTAGGATTATAAAGAAATTAAAGACTAATGTTTTGGCCACACTATATATAATAGGGATACTCTGGATTGTGTAGGTGGGAATTGTTGTCCCATCAAACAGAGTCCTTTGCTTGACCTATTCACCAACTAGGATGTGTCATGTAAAATAGTCTAAGGTTGTGATTAAGATACTAGGCTTGTCGGCTAAAGGTAGGGTGGTGGCCTTGATAGAGGATTGTGATAGAGGCAAGGTTGTTAATTGGGTGTAATACTTTGGTGTATGAACACATGACCCCTACACTCATCATGGGCTAGGTTTATGAGCACATGACCCTTACACTCATCATGGGCTAGGTGTACAAGCACATGACCCCTTATCAGTGAGGTTTAGAGATTAGGACAGTGGGGGATATCAAGGCTTCTAGTTATATAGGTATACCACCATTGAGAAACTTTTCATGAGTGGTGGGCACACTGACAATGATATATTCTATAGTTATACTATATTAGTGTATTTCAGGATAGTTTATGAATGATGTGGACACTCTAATACCATCATGGGCAAAATTAGGAGAGTACTAATTGGAGGAGTACATTTAGAAAAATATCCTATGTCCAGGTTGCAATTATGGTAGGATACCCACATTAAGTACAACCACCACCATAATATGTAGATACTTAGATGTAGAAACAAGCATAGGATAGAGGGTGAGGAGATGAAGTTTAGGGGGAAATAAGGGTGAGCATACACTTTTTATAGAGGAACCAATAAGATAGGAGGAGAATGCTAAGATGAGGTCCAATTAGGAATTATACCTAGACTAACATGAAGTTACCTAAATAAAGTAGTGAGCTAGTTAATTTTTAGTTACTTTCTATGTTACTTTGTAATTTATTACTCTGTTAAGTTTATTTGTGTGACTGGAGATCTAATGTATTCTCTTGTTATATGGTTTTAGAGTGAATCATTTAATGGTGGAGCATGATCAAAGAAACTTTGGTATAAGTAAGAGACATAAAAGTGGAGAAATTATATCCCACATCACTCATCAACATGTATATATAAACAACTACAGTCATAACAAATTCAAAGAGAAAAACATATATGTAAACAATTTTTACCTCTATATATGTAAATGGTGTCATCCTAATAGAGGCAGATGCAATTATGGATGGCCCAGTAGCTGGATCTGAATGTGAAAACAATAGTTGTGACAAATTGAATTTTGTAAATACTGGCTGTGATTATGAAGGAACCATCACATCCTACAACATAAAAAATTACATATATATTATATTAAATTTTTATATAAATTAATTGTTAGCTTAGAAATTAAATTTGTAAATATATATTCAATTTAACATGACATTTATATAAAATATACTTTCATCTATGTGGTGACTAATGATTGCATGCCAAAAAATCATCACTCATAAGAATATGATCTAACCCATCTAAACCACCAATGCCATCATAATCAGAAGGTTCCATGAACATAGTTCCACATGAACTGCAAGGGTGGGGTCAGGGTCGAGTAGCATGTGGTGTGTCTGTAGAATCACTTTATGAAAGCCTACGCATATGTTAAATGAGTGTATCAGTGTGTGAGCTAAGATCATGGAGAGTGTCTATCTCCACGATGTGTTGAACCACAGATGGGATCTCAAGCTTAAGAGGCTTTTGGATATGAATCCACATAGGCCAATTAAGTGCATGATGTACACTTGGTCAATCCTGCATAGAGCCTTTTCCTCAGCCTTGAAACTCACTAAAATATAAATAATTAGGAATCTGATCGAGGACAAACTCACAGTAGAGTTTCCTCAAAAAATATAAAGGGACCTCATGGTTGTTGCATGGTGGATAGTCAAAGACCATCCACCATCAATCCCAAAAATTGGCTGTGATTAATTTATGTACACAATGATGGATAGGAAAATGTTTGGTTGTTATAGGAAAGCGGGCATTGGTGGTTGGGTTGATGAATAGGGCACAAATGTCAGCTTTTGAAATTTCTAAATTCTTGACCTAAAGAGATGACAACTTGTCAGCATAATAGGCTCTACAAGTATCTATATATGATGTCCATTAGTCAATTTTACTTGTTATCGAGTCAATTTGACCTAATAAGGTCTGTAGGGAATCAACTATTTGGGTACAATGGGGGTTGGTTCAACTAGGATCTCTCATTCTATCAGCTAGGTTTTCAATTTCAAGTTTGTTTTTGATAATATTATCAATCAAACACTCTTGACTACCAAGGGGGTTTTGGGGAACTATAGGAGGGTTAGGAGGAATCATAGGGTTTTGTGGAGGATTAGGAGGGTTGGTAGGAGGGGTTTTTAGAAAAAAAAAATTATAATTAAAAACATGGGTTAAAAATAATGAAAATGATAAACTTTAGGGTTAAATCGAGAATATTTTAATGACTTACCTCTCCTATGGGGTGAATTTTGGTACTTCCTGACACTTTCTAGCACAAAATGTGATCATGGAACAACCTAAGAGGAGAAAATGCAAACACGAAATGAATATATTTTACATTCAGGTTTCTATATTTATTTTTTTGAGGAACACAGGGAATGTGATTGCATTATTAATGTGATCGTATTAATGTTAATAACATGACCATGTTACTATTTAATATAAGGTGATCATGTTACTAAATAACATAATCACATTATGGATCGACAATCCCCAGCCTAGCCTGAAGTAACACGATCACACTAATTAAATAATGTGATTGCATTATTAATTAACATGATTATGTTGTGGTAAATATCCATGGAATTATCCCCCAACTCTGTGCACTTACCCTAGTGTCAAATCTAGTATTAGGGATATAGGATAACCCATGAACAGAAAGAACGATTACCATCTATGCCCACATTTACTACCAAGATTTTTACCATAAGAGAGCCCTTCAACAAATTTAAGATAGACTCTAGTTTTTAGTCAAGATAAAGAAAACTAAATAAAAATTTGTTAGCCATAAAGAACAATTGGGCTTGAGCATTATTGTTATGTTCTTCCTATTCTGAAGATATTTGAGTATAAATATTTAGGTGGTCGGGTCTAAACTTTTATTATCAATTACCAACTTAAGGACAAATTTAATTTTGTCTTCATTATAAACTATATCAACCTTATTTAATAAACCTTCATTATTATTGTTGGTGTAGGATATTTATTGTTCTATTTATTTATTATATGGATAATCCCTACGCATGTAGTTTCAACTTACTTAGATGTGATAAGAGGTTAAGTGGATGAGAGGGTGAGTTCCACATAGAGTGTTAGAATTAGCTATAGGATCTAATGAGTCTAATAAAAAACATTAACAAGAGATAAAATAGTAATAATGATAAACAATAACTATATATCTGAGACAATAATACAAATGAACAAATAACTCAAATATGATGAATTATTCTGATAATTCAATATTGATCAAATGTAGAATATACAAATAGTCATTGTGTATATATAGCAATGGGTGCAAGATAAAGATCAGGGAACTCACACAACACATGTAGTTCAACTGATATCTGACTACAAAAATAGTGGAGTGCAACTCCACACTAACAAGATAGGTGTCCAACTTGTGTAAATGATCAACACAAGTTGACTACTAGTTAAGAAATTGTATCCTATCTTACCTTGAATAGTGGAGTGGAACTCCACTATAACAAGATAGGTGTTCAAGTTGACTACTAGCTAAGTAACTTATCCTATATGGTGAAAATTATTAATAAATGTAATAAACTAATTACAATAAGTAATTAGTGAACCAATCTAAATAATAAATACAAGTAAATGCAATAAAGCAAATAAATGCACCAATACCCCCCATAAACAAAGCTTAGGTAGGGCTATGTAGATAAGAGTCCTAATAATGTGTATCCATATTAAGTACTCTATACAAATAGATGAGGAAAGGAGAAAACCCAAAGGGAAAAAACTACTCAAAATGAAGGTCTAGGAGACCCCCTGAAGAACTGATGTCCCGCACCCCCAAAAGAGATCGCAAGTTAAGATACTTGCTCTTAGTGAAAGGTTTGGTGAAAATATATACAATCTACTCCTTCATAAGACACTATTGAAGATCAATGATCTCTACCTAAATCAATCCCTAATAAAGTGCATATAGATCTCTATGTGTTTGATTCTCTGATGATGAACCAGATTCTTCAAAATCTGAATAGTGCCTTAGTTATCACAGTAGATGACTGATGGCTTTTGAAATAAAACACCAAGCTCAGTAAGAATATTTTAAATCCAAATAACTTTAGTAGTGTCATGAATAACACCATGATACTCAGCTTCTGTAGATGAAAGAGCAATAGCATGTTGCTTCTTGCGCTACCAACAAATAAGGTTGAATCTGAAGTGAACGTTGTAACCAAAAGTGGACTTACAATCATCATAATCACTAGCCCAATCACAATATATGTATCCCACCAAGTCTGAACCTATACCTTCTATATAGTGAATCTTGTATCTGATAGTGCCCTGAATTTACCTCAAAATGTGCTTGGTGGCTCTCCAATGAAGCTCATGTGGTGTTTGCATAAAGCATGAAACCATGCCAACTACATATGAAATGTCAGGCTGTGTATGAGTCAGATAGATGAGACTGCCTATAAGCTAGTGATACAATATGGTATCAACCAAGGGAGTGGAACAATGAACCTCAAGTCTAACTCCAAATAAGAAGGGAGTTAGTGTAGGCTTACAATTAGCAATTTGAAACTAAGCCAACAAGTCCATGGCATACTTGGGATGTGAAAGAGTAATCTTGGAAGAAGACTATGCTATTTGAATCTTGAAAAAATAATGCAATAGGCCCATATCTATCATATAAAACCTATCATGAAGTGCAGTCTTAACATTGATGATGATGGATGTTGTGCTCCCTGTAATAATGAGATCATCAACATAGAGCACCAAGTAAAATAGTGAATACTCCTACCATAGAATGTAGACATTTAGATTTGAGTGACATTTTGAGAACCCAACTGAGAGAATAAATGTGTCCATCTTAGAATACCAAGCTTTGGGGGCTTGTTTTAGACCATAAAAAGACTTCTGAAAGTGGCACACCAATGAAAAATCTTGAACAAACCCCTATGAATACTCCATATATATCTCCTCATGAATATCCCTGTGAAAAAATGTGCTCTTCGCATCCATCTAATGTACAACCCAAGTATGAGCTGCACCAATAACTAGTATCAAGCGAATGGAATTCATCTTAGTAACAAATTGCAAAAGTTTTTGTGTAATCAATGCCTTCCACTTGGGAAAAACCTTTGGCCACTAAGTGTGCTTTATACTTATAAATATTACCATCCACTAAAAACTTATTCTGATATATCCACCTACATCATACTAATTTTCTTCCCTTAGGAAGTGGAACAAGATCCCAAGTGTTGTTCCTAATCAATAAGTCATACTCTTCTTCCATTGTTGAATCCCACTCAACTATCCCTGTGGCTTCTTGAAAAGACTACGGATCAGAAGCTGTGGCAATGTAGGTATGTGGAAGATCATGTTGTGACTATGTTCTCCTTTTATCTAATGGATCTCCAACAAGAGGGTCTATATCATCCAAAGTCTTTCTAGCCCATAAAGGCATCAATGGGAGAGGAACTAAAGGAGGAGGATGAACTGAAATCTAACCTACTAAACCCAACTGGGGAGGTATTACCTCATCATCCTTATGAGTATATGAAGCAGGAGTATCATCATCACTGCTATCTGATTCTTCTACGAAAGAAGAATGAAAAATGTTATTATAAGATAAGTCTGAGGGATTTTATTCAAAGTAAACACTTCTCACTATAATAAGCTCATGTGAATATGGATCAATGAGCTGATATCCCTTAACACCATTAGGATATCCCATAAATATGCAAGTTCAACTTTATTGTTCTAAAGCACAGTGCTTGTCTAAGGATACGTGAGCCCATGCTGGACTATGGAAGACTTGAAAATGATGCACTTCTAGCTTCTTATTGCACCAAGATTCAAGAGGTGTTATTCCCTTTAAATCTTAATGAGGAATTATATTCTTTATATATGCAACATAATTAATCGCTTCCACTAGTACTTAGGTACTAATGATTTTGCATGAATCATACAACTTACCTTCTCTTCTAAGAATCGGTTCTTCCTCTTTATTACATCATTCTGCTGAGGTGTGTATGTAACTAAAAACTGAAGATCAATTCCTTCAAGAGCACAAATTTTTTCAAACTTGTTGTTCACATATTCCCTCCTATTATCGATGCAGAGGATATTGACATACTTCCAGATTATTTCTCTACTAGAGCTTTGAACTCTAGAAATCTATTAAATACTTCATTCTTGATTTTCATAAAATAAACTCAAGTATATCTAGAATAGTCATCAATAAATGTGAGAACATAACGGGTTTTACTAAAACACAAAGTAGGTAATAGACCTGCTAAATCACTATGAACAAGTTCAAGGAATTGTGTAGCCCTCCAAGCCTTCCATTTATCAAACTTATCCTTTAGATGTTTGCCTAAGGCACAACCATGACATACACCCCCTAAAAATTGAATCTGTGGAAGTCCTGTAACCATCTTCGGCTAACTAAGCTACTGTAAATAGTGGTAGTTTAGATGACCAAACTGCTCATGCCATAGCTTGCTCACTAAATCAGTGTATGAGATCAAATCTATAGAGGAAGACCAAGGCATAAAATGGGAGAATGAATAAAGCCGAGTTTTATTGTCAACTTTTCCACTATAAATAAGGCATTATCTTCCAATTTTTTGATTGATATAGAATCGGGTGTGAACTCAACTTTTATACTAGTATCAAAGTGAGTGATTTGATAGAAAGAGAGAAGGTTAGTTGATAACTCTAGCACACAGAGGACATCCTCAAATACACCACTATCAACATCAACTGTACCTTTTCCTATGACATCTACCTTAGAGTCATCACCTAGGAGAATATGAGGCAAGGAACTTGGTTCTAATCCAAAAAAATGTTCTTGATTAGAACCCATATGGTATAAAGCACCTGTGTCAAGTACCCATGACTTGGAAGAATTTGTCAGTGCAACTAGTGCCATTGCTTTCCCTTTCCCTAAATTTGAAGGAGTGGAAGAATCCTTTGAAGAGGATTGATTGATGTTATTCTTTGTTAGAAGACCCTTAATTTCATCAATCTCTTTCTTCCAACAATCTAGTTCACTATGAAACCCCTTTTTGTAATAAGGGCAAGGAGTGCCAATATTTTTTTGTGAATCCCCTTTATTAATAGTGGATTTATAATATTCTTGTGAGGAAGATTATTTCCCTTTATTCTTATCTTTCTATGACTTATTTTGATTATTATGTTTCTTTTTACTTGTACCTGTATTTGATACTAATGTTGAAACTTACTTATGCTGAGGTGGACTTGCAACTAGAGCTTGAGATTTGGATGACTTGATTAGACCCATAGCTATTAACTTTTCTTCTTCAACCATTAAAATCTTAGAGAATACCTAAAAGGTGGGTATTTGATAAGATGTGCCCAATGTGAGCCTATGAGTCTGGAAGCTAGAGATAAAGGATGATTATGTAGGTCCTAGTTTGTGTAACTCATTGAAAATCAACTAAATATCCTTTTTGTCAATTTTATATTCAGAAAGTTGTGCTCTAAGATCAAGTAGTCTTGTATTGTAGCATAATTTTTAGGATTCAAACTAATGAGTTCGTTGTCAATTTCGTAACCATGATTCTCATCTATTTTTTCCAAATAATGAGGCTAATTTATCCCAAGACTCTTTTAGAGTTGTATATTTATCAAGATGGAAATTTAAATCTAAAGACATGTAAGACCAAATGCATCCAGTAACTTTAGTAGTTTTAAACAAAAATTGTTGTAACTCTTTTGCATCAGTAGGTGGAGAAAAAAGATTTATTATGTAACACGTATATCCAAGCATCATTAATGCATTCTAAGCATTTAGTTTTCATGTGTTATAGTTTTATGTTGTTAATAATGGAAACTTAGGATTCTCCATGATGCAATTGTAAATAAACCATTACAAAGCAAAAATCAAAGTACATAACACACTACAAAACCCCCTTGAATTACTTAGTTTTATCCCACCCAGCAAGTATTTGTTGGTAATTTATATTTGAGTGTAGTTACAAGGTTGAATTATAATTTTTTCAATTTATAAAAAGCTCAATTAGGCCCTCTAATCTAAAAGTACAAAAAAAAGCACTTTATTACAATTTTTTTTGCACCAATGCATTGTGCTTGAAAAAATATTAACTTTTAAAAAAATGAGACTTGAATACAAGGTCATATTTGAAAGTTATGAGCCTCTTAAGTTAAAAAAATGAGGATGGGTAAGAGCTTCTATAGAAAAATTTGAATTCTAGAAAAATATGGAAAAATCTAAAAAAAACTGAAAGTATAGCAGCGAAGAGTACAAAATTTTAAGCTATTTAAAAAAGTCGCTAAAAAATACCTCCTAGTGTTCAAATGGTGGGCTCCCAAAGTTACCCTTTCAAATCTACCTACTGATCCATGAGGCCTGCTAAAAAAAAATATTGCTTGCACAGTCCATATGGTCCGTATGGTCATACTTGGGAGCAAAGAAAAATTGTCTTCCAAGTTATTGTGTCCAAATTAGACAAATTTCATATGGATGTATAGGTTTTGACGTCTTTCAAATGTAACTGTGAGGTCCGTTTTGATAAAACAAATGCTTTGATTTTTAGGTACTCGCCAGATTTAGATGTGGTGTTTTTGGATCAAAACCTTACCAATTTTGCCTTCTGTGCCCAATTTGGATAAAATTGTAGACAATTTTGACTATCTCAGGCATTCTGAACTCTATGGTGAGCTAAAAAATTATCCAAAATTCTCTAATTTGTGTCTGTATACAAAATCAAAAAACTAATCCTATATCTGGGTATTTTTTTCTTGAATATTTAACAATCTACAGATTCAAGATAACTCTGGTACCATGTTAGAATTAGCTACAAGATCTAATGAATCTAATAAAAAGTATTAACAAGAGATAAAATACTAATAGTAATAAACAATAACTGTATATCTGAGACAATAATAGAAATGAATAAATAACTTAAATATGATGAATTACTCTAATAATTCAATATTGATCTAATGTAGAAGACACAAATATCCATTGCTTATATAAAGCAAGGCGTGCAAGATAAAGATCAGGGGACTCACACAACACATGTAGTTCAACTGACTATAAAAATAGTGGAGTGCAACTCCACACTAACAAGATAGGTGTCCAACTTGTGTAAATGATCAACACAAGTTGACTACTAGTTAAGCAATCTTATCTTATCTTACCCTGAATAGCGGAGTGGAACTTCACTGTAATAAGATAGGTGTCCAAGTTGACTACTAACTAAACAATCTTATCCTATTTGGTGCAAATTATTAATAAACGTAATAAACTAATTACAATAAGTAATTAGTGCACCAATCTAAATAATAAATACAAGTAAATGCAATAAATCAAATAAATGCACCAACATAGAGTTCTACTTGAAGTTCAACTGAGTACCACTATGAGTTCCCCTATGAGTTCCATAGTTAGTTACACTGAATCCCACATGTGAGTTAACTCCCCCTACTCGTTCTTTATATTCCTCTTCACCAGGGTATTGTAATTGAGAAGAACAGATAATTGATAAGTAAGGCAATTTAATACATCAAGTACTTATTACACATCTTCTTATTCATTTTTTAATATCTCACTCAGATCACTCTCCCAGAAGATCACCTAATGATCTATTCTAACATGGTATCAGAACTTGAAATTTTGGTAATAAACATCAAGTTATTACCATCAAGTTATCTATTTGATTTCTATTATGTATTCTCTTTAATTAATTTAAGAGGAATATGCATATTATTCATATTGGAATTTGCATGATTTTGCATTAGCCATTTGCATGAGTTTATTTGCACATCTGTGAGTTTGATACATGAGTTTAAATGCCTGAATAACCTGGTTTTACTTACAAACCCATGGTTTTATATGTTGTTTCATGGTAGATGATACTGCATATTTCTACACTGCGTTGTTTCCTGATATTACTTGATAATGAAATCTTGACTTTGGATCAGCCTTCGTGTGGAATTTGGTGTTTTTTCTGGGTGTACCTCAGTAGATTTGACTTCCCTCACAAAGCTGGTCTCACTCGCCTGGTCAAAATGTTGAGGCAAATAAAGATGTAACAACAACAACATATGACCAAGATGAAGGAGAGGGGGCACAAATTTGGTTTGAGTCAATTGACTGCAAGAGTGGCAGCTTCCGTTTGTGTTAGGTTGGCATAGTCTCATAATCTGTGCCCTTCATTTGCATCAAGATCTTAGAGGTCTTAGTTTCAAATAGAGGTAAGAAATTAGCAAGGGATTTACGTATCTTTCCATATTTTTAAATAGAAAAGATTAGTCCTACGCTAGATCAGCTGAAATCAAAACACCAGAAAGATTGTACTTTTTAGTTTATGATTACAGGGGAAGAGATTCAAACTCTGAACCACCAGTCTTCTATTTTTAATTGGGACTTACTCTATACCTACAATCACATCTATTTGGCATACTCTGATCCACCATAGATCCATACTACCCATGAATACCACATATCCACGTTGCTCATCCCACTACTTAGCATCTTTATGCCAGATCAGGGTCTCCAAAAATGCTTGTAAAATAGATCCTATCTACACCACATCTGAAAAATCGCTATCATCTTGGCAATCAGTGCAGGATTACTAAGCTTAGGCATCTCCTTAACTAGACGCCCTTCATTGCTTGAATCTATCGCTTCCAGATCCATTTCATTTATTATTTAAAGCAAAGGGTTTGGAGGTGAGCATCAATGGATGTCGATGGGTTTTTAGTGATAAAATGTATGAAAGAAAAGGATGTGCCTTGGAATCAACTTTCATGATTTACTAGCGTAGCTAAACTTGCTTGTCATCCACCATTTACCAACATCAATAGTAGCACCCAAAACATTTTTACAGACCTCCCTATGTTAAAAATGGTAGCGTACATCTTATTTATCAAAGTTGTGCAAACATAAGGCAGCATCTAGTTTACTTCTTTATGATCTCATTGCCAAATGTCTAAAAACCTAAAAATCTGCACTAAAATGAATTAAAAAAAAATTAAAACATGTTTTATTTTTATAGCTTTGCATATTTTTAAATTAAAACACCTTCAAAGAAGCTTTTTGAGAAAAGTACATGTAGGGGTGAATGAGCTAGCCATGCGTTTTTCATTGTTGTTGATTTAAAGAGGTTAGTTGTTTTGTGCCGATTCTAAGAGTAGATGGAAAGCTACCTTATTCTCTGCTTGAAGAGCAATTTTATTAAATAGGCTTCATTTATGGGAAATTTATTGTGTTATAACCTCTGATTGGTACCTCAAAATTGAGCATCCTTTTTTGCAAAATTTCATGTTTTTTAATTTTCCATGCATTTGTCTACTTTGTTTTCTAATATGCACTAAAGTTATAAAGTGACATTCAGAGGGTGTTATTGATGTTATAGGCCCTACTACTTTCTACAACATACTTCATATACTTATTACTCTCATTTGTATGGACTCATGTTTAGCCCAGTCTGAAGTCCATCTCTAGAGCATGCACCATTATTTTCCCTTACTCTAGCACTGATTGCTCATTTGGATGGATTATCGACTGTGCCTGGCATCCCTTCATGAGTGTGCTTCAAGGGTTCACTACAGTTTGTTTTGTGTAGTTGTGTACTTTCCTAGGGTTTATTGCAATTTGTCTTATTCATTGTAGTTTGTTTTGTGCAGTTGTACACATTCCTAGTGTCTTCTCTCGATCATGTCGACCCCATTTGAGAGAATCTAGATGAGGAGAGTTATTTCATATCCAATGATCCTTCTTGGGAAAGATAATTATACTTCATGACATGCTTACATGGAACACTTTCTCACACACAAGAATCGTATTCCATTCCTATATGGATAGATTCCTACACCCACTAATCTTGTTCAGTTTAATAATTGGGATAACACTTGTGAAAATATTTTTGCCACTCTATTACTACATGTTTCCATGGATCTTCATTGCTATGTGGAATATAGAGAGTGTCCATGCATTTTTTAGAGCATACTACAAAGTCTTTTCGATGATCCTACTAATATTTATGTCACACCTCCTCCTTCACTTCCTATTGTCTCTTCTGATACTATTGTACTTTCTGCTCATGCTTTTATTTCTTATGATGATACATTCATAGTGGATAGTGCACTTCTTTTTATCGAGTCCCCATTATACGATGAGATTTTGCTAGACCTTTGTTATCTCATTGTAGATTCTATATCTATTCTTATGCAAACTATTTCTCTTTTAAAGCCTTCATAGACTTGCATTTCAAAGGAATTTACTGATTTCAATGAGAGTATACACATTGAGAATACCGATGACTCATATGTTCTTGTGGACATTCATCTTTCATATTTGAGTGCTTCATTTATAGACCAATCTTTAGTTTTGATGGTTGTTGACCTTGACTCTCCACTTCCTATGAGTGTTGCATTTGTAGATCAGTCTTCAGTTTTGATGGTTGTTGAGCCTGGCTCTCCACTTCCTATGGATATTATTTCAATGAATGTTCCATGTCTATCTTCTTCTTTGGCTATTCTTTCCCCTTCATTAAATACTTCTTCATTGCCATATTCTACAGTTAATTATGTGATATTTGATCAAAAATTAACACATTCGAGCATTAGGAAGGAGACATTTGAGCATTTTCTAGAGATCTATATCATGATTCTTATATGCATTCCATTTGAGTGGGAATTTAGTAGTTTGATATGTCATGGATTCTTTCTTCCAAAAGGAAGAGACAACATTTATTATAGAGGGACCTACAACAACATTTATCATACGACATATTACGCATACCTTCTCTCTCTTTTTTATGGAGGCACACATCCTTCATATTTTGTAGGATACTGGGATCATTGTTATGTACTTTAGGTAACTCATTAGGCCTCATTTTCGAGATCTAGTTTTACTATCCACCTAAGCTATGCTTAAGGGGGGTATTGGTGTGGGCTTTCTAGTCCTTCCTTTTTTTCTTTGTCTTTCTTTTTGGGGGAGTTTTCTCTCACTAATTTTTCTCCTTTTACTCCACTTTTGAGAGTTGCATTGTACATGGGTATCTCACCAGGCCTTGTTGTTGGGACCCATATTTTCTTTTTCACTTACCTAAGCTATGTTTAAGGGGGGTGTTGGTATAGGATATGTATTATTCCATTTACTTATTAAATAGATAATCCCTACACATGTAGCTTCAACGTATTTAGGTGTGATAAGAATTTAAGTGGGTGAGTTTCACATAAAGTTCCACTTGGAGTTCAACTAAGTACCATTTTGAGTTCTCTTATGAGTTCCACAATGATTTTTACTTAGTTCCATTTATAGTTCTCCTATGAGTTAACTCCCCCTACTCCTTTATATTCCTCTTCACCAGACTAGATAATTGGTAATCAAGATAGTTTAATACATCAGGGAATTATTGCACATCTTCTTATTCATTTTTTTAATACAAGTAAAGTCATTGTCATTGTAAAATACTTGTATGCTTACTCTACCAGAAGATCACCTACTGGCCTATTCTAATAAATACAATACCTGATAAATTTCAAGGCAAAAAAATATGAGGGATTAAATACATTCTTGAGAGCTTCATCACTCACAAGGCCCAAAAATCTCTTAAAGGAAATTGAATCCTAACCATGGAGCTGAATGGATACCCTAAAAGATAACTCTTCCCCCCAACACCTAGATGAAAATTGAAATAGGCCCTGAATAAAAAAAACCTTAATACGGCATGCCACTCACAAAATAATTCTCAACATGCCACTTCGCATGAGGGAGAATCATTGACGCTACACCGAAGTAGCTGATAATATCATACTAACAGAGGGGTCCCATTTTGAGGGCTACTACCTATACAATTTTAAGCAAAGAGGTCCCATACATCATCACAAGTTTAGAATCTACTTACAATGTATCTACACCATAAAATAAGGAGATACTATTATTTAGGAAGAAGCTTTTGAGGAGTGAGAAGTAGTAGGGAGCTAATGATTTGCATGGTTGTTCTTATTTTTTTGGTTTCCAACTTTATTATTATATCCAATCAAATTTATTCTTTTTTTTAACATTTTTTTAGTAAAATACTCCTAATTTTTCTCAGCAACATGTATTGTACACAAAATTTTAAAAATCATAGGACCGCTAATAGGAGAAAAGACTTCTATAATTTATTAGCATCACCCCCTTAAAAATAATTAGTTATCCCCCAGTATGGGAACCCTACCTAAAATGTCGCTTAATTAATGCAATGTAATTCTACCAAGGAGGGTCACCACAATGCCAATCCTCGTGAACATCATGGTTTAAGGTCCCAAAATTAGCTAAGAAGTTCGTTAAAGCTTCCAAAAACAAGTTCAATAGATTCGATGGAAAATTATAATTGAAAGCTTTCACTAAAAATTTAATTAGATTAATTTATTCCATGAATAATATAATTGAATTAATTGAAAGCTTTTATGAATAATTTATATTAATTAAAAAAATTATGAACAATTTAATTTAATTAGATTTATTGAAATTATAATTGAAAGTTTCCATGAACAATTATAATTTTTTATTTTAAGTTTACATGGGATAAATTGTTTAGAAAAGAGATTTATGGACCCTCCATGTATAGATTTAATAGGTCTAACGTTTCAGATACAATATGTGTGTCCATCATCTGAAAAAATGCAATGGATGTATGCATCATTGCATTTTTTTAAGACCTCTTCTCCTTGATAATGGATACACCTATTATATCCAAAACGTTAGACCTATTAAATTTGTATGTGAAAGAACTAGAAATCTCTTTTCTAAACAATTATAATTTTTCACATACAATTTAATTATATTAATTGAAAGTTTCTACAAATAATTTAATTAGATTAATTGAAATCTTCCATGAACAATTTAGATTAATTGAAAAAGATTTCATTAAAAAAATTTAATTAGATTAATTGAAAACTTTCATAAAATTTTGATTTAATTAGATTAATACAAAACTTTCACAAACAATTTAACTAGATCAATTGAAAACTTTTACGATTAATTTAATTAAATAAAAACATCTCCGAACAATTTAAGTAGAAAGTTTTCATGAATAATTTGATTACATTAATTAAAATCTTTTAAAAACAATTTATAGATTAAAAATAATTTAATTAATTAAAAATTTTAACTAACAATTCAATTAGATTCACATGTAATTGTTAATAGAAGAAAGAATGGTGACTATAATCTACTATTTATAAATATAATATATTATTTTAAACTTCTTATTCTGACTTCTTCTTTTATGCACTAAATTTTAAAAATATACAATATCTTATATATCAATAATATTTTATTATAAATCAATAATATTTATTTATTAATTAATAAAAAAACTTCTACAAAAAATTTAATTAAATTACTATTTATTTATATTATTATAATTATTTATGTTTAAAATATTTTAAAACAAACTTTATAAATAATATTTAATTTTAATCTTAATTATCAACGTTTTGTTTTATTTTGGGAGACAATTACTAATTAATAGATTCCTCACTAATTTCAAGTGTACAATTCATACCTGATCTCAATTATCAACGTTTTGTTTTATCTTGGGAGACAATTACTAATTAATAGATTCCTCACTTACTAATTTCAAGCGTACAATTCATACCTAATCTCAATTATCAACGTTTTGTTTTATCTTGAAAGACAATTACTAATTAATAGATTCCTCACTTACTAATTTCAAGCGTACAATTCATACCTGATATCAGAAACATATTTCGGTCATTCAAAACTTTCAAACATACAATTGATATGGATCATTAAGTAATCTCTTTTATGTTATAAAATTTTAAATTCAATCAAACAATTGCATATAAAGTTATCAAAAGTATTCATTTCAACTATTTATTAGTACCTGTTGTTATTAGTACTTGAGGGGTATTATTAGTTTCGCCTCGTGAGATTAATTGTCATAGGAAAATATTTGCAACGAATAACAATCCACCGTTGGCCACAATTTGACACTATTTACTAAAATCTAATAATAATTTATTATTTTCACAGTTACTATTTACAACCTGCATCCAATGAATGTGTTTTATATGTATGCAGTTTCCACAGAGATTTTAGGGGAATAGTTAAAACATTACAGATATTTAATATGGTGAGGTGAATAACGTGTCTTTAGGCTGAGACAATAAGCAGGGGGCCTACTATTGAGGAAGAACGCTAGTCACGTGAACGGAAAGACAGGGGCATGTAAAACAGAGAAGAGTGTTGTCTCCGCCATGCTTTTTCTCGTAAGTTTGTGGCAACTAAACCGCATTCTTAATTTTTAGGGTTTAACAATAGAAAGAGCTCTGCAAAATTATTTCGGTTACCAGATGTTATGTATTTGTGTTTGCATTTTGTGTAAGGTGGTATTAGAGATCCCATCAAGTACATTGACTATGGTTCTCTGTAATCTCTTTTTCCCCAATTTTTATAAAATAATCTATTCAATCTTTTAACCCTGGCTTAATCTTAGTTTCTTTCGTATTCTAATAGCAAAATTAACAATAGGTGATTTTTTTTTGCTTTTTTGATTTTTCAGTGACTATGTGATTCGAACTAACAACCTTACATTGCTTGAAAACCAGCCTTAGACTTATACATGCTAGGTATTCACCAGTTCTTTCTTATAACAATTGTTGAATACTGACTTTTTATTTTTGTATGAAATAAATTAATCTTGTAATTTTGTATGAAGGATACATGCACAGGGCATTACTCTGGCAACATTCTCTATAGCTGCTCTTCTCTATTTATGGTTAAAATGTATTAATAATCTATCTTCTTTGATTTAGTGTTAATTATTGATGGATGTTAATCTATCTTTGTTAATTTAGTGTTAATTATTGATGAGTGTTCATATGTCAAAATTCATTTGGATTGGATCCACACTAATTAATTAAAATTTATTTAGATTGGATTCATTAGGACCTATTTTCCTTGTTTGGAATAAAATGTGTTTCTAAATTCAAATCACTAGGTTGGCTTAAAATTCTTTAGCAGAACAAAATAATTGGCATCAAAAATTGTAGATTAGCACCCATAATAAATATCATTCTAGCAGTTATATCCATACGAGGCAACGACCACACCGATGACTCTTTTCAACTATAGGGACTAAAGCTACATCACAACACTTATTTTATTGAGCATTATTTATACATTATTAAATCAAGACAAAATTATTTAATATATAGATATATTAGTTCAAAGAACAAAGTTAATAATATTTGATATAAATAGAGCTTTAGTTGATATAGTGCACAAAAATATAATAGTTTGAAATTTTAAGAAAACAAATAGTGTGGAATTAAAAAGAAAATATTATTTTCTCGGATCAAATGTTAAGGAATTCTCATATAAATGTTTAGTTGATTTCATGGTAATATAGACATTAAAAAAAATTACTATAAATGATATGTTGCCATCATTTTTTTAGATGAGAAAATTAAATAATGATAGCTTGGAATTGATTTTTATTTAGGAAAACTATCTTGAAGTTCAACATATAGGTTACATTGGTTTTGAAAATTGTAATGTCTCATCCCGAGTCCCTTTTTTTTTAATTATGGGAGTCATCAACATGATTATTATTATGTTATGGACTTGTGCATTTTGTTATCTTTTTATTAAATAAATTCTAAATACTAATGCATTGATTATTATAGGTTGAGACATAAATGTGGATATATATGTGTTTTATGTGATTATGAAATTATAATTTTGTATGAACACCTTATTACTTTATGAGATCTTATGTTTCTCTTTTGCATGATAATTCAATGCTTATATATTACAAATTGAAATGAATATATCATGATAGACTATGATTTTTTTAATCAATGTCATTGATTATCAGGGTTATGAATTTACCTTGTTATATCATAGAGATATTATAATGGATTTAGTTTTATGTATATATGACCTAAAAATAAATATATATTTATATTGATGTTGAGATGAGTTGGTATGAGATTTGCACATTATCTATCAAAGTGGTATTTGAGTCGATGTGATGTAGTGGAAGTTCCAACAATAAATATCCACATTACATATAGCGAGATACACAACTCTTTGATATATTGGATAATTGGTAAATTTTAATTGAATACAAGTGAATACATTATATTTTAATGTGGATTAGTTATATGATCACCTAATTATTAATAATGAAGAATAAAATTAAAAAATGTAGTTTCATGATCATGAATATATGAATAAGATAAATTAGAGAAAGTGAAGTCACATTAAAGAGAGAAAAATGAAAGAGACCTCGATCCCAATGAAAAATATAAACAATCTTTGAGGAGGCAGAAAGCCATAGCTAATGGTCAAAAGACTAAATGTAAGAGTTAAAAATCTAAAGAGAGCAACCATAATCCATGAATGGGTAAAATAGTAATTAATGTCCATTCATGTTCTTGTTATTAGACCAACAAAAGTAAATTAAGAGCTCTAATGCAACTGACATAAATAGAAACAAAAATTGCATGTACATTAGTAAATGTCATTAGATCTTTGGTAATAAGGGACATCAAAAATTAAGGATCTTATTGGGTGGTTATAGGAATAAAACACAGCCATTGAGAAGGGGGAAATTAGTTAGTAAGAGTAAAAATATTGGTAAAAATGAAGAGTAGATTGGAAGATGAAATGTGACAACATATTGTATTTTATAGGGTAATTTTCAAAAGTGTTTTTGTTCGATCATTTCCTCATTGATGTCTTGGCTGAATTTTTACTATGATGAATTTTACTTTATGATTTTTAGATTTGATTTTCAGTATTGATAATCTCTTTTGTGTATTTTGTAAAATAAAGGTTGTATTATTTTTAATTTTTGTAATTCTTATTTTTATTATTCTTTATTTTCCATCCTCTTGCATTTCTTTAAGTGGTGTTGAATTAGGAGAGGAATAGTGTTTTGAATATGGTAGTTCCATTAGGTTCACTAGTATTATTAGCTACATGACATAGAGGTATTTGTCAATGCATGAGAGAGGTGGTTAATTCCTAGACTAGTGTCTTTGGGAGACATTATCTCCCATGTAATAATATATCTCCACTATACACAACTTATTTCTTATTTTACATGTGTTACATGCTTTAACAACACTACATATTATGTTGTTATGGGTTTGAGGACTCTATACTTGTTGTGATATTTTTCAGCATTATGTATTCCACCTTGGATTTATGCTATTTTGATATTACCTCTAATTGACTTGGTTATTGTAAACATATAAAATTTTCCACTCCATCATTACTAGTTTTACCATTGTTTGACACTAATTTTATCATTAATCATATTTATATCATAAATCATAATCATTCTAACACTACACCAACACCCTTTATATTTTATTTCATCACCTTACCTTATCCTTCTCCATGTCACCCTTTATTCTAATTAATTATTTGATTAGCATGCCACTTACTCACTAATAAAATCCACATAATATTTAAGGAAATTTATATTTATTGACACCTACCTCCAACTACCACCTCTAAAGCTCCTGCAAATCACCCTCTAAATCCCCATTTAAATCTGCACATAATGTTCATTAATTACCCCAAACTAATTCTAGAAATTTCTAACCTTCCTTGAGCCTTGCACCACTCTTCCTAGAATTTTCCATGAAATTTAATTCATAAACCACAACCACCTTATCCTTTCATTCAATATCAATCATTGATCTTCATCCTCCTTGTCCACTTCTCCAACATTGATTTCTCCCAAATAACTCTATAAATTGAGAGCCACACCCTCATAAAAACTATATTTGGAACTTTGAATCCTTGAGTCTTAAAGCTTTATCATCCTTACTTCCAAGCTAACCACCAACCATTTGCAGAAAATCAAGCATCCTTAGCCTAAGTGTTGTTAAATTTGTAAGCCATCAAGAGCAATCATGCATCAAATGCATCAAGCATCCACTCATCTTTGGAGCACACCTACAAAAATAAGGAAAAGATCTTAAGAGATAAACTTTAAGGTATCAATTCGGTGTTTTGTATCTTATTTAGTTTACATTTTGCATTTCCTTTCATTTTTCTCAATCCAAAGTTGTTTGTTATGATTTACGAAGAAGCTTTGCTATTGATATTGATTTCTAATCTAACCCCTAGATTGTAACATCTATACTTATTGATTTAATTGGTTGGGTTGTAATCCATTTTTATTTTTATTTTTATTAATCTTTAACCATTGCTGTTAATTTTTGGACCTGTATAAGACCATTCCTCTTGATCACTTGTTTAGTTAGTCAGATTTGTGATGGAATTGAAAGGTTGTTTTAGTTTCAGATGGGAAAAAAAAGATGGATCATAAAATAGTGGGTTGTTCATTAAATAATTAAGAGACCATTCATAAGTTTCATCAATGCCCCCTTATGGATAATATGAACTCATCATGAGGGTGGATGAGTGGAACATGGCATCAGATAATCTCCTCATTTGGTATTATTTTATATGGCGTAAGTTCAAAAAATGAAAGAACAATGTCAGTATTATGGTGCATGTGTTCCTAATTTCATTTATATTTTTATAACATTAGGAAATGAAGGATAAACTATGTTTGGTTTCTATTTCAGTAGAGATTATAATCGCAGGATAAAATTTATAATGTTATATTGAATCACATGTTGGAACGTATAATGTTTCATTAACATATTTTAAATTATATGAGTACCCTGAGAAATAAGGCATAGACTGTAGTTCTATTAGAATGATGAGTGGCCCAAGGAATGCCATCTATATTTTATTTTAATGAAAATGATGTTGAAATGTTGGCATATCTCAATAGCTCTTTGTTTAAAATTAAAATACTTGCTCATTTAAAGGATTTAATATACTATATTAATAGTTAAAACCTGCATATGAATAAATCATAGTGTCTTAAAATATGAAGTCGTAGCTTATTAGAAGGAAACTTATAGTTATTTTTTGTTTGTCCTAAATTTTTCGTGTTGGCCCAACCTATGTTCTCTAAGAGATTTGAGAAACTCTATCCTTATCTAGATTAAATGGCCTCAAATAGACTTATGTGTAATCTCCATAGCTAAATCTGATATAGGCCTTGTTAAAAGTAATGGAATCACCTCAAGGGATAATTCCTGTAAAATCGAATATGTAGTTTGGGGTGTGTGTGTAATTGAATTTGTAGTTTGGTGTATATATACGCTTTGATTACATGTAATAATGTTCCTCCTGCCTCGTGAAAATCGAGCTAAGTTAAATTCTTTAAAAATGTCATAAAAAATTGCCTATATCAAATCATAAAGGTCCCTTAGTGCCTTAGAGCATTTAATATCTCAATAAAAATGATGATGACGTTTTAAGGATTTAATATTTAGTCTTTTCTTTGTTGTTCCCCTTTTTTTAAGAGTCCATAAGTTTTTCCTTTATTAAATGCCTTTGGTTGTCAATTTTGACTTTGCCTTAGGATGTAAACTTTCAAATTGCTCCCTTAGAAGCCTTTTGAAGTTGGAGATGTGACTTCCTTTGATTGATTCATAGCTTTACAGTCAAAATCCATTTGTTTCGCAATTCATGAGACCATGAAACTATGACACGTGGTGAGATGCAAATGTGTGTCTAATTTTTATTTTTGCCTTGTGAGCAACTAATGAAATTGTGATGTATGGTGT
The DNA here is from genome assembly GCA_037957365.1 of Torreya grandis. Classification (NCBI taxonomy): domain Eukaryota; kingdom Viridiplantae; phylum Streptophyta; class Pinopsida; order Cupressales; family Taxaceae; genus Torreya; species Torreya grandis. The sequence goes on from JARHVA010002300.1 coordinate 570,033, forward strand.
GTTATGATTGCCTCACAACACCACAATCCTCAATTGTTGTGCAGACATGATGACCGAAGGGTATTGCTATAAATAAAACACAATTTCTTGAAGAAATCAAGTACACAAAAACCCTAGGGCTAGGGAAACTTGGTTTAGATAATTTTGAGGGGGTTGGTGGATCCTAACTATAGTTAACTAGTCCATTGGTTAGGAGGTTTTATCAGGGGGGTTTAAGCATCTCATGGGTTTAACTTTTATAGATTACAAGGGGCCTAGAGAGTCTTACCTTAACATGTAGATAGAAAATACTATTGGATAATGGATTTATTTCTTACCAGGATACAAACAAGTAGACTCAGTTGATATGGAAGAAAAGTTGGTTTTTGTGAATGAAAAATAGTATAGGAGGATTTTAAAGTGCAGATAGATTCGTAGGATGAGGCACACTCAGGAAAAAAACTCTCTGTGATTTTTTAGAAAGCAACTAGAAATAATGCAACTGTCACTATTGAAATGTAACATTTTGTAGGGGACCTAATAGTGGTAGAGGAGGATAAAGGTAAAAAGAAAGAGGTTTTTTCACTTCAAGAGGACTTGGAGTCAAAACAAAACAAAATTGGAACTCTCACAATAAGCAAAGAGAAAAAAGAGGAAGGATTTCAAGACAATAAAGACCCATACAGACCCACGACTACATTGTTTCTATGGTTGTCAAAGATTTATGTACAGGAACTCATGAGCATGAAAGAGATGATTGAAACTATCAAAGCAAAGGCACAACTTGAAGGTATCAAGTTAAAGGAAATGATCAAAATCAGCTAGAACCTTGAAAGGGAAAACAAGTTACTTAAAGAGCAAGTAATAAACCTAAAAAATAGTATGGATAAAGGACAATAGGAGCTAATATCTCTAAAATAGGAATTAGAACAAATGAAATTAGCTTAAAAAAGTGTTCAGAGACAAAGAAAGTAAGTGACAGTACATATTTAGAATAAATTCAATCTACACTTGCAAGCTTGGAAATAAGATAAAACCAACTAAGAGGCCAAATCTTTGGCACAAGTTGTAAATGGGCCATCAAACGTACAAAAACAAAAAATCATTGAAAAACAAATTTAGAGAAAAATAAAATAAGAAAAGGAAAAACATGACAAGGCTTAAATTTCATCATCAAAGGTTTGAAGGACTTTGGAGAGAAGGAGAGAACATATATTATAGTAAGAGACTTCCTCTAGGACAAACTAAAATGTACATGTTGTATTCAACAAGTGAATAGGATTGGAAATAAAATAAAAGAACGAAGGAATAGACATGTATTGGATTTAAATTCATTTAAAATGGATTTCTCTTTGCTAAGTTTATTTGCCCTATTACTTAGCCATTTTGATTTGAATTACTTAGCTATTGGATTTTAAAATTGAAAATCTTGATTGTGTTCCTTTGCTTTACCACCCACAGGTGCCTACATTATTTCTTGTAGTCATGTGGTGATCTCACATAGCTCTTGATGGCCCTAACCCACTCAAAAAATCTTTTTTGGGACTTATTTGATTCTTTAAAAGGTTCTCAGATTAATGTGGCATATTTCCACCACTTCATGAGACTTGAGCAGTTCAAATTCGCTTGAGAGCCACCAAATGATCTTTACAACCCACTGTCCTGGGAAACTCTATACATAACAAAATCCTCCAGGCAAGCGGGTGAGCAAAATGTTGCCAAGTGGTATGATCTCAATGACCTACTACCCCAGGTGGTCCATGCAGTCTTAAAACACATCAGAGCCTCAGGTGAATGAAATGATGCCACATGGAAAAAACTTGCTTCATCACAACCAGAAGATAATTAGCACATATCAATCCCTAACAAAGTGGTAGAAGAATGTGGAGAAACCATGTGGAATCTCCTTACCAACAAAGGATACATTGGCAATGATGTCATCAAAACACTTGCTTAAACTTGACAGTGTGTCTAACTGTCAAAGGCTGAAAATCATTGTTGTTAGGTCTAAAAGAGCAATCCAAACACAATTAGTTTCTCACCAACATAATAGATGGATGAATTGAATCCAGACTTCAATGTGAAAATGGCTAGAGGAATTAATCATAGTGTGACAATCATGTTTTGGTTATGGCAAGGACGTAATAGACAAGTACGACATCTTGAGGAAGCATGGGGATTTAGTTCAAATTGCATAGAGCATGGCTTGGCTTTAATCTATTAGATGCAAAATAGAAGTTCCAATTACCAGAAAAAGATTTAAACACAAAATTGACAAGGCAACTACCAATAGAAAAATGTCAAGATAGAATGTCACCCAAAACTGACAGAGGTGGCCAAATCAAGTGTGAATTCAACTAAATTATTAAGAGCATGGTGTGCAAATTTTGGAGAAGGTAAAAAGGCCCTAAGGACAAATCCACCTTAAAGAAGATCTTTCTCTACTACAAGGACATGTATGGAAAATTTTGAATGGCACTCCCAAGGCATTTTCAACCACTTCCAGCAACATTTGGCCTATAGAATTTATTTCCATGTTGACAAAAGCATGGTGTCCTATAGAAGTTATCAACTGTATTCCTGAATCCACATTGAATACTCACCTACTTATGTAGTCAGAGCTTGGCATCCCAGAAATTTGATTTTTGTCCAGTCTCCTTTAAGTACGAGTTCAAAAGCCTTTCTTGAGTTTGGCTCTTTTTGAATTATAACAGATACATAGATAACTAGACAATTTATTTATTTTAATGATTCTTTACAATTTTATAGATTAGTTTTGATTTTCTACTCTCTTTTTTTAGTTTTTTTTGTTGAGGTGAATTTTCTAGCTGAATGGTTGTACAAGCTCTTAAATTTGTTAATAAAAAAGAATATATTGATGTTTGAATATTATTGGGATTATGTGTGGACATTTTCATACTCATGTTTTATGGTAGTGATGGCCCTTTCCTTCTCATAGTCAGTCTTCAACAAAATCTTGCACCGTATTTAGTTATAGTTTTACTAGGTCTAACTCACGTAAGGATTAGTTTAATGGAGGTCATTCAATCAGACATGTCACCTTGATCTTCATGGAAGTAGGATCTCTTTCTATTTTCCCTTGCTCTTTTGAATTTTATTTTAAAAGGGTGTTAACTTAGGGACTTGGTATCAACAAAAACTATCTGTAATTAAATTTTCATCTTGATTACTATTTCATGTTTTGTTTATCACCATTGTAGCATTTTTGCATCTATGAATGTGGTAAACCAATAGAGAAATTAGTTGTGCCTTTTATATGCAAGTCTAAGAAAATATGATTTCTATCTAAGGTTGAAACTTGTAAGTATTGTCAAGAAAGTATACAGCCTCCTAATGATTATCTTAATCGAAGCAACATGCACCTTAATTTGTAAAACATTCCCCATAAAAGGAATAGTCCACATTAGCCAACTTACTAAAGACCAACATACCAAGACTTAGTATATTTAGACCTCGAGGAAGCATTTTCCTCATGGGATGTTCTTCCTTTCAGGAGAAGCAGGGCCTAACAAACCCTACCTATTATTGGTTGTGTCAAAAGACCAATAAATAGAAGGTTTAATGATCCAAATAGAAATTCAGGAGAAATGATTGATCAAAATACCTCGAAAAAGTATATCACTAGAACATCATCTTAACGAGGCCATATCTCATTGAACATTGATCATAATTGTAAATCGTAACATGGGTTTCAAAGTTAATCAAGCCATCTTGTTTTGTTGCCCTAAAATCATGACTTTAGCAATCATGTAGGGTGGTGACCAATGTTTAGGGTCCAATTTTATTCGAAAGGACTATAAAATATAAAATATAAAAAGAAATGAAAATCCCTGAAAAGGTAAAAATATATTTTTATATTTTTGTGAGTTTTGGGGCATAAAAAAACCTCTCAACTCCTCTTGGGACCACTTTTTGTATGAATCATCGCATTCCATGTTGAATCACTTCATATTCTAGTTTTAGACTATTCTTTTATACTAAAATTTTTTACAAAGGAAGATGTCATTTGACTTTCAAAGATAGTGAAATGAATTATAACAAGATAGAGAGGCTTGTAGATTCTTATCCATTTTCAAAGATTGCTATCATTTTTTAATATCAAAAATATAGAGCAGTAGCTTCACATCTCTTCTCACAAATTGCTACCTTTTATTTGTAATATCATAGGAAAAATAGCTCACATCTCTTTTCATGGATAATAGTTCACATATCTTCTTAGATATAGCAGTTTACATCTCATTTTAAAGATAGTTGTACATACCTCCCACGCCAATGAAGTAGTAAAGTTTTTTGTTCATAATTTTTCGTCTATGTGTACATTTTATTTTTGTTCATTCATAGTTTGTTTTTCTACAGTTATGAAATATTATTTTCAGCTACAATTTTTTTAATTAAATCGCTTCCACATATAACACATTCAGTTTCTACAATATAATGTGTTGTTCACTAGATCATCAATAGTCCTAGAAATAAATTCACTTTAAACCCTTCAAGCCAAAACCCTTTTTGTGAAACATTTTCTTTTTTGGAGACTCGACCATGATCCCAAAAAAAATTAATAACATATTAAACATTTTATGCATTGGTATTCCCATTTAGCTTTGGAAAGATATACATTTTCCAGTGTTTAATCAATAAAACTCAAAAAATGATTTTCTAGTGCTAACATAATTACTATTATATCTAATGTCATGTTGTAGAATCAAGTTCAAGTTATCAAGGTGGCCTTAGAGGTAGAGAACATTTACACCATAAAATTGGCCAATGGGGGAATGTCCCTTCTACTATTAGAAAAGTGCTTCCTGACTCTCTTAGATAAAATTCTTTGAGGAGATGTCGAGGGTGGAAGGAATGAGGTAGAGGATGATGTAGATCATACAACTCTAAATTTTCTAATCGTCCATCTTGTCACGTGCTTTTGCCTTATATAGGGCATGAAGGGTAGTTGACACCTTAGGATGTTGGACATGGACCTACAAGTTTTGGACCTACATGCTAGGATTGATATGACAAAATGCCTCGCCTCAATTTGGTTATTTTAACTCCTCGGTGTTAGGGTGAGGAAGAGAATGAAAATAAAAAATTTAAGTAAGGAGTTTGGGATCCTATATGTAATAATGTGTACCCCTTTAGTGGTGGTTGGGAAGATAATCATGATAGCTTGTCGCCTCCTCCTCCTCCCTCGATAGGATTGGTAACACCAATTACTTAGGTTGTATGTAATATTTTTATTTGTAGTTTTTTTGTGCATGTTGCATGTGGTTATATTTTTCTGTAACTTTTGTTTGTATTTATTTTTTGTAGACTTTAGTACTTTATTTTTGAGGTTTCTAAACTTGATTTGACATTTGAGGTGCTCCCTGCTCGAGGTATATCTTCATACCACCACCTTTTTTTAATTGGCATGTACTTATATTTTTTTATCTAAATAAATATATATGCCTACTTTCAATCAATATAAAAACATGTATATATTACATAAATGCTATCTAACATTCCAAATAGACATGTAACTGTCAAATTTAATGTGTACTTCACACTTGGTACTCATATTAGAAAAATTATTATTTTTAAAATATTAAATATTTGATTATTAATTTTGACATAATTGTACATGTGTTTGTATAAATCATCTTAAGATGATTTGTGAGAGGATTTTAGAGTGATATGAGTAATTCTAAGATGATTTTAGAGTTCTAGAAATAATTCTAAGAACAAGTAAATATATTTATTATGTAATTAATCAACCATTATGTTAGTAGATGGGCCATGTCCATCAACAGAAGGATCATGGTCTATTGAGTTTATATATTTCCACTATGGGTTAGATTTGATGGTCAACCCTACCCATCAAGTGATATTTTATGATGGTTACGCATTCAACATTTCCCTTCAAAAAGTATGACAATTTATCTTTAAATAAGGGAACATCGAATACTGGATATATATTTACCATAATCCTTAAATTTTTAAATATATATACCATCATCCTTCATAAATTTTGAGAGGTCGTCCAATTCTTTTCCTTTCACCTTATACAATCTTTAGATTTACTCATTATATTTCATGGTTAAAAAGGTTATATGTGTTCATACGACCATCAAATTTAACCTTTGGTTGCAACTGACCAAACCTACCAACCATTGTGAAATTAACATTTTTGTATAAATAAATATATAAGAGTCATATAATCAATTCTAAGATATAGTGAAGAGCCATATCTAACTTAGCTAGAGGCATTGAATGAGATTTGTTTGGTTTATGAAGTGACAAATGTTGTTGGTCTATGAGTAATCATTGGTTTAATGATTTTTTTTTGGATATCACCAGTATTTTTTAGTAGGTAAGGATTGTTGAATGTGGCCTAATACTTTCTTTCTCACCCTCTAATTTGTTTTCTTATTGGTATAGCTTTTAGAGAATGTAGTGTTTTATAAGTTACTATTTTCAATCGTTAAAATTTTGTGTTATATATAATTAATTTGAAGAAAAAAAATATATATTAAAATCATCTCAAACACAAAACATTGTAAACATCTGTTAATAAAAGAGAGTAACAAAAGTCTCTCTCTCTTTAACATATTTCATTAGAAAAGATTCTGAAGCATGTAATGTCTTATAAGCATATTTAAAGACTGCAAGCTTTCACAATGCATAATATTTGAAAAATAAAATTTTATAAAAATATTGCAATAAAAGATTTTAATCTTTTTGGAAATATTGCTACAAAATATTTTAATTTTTGTGAAATTAAATTTTTGTTATTAAAAAATATCATTTTTTTATTTAAGGATAAACATTCCAAACCTTTTAGCGTTCATTAGTGGAGAAAGAGTTTCCAGAATTGGGGAGATTCGATGGAGTAATGAAGACGCTCATGGAATACAGCAACGTCCCGGGCGCTCAACTGGCCGTGGCAAAAGCAGGCCAAATCAAATACTTCAAAGCCAACCGAGACACAGGAGCGACAGACACCATCATGAGATTCAACAGCATCTCCAAAGTCATCACAGGAACCGCCATTCTGAACCTTATTCAGCACAGGGGTGCGGCTACGGGGGATTTTTCCTTTTTTATGAGATTGACGGAGGAGAATATGACGTGGGCATATGTGCTCAATACTTGGCCTGTGGAGAATGAATTTGTGTATATCTCAGCGGGTAATCTGAGCGAGGTTGCGAGGAGCATTCAAATTTGGCCCGACTGTGACTTGACGGGCGCGTAGATTTCTGTCTTAATGTTCAAGGAAAGGGCGTAAAAAATTATGCAAGCAGCCTTCTCCTTTGTAATGCTTTTGTGCTGATGAAGTTGGAAGCGTGCATTGTTTGTTTATCTCTTCAACCGGATACTCTGCACGCTTTTGTCGTTGCTAATGCTCACGGTGTCTTTGTTTTTTTATTTTCATTGGATAAAATAGGGCAATTATATTACTTAAATAAATATTACAGACCATTCAAACTTAAGCAGACATGGGATCCATATCTTCAAGATTGCCCTAACCAATATCAGGGACAACTTATCTTGGGGGGCGCAGGGACATGCCACCCAATGTTGGTATTGTTCATCTCTCCTTTAGTACTTTCCTCCACAATGACAAGCTTTGTTCTAGTGGATGAAATTATCTGAGCAAGGCGGTAGGGCCCATATATCCTAAGGTGCATGTGGTGGTGAACCCCAACCACCATATTGAGTAGGTGGAGGTGATCATTTACATAGAGGAGACCACCCTACTCCACTGTGAGAGTGGTCACTAGAGCTACCCCCACAATGCCCCCTAGGAGTGGCCCCTGTGAGGGCGAGGAGGGTAGGACATGGGCGATAGTACATGGTGCATAGCCCTAGTGATCCAAAAGGGTTTAAAGAGATGTAACCTCCAAAGCCACCTTGATCTCTGGCACTTGAATCTACATAGACACATTGGAGATAACCATGGTTTTGTTATAAGCATTAAATTGAACTGATTTATAATTGAAAGTGTATGCTCCAAGTGCGAGCAGTAGATTAAAGAGACCAACGAGCATTAAGCTTGTCAACCATATGCAAATGAGGTGACAACCATTCATATCCCTTGCTAGGAGTGTAGTCTTAAAATGGGGTTTCAACATACCGCTTCCAATATTTTTACCATGGGCAAGACAAGGTGACTAAAACTTTACAAAGTATCTTTGGAAGGATAGCCTCAATAAAGACTTAGCTTTCTTTGTTTTAATGTCATAGCTAAGTATGTTTTTTTTAAAACTAACTTGTTTCCCTCACAATTTTGGTTGGGATCAATTGAATTGAACTTGTGACTTCACTCATATTGTGACAACACCTTTACTCTCCTTGAACTATCCCCATCCTCAACTATTCGTTGTAGATTATGTTTAATCATTTTTGGAAAATTAAGGCTAAAGGGACAATAGCCTAATCAAAATTGCATTAAGTATTCCCAAGAGCAGGGCAATGAAACAATTCATATTCACAATATTCAATTACAATGTTGAATTTTTTAAAATTTCCTAAATATGAAAAGTACAATGCAAAACAAAAAAATTATTGCATAATCATGAAGAAGAGACAATACTTAGCTTGTTTACTAATGTGCAGGTGGATCTGAGAAGTGCAAGGGTGGAAACAGTCAAAATGATACTTAGGACTGATTCATCAGATTCTGTATATTAGCCTTTTATCATCTTAAACACTATTGTCAAATTCATGACACTGGCATTGACACTTATGTCCAATTTCGACGCTTCTAACCTTTATGGAATATCAACTCTTTTCTAGAAAATCCACCTATGCCTATTAGATCACTTTCATCTTGCCAAATTTTTATTTGGATCTCACACATGTCTTTGATATCATTGTGTAGCTCAAAATCCTAGGTCCTATGATTAGGGTATGTGATCTTACAACAAGGGTTAGTGGACTCAAGTGAATTCACCCTAACCTCAAAGACCCCTTGTAAAATGAGCATTGCCTACATAGCCATATACTTCAAACAAGGCTTCAGGATGATGTAACTCTCCCCCTTATATGGGCTAGTGTGTGAATAATGGTGTGATATGATATATGTAAGTGCATGTAATGGTATAGCTTGCAACTTGACAAATATTACTCATGAGTTGTTCTTTGAATGCTTCAGACCTATAGAAAGATTGCTCCTTTGACTAATATCAAAATAGAGAAGAATAGGCAGTATTGAATGCTTGAGAGTTGCTTTTGTGTGGTAAGTGTTAGATGTGTGCTTGAAAAGTACTTGATGATAATGAATGTTATTTTATTTATATTTATACAACCTCTTTTGAAATGATTCTCACAAAAGGTTAATTCATATAATTTGGCCGACCTTTAGATATTGAAAGATTTGAAAATTTTAGGCTTTGTGAGGTACATATATGAGTGATGACGCTAGTGTCCTACTCTAGACATTAATGTCTAAGAGAACATGATAGTATTCAGAGGAGCTTACTAAAGATTACTTCATACACTTACACACAAATCTAAACATAGTACACAAAGAGTTATATTTCAATCACACAAATAATATTATTTCACTCTATAAATAATCTGAACAATACCTTCCGAACATTAGATACAAATATATAGGAGAATATTTTCTATATCCGAGAATTCCCAAATCCCTACAATATCTCTCATATAACACCTCTGAAACTCCTATAATAAAGAATACAATATATTGTTATAACATATAACAATATATCTAATAACATAATATTCTAAATTACTGTATTTAAACATAGTACACAAAGAGTTATATTTCAATCACACAAATAATATTATTTCACTCTATGAATAATCTGAACAATACATTCCGAACATTAGATAAAAATATATAGGAGAATATTTTATATATCCGAGAATTCCCAAATCCCTACAATATATCTCATATAACGCCTCTGAAACTCCTATAATAAAGAATACAATATATTGTTATAACATATAACAATATATCTAACAACATAATATTCTAAATAACCGTATTAATCATATGGTTATAACTACTAATTACTAACAACCTGTAACTATTTACCTCACAGTAAATATCAACCTTACTATTTACTTTTTACCTTCCTGTAAATACCTAAATTCATTAAATGTGAAAACTAACCCTAACATTTCTCCCCATAGTTTTTACATGGTACAATATATCTATGTTTCTGATTATAGCATGCTCCACCTCCGTGTGCTCATGATTTTTTCTGCATACATATGCCATCACACATTTCTTCCTTCACACTCATCTACAATTGGTTTTCACATGTTCACCAATAACCTTACAAAATGGTTTTCACAGGTTCACCAATAACCTTACGAAATGATTTTTTTAGGTTCACCACTAACTTTATAGAATGATTTTCATAGGTTTACCACTAACCTTACAACATGGTTTTCACAGGTTTACCACTAACCTTTCATCATGATTACTACAATGCGTTTTAGATCTACATTATCTAATGTAAATATACAAAAGTGATTGCATGGGAATATTACTCACAAGTGAACAGGTACAGCTATTTTTATTTTTCACACAGTAGAAATGTAAGACGCAACATACTAAAAAATTGAAAAATAACACACCACACATGTCACCAAAACATTGATGCAGCCCCATCGTTGGCGACTGATGAGAGGTTATTGAAAGACCTCCATCCTCCGTGTATCCTCCAGCCTCCAATGCCTAAAGCTACTTACTCAAGATTTGATTAATTTGGTGACAGCCTTGGTACCTTCAGAAACAACATGTTTAGCGAGTTCTCTTGGCAAGACATGATGCAAAATGATCTAAATTTTTTTAGATGAAATCATTGGCTTCTTATTGTGACGAGCAAGCTTGTATGTCTCGTGGGCCAATTTATTAAAGATATCATTAATAAAATAATTTATTAAACACATACCTTTGCTAGAAATATCAAGATTCGGGTGCAACCTATTTAGCACCTTAAATAAATAGATCTTATAGGTTTTTTCATTTCGCTCTACCTTTTGCTTCTTTGTGTCTTTTCTTTTACTCATTTTAACCAATATGTCTTTCTTACAATTTTTGGCAATTTAAGGATGTCATCTTATACCGATAATGCATTCGTATAATTTTTTTTCCTAGTAATCACCTAAGACCAAAAATACATGCTAATGCTTAGAAATTAGCAATAACACCTAATGGCATACTATTGACTTTGGACATTCAACTCAAAAAAATTGACACTATTGATTTTGACAAATAACTAAAAAAATACTTTATCATTTTTGGACACAAAATGACTATAACAAGGCTCATAAATAACAACACTTTTAACAAATACTAAACTCACTATTATATTTTGAAGAGTCTTTAAAAACTAATTGACTACACATATAAATTTATACTTAAAAAGAATGGACAAAAACTCGACACATATATAAAACAAAATTAAACTAAAAAACTAAATCTATATCCTGACAGGATTGACATACCCATACAAATGGAGACGTTGGACATATAGAATAGATCTTGACTTGGTTAGATATGTGGATTGCACAAGTGGGTGATAGTCATGAACAACAATGAAAGAACTAAATCGTTGAGTGCATGAAGGAGACACACTAAATAATGAATGAAGAGGCACGCAAAGATGTGCACAAGGATTTGAAGCCACTCTGAAGATGCATGAAGTTGAAAATCTATAGAATGTTAGTTTATATACACAAAATATATTGTTCTATTCACTTATATTAGAACAATCCATGCTTCCATAGGTGTATGATGTAAGGGTATTTTCAATAACAAAATAAATGCACCTTCTAGAATTGATTACTGGTGGAAATCATCTCTCATAAATTCTTTGATGCTGAGCAATTTTGTATAGAATCAGATAGAACCAAGAATGTAATAAGATAGGTTAAGATATTGAACAGAGGTTCAAATGGTGTGAACAACTTTACGTGATGCTTCTGTTCTTTCAAAACGTGATGCCAATCAGATGTATGAAGAATATGATGAGAGCATTCTTAGTCGATTGAGGCCATAGTAGATCAAAGGACGTAGATCATAATATTATCAACCTTCTATGACATTGCCTACCTAAAACAAAACTTATTGATAATTTTATAGCTCTCACTAAATACATATGCTACTACCTACCCCATATTCTCATAGATATCCCCATTCTGATACCAATGATAGTATTCATAGGAGCTTAATAAAGATTTACTTCATACACTTACACACAAAGCCAAACACAATACATAAAGAGTTATATTTCAATCACACAAATAATATTATTTCACTCTATGAATAATTTGAATAATACATTTTGAACATTACATACATATATTGAGGAGAATATTTCCTATATCTAGGGATTTCCAAATCCCTACAATATCTCTCCTATAACACCTCCGAAAATCTTATAATAAAGAATACGATATATTGTTATAACGTATAACAATATATCTAACAACATAATATTTTAAAATATTGTATTAACCATAGGGTTATAACCACTAATTACTAAAAACCTGTTACTATTTGCCTCAGTAAATATCAACCTTATTATTTACTTTTTACCTTCTCGTAAATACCTAAATTCACTAAATGTGAAAACTAATCTTAACAAAACAGAGACTAGATGGATATCTATAATTGATAGTGTAAGATGTATATCATGTTCTAGGTATTTTTGGGGTTATAGGTGATCTAAATTATCAGAATAACAGATTTGAGCCATAAGATAAATATTTAAGCACATTGAGATGATGAATGTGAGCCTTTCAGTTGCGAAGAAGTCATGAACCGAAGTGTTGAGCCTTGAGTGATACTTGTTAAGTGTGTAAGACTAATCTATCATATAAAATCTAGATTTAGCATCTACATTTCCAACCCACCCCCTCTCTCCCCCCATTAATCTAGTAATGCATAAGGATGAAATTACTAGGTTAAAGTCAAGAAAATTGTATTATGGTGTGTACAACACATCTTGTCTTTAATTGTTGTGTGTGTGTATTCCCTACAACTAAAGAGCATGTTATAGTGTAATTCATGTATGAAATCCAAAAATTGAAATAATTAAAATGCTAAAAATAAAAAGAGATCAAGAAAGGAGTACACGTGTGTTGATGCAACCATGTTTTTCTTTTTTATTTTTCTTTAGTGATGGTGTTTCTTAGTTGAAGCATTGGAGAGAGGTTCACAACTAAACCTTGGATAAGTGAAGATGAGAATTGAAGGGTGATCATGCTTCCAATCCAATGCAAGAGTTATGCCCAAGGCATTAAAAGAACTGAATATCAATGACACAACCCAAATGTAAACATAATCTAGTCAATCTAGTCAATCTTACCCAAGTCAAATGGTGTAACCATGTAAACCTGTAAAATAAAATTAGTGCCAAGGCCATCAAGTGTGCAAAATCTTGATCACACTACTCAAGGGAGCCAATTATTATAGCAGATAAAAGCTCAATTAGTGCTTATTGGTAAGGTCAATGCATAAATATTGGTATGATTTGAATAATGTATTTGTAATTTGGTGCATTTGCATGGCATATGCACCTCTAATGTGTCTCAAGTTAAATTATCTATCAAAATGTAACCTCTCTTATTTAAATTATGTATAATATGTCACAAATCTTTAAAAAACTATGTCCCAAATCTGTGGAAATTTATGCCCAATGTATAAGACTCTATCACAAGTGTATGTATACATGTATGTAGTCTATCAATCCTATTAATTGTATGTATGTAGTCTCATGTCTCTATGACATGTGCCCACTAATATACCCCGCCTTTTGAGGTGAGGGGAATGAAATGTGATAGTCACATTATCTCAAAAGGATATATATATATATATATATATAGTAAAGAAGCATATAGGAGTATCATATGTAAGTAGATATATTAATGAAGCTTGTAGTATCAAACATGACAAGCCTAAGATTCATGATATCAATCATAGCAATGTCTAGAAGTAACAATCACAAACTCAACAAACAATCAAACAAACACACACAAGAACACTCAATGTCACACAAAATGGGTTTCAAGAGGGTTGCAAACAAAGGGCATGTTCAAATGTTGCACACTCAGACTCATATCAATGTCTAGAAGTAACAATCACAAACTCAACAAACAATCAAACACACACACACAAGAACACTCAATTTCACCCAAAATGGGTTTAACAAGGGTTGCAAATAAGAGGCATGTTCAAATGTCACACACTCAAAGGGGTAGACATGCTCAGATGTTTGCACACCAAAGAAAACAACACTCAGATCATTGTGGCCAACAAGCAAGGAACATGTTTAAATGTTTCATACTCCAAACGACATAGCAAATAATAATTACGCTCAATTAAACCAAATGATAATATGAATAAGTGAAATATAAGCAACTAGCATAAGCATATCATACTAGTTTTTGCATACATGTGTTAAAAAATTGCATTGTAAAATAACATATCAAGTATATTATGTAAGATGTAAACATGAGTATAAGCATGTATAATGGCTAGTCTATAAGATTAACATAATAATACAAAGTGATCATAAGTAATAGAACATGTATCAATCATGATTAATAGAAGCAAGATGCCCCCAATGTAGTGTGTCACATGAGAAGAGGAAAGGTCCAACATCTACATGAGCATGTATCATGGATCTAATGTATGGATGTATCACACTCAAGTACCTTTGAAATAAATGTGTGTAAATAAATTATCTGTTATCTACTAATATAAAGTAAATGACATGGGAAAAAACTAGTAAATATGTAAATGCTAAATGTTTTTGTTTTTTACTTTATTTGAATTATTTTGTATTTTCTCGAATATTTGAATATTCTTTATTTTATTTAAAAGGGATAATTTTAAAATTCATCATAGTCATAAGGTATAGGACTACCTGGTGGCATTACCAACTTCTTTTCTTACCACCATTGTTTATGGTGAATGATTACCACTTTTTTTATGTTCTCTTGTTGTTGGCTATCAAAAGCCATTGGTATTAGTTTATCACCATATACATCATGTTGGATGAGAACCTCCTTACCCTCAAAAGGAAAAGTGAGGCACATATTTATAGTATCTATTGTCATGTTCATATCGACCAACCAATGCTCTAAAATAAAATGTCAAATGCGGCTCATGATCTAATACCTATATGATTGTATGGACAACTTTTGGTTTGCATGCGATGGGTAACATAATGTATTTGAGAGATTATTGAAAGAGTAGACAATGTTTTCACTCCTCTATAGTATGTCATGTCACAAACATGAAACACTACAATTTGTGTCTCAATTATTGATATCAATCTTGAAATGCCCATAATAGTCCCCATTGATATTTACAATAATAGTTAGATCTTCTTATCATGGTCATTTTCGGGTATGCTCTCTTATGATTTGTACATTGGAATTGTTTGAGATTAAAGATTGTTGTCATTGTTCTTATATAATTTGTATATATCAGGTTTACCAAATGTTTAACCCTTTTTGAAAAATTAAAGGGTAAAGGGGGAATGGCCTAATCAAAATTGCATCAACTATTCCCTTGAGCATGCCAATTAAATAATTCAAATTCACAATATTCAATTATAGTGTTGAATTATGAAAATTTGCTAAATATGGAAAGTACAATGCAAAACAATAGTTTAATTATGTAATCACAAAGAAAAGATAATACTTGGCTTATTTACTGATATGAAGGCCAATGTAACAAGTGTAGGTGTGGAAATAGTCAGATTGATGCTCAAAATTGATTCTTCAGATTCTAAAAAATTGTCTTCTATCAACCTAGACACTACTATCATATTCAGAACACTAGTGTAGACTCTTTTGTCATGTATGGAATATTATCTTTTTTTAAAATACCACTTGCACCTGTTAGATGTCATTTCACCTTGTTGATTGCCTATCTAGATCTCACGCATAGGGATTCAACTTCACTTGAGTTCATTAATCCTTGTTTTATAAGATCACATGCCCTAATCAGAGGACCTAGCATTTTGATCTATGTACACTGATATCTAAATGGTCAATTAAGGAAAGGAGGAAAAACACATTTTTTTAGTGATTGTAGTGAAGTTTTGAAAAATTGCTTGAAATTTTTAGATCTTGGATCCCTAGATCTAAAGAACACGGTATTTAAATAATTTTATGCTTATTTTATTAGTATATAGTCATACATACATATTTTATTTAATATATTTAATATTTCCTTAAATTATCATTTTACATTTATGCAAATAATTTATTTTAAATGTAGATAACTCAATAATCTAAGTATGATTTATTATAATTAAAATAACGAAAACACTATCCATTTGTATGGATAGTTTGAATTTTGGCATTTTTGTGTAACCTCTATAGTACTTCACCTAAAAGTAATGTAAAGGATATATTGTGACCTTAAACAAATTTTTTAATTTTGACACATTGTAATAATAGAAAATTAATCTGCAACAACTCTAAAAGAAGGATATGTAACAATTACAAAAGAATATCCATAACTACAAAAAAAGGATCTGTAACAACTACAAAAGAGGAATCTTTAGTAACTATGGAAGAATGATCCATTCATTCATAACAAATAAAATATTTTTGTGTAAGGTCATAAAAGAGGGTATATGTCATAGTATATTTTTACAAATATCTTAAGGACCCATTCACATATAACTTGAGAACAAAATGTTTCCTTAAAATTTTTTTACATATTAACTTGCCTGATACATGTCAATTTATGTGAACTTTATACATTTATAACTATATATAACTAATCTAATCTATATCGAGAAATATTGGTACTCTGATCTACTTATAAACACTAAAATCTTGATACCAACAAGTCATGTTGCCCAAAAACAAATATTAAAATTTTGCATTCAATATGTATCATTGTGTGTTAACAAAATTATACCTTTGCAAATAAATCTCAAACATGTGCATTAAGTGTGTTTCATGAGTTACCCAAATTATGCCCTTAATTCTTATGTTGAAAAGGTAGTTAATCTTTACTTTCCATTACCAAAATGTTATAAAGTTTATATGTGGTCATAACACTTTACTTTTAGAGGTTAGATTTTAATCCAAATTTCCAAGTTAATCTTTACTTTCTGTTACCAAAATGTTATAAAGTTTATTTGTGGTCATAACACTTTACTCTTAGAGATTAAATTTTATTCCAAATTTCCATCAAAACCATATTTTTTGAGAATCATATTAACTATAATTGTTAGTAGAGAACCTCATAGTATATAAAATTGTAGAGGTTTAAAATATTACAAATTGTTTTTTCATATTCAATGACCCTAGCCAAAAAAAAGTACTTGTTTGAATTGAATTTGATCGATTTTTTTTTGGCTCTTCTTTATGAACAAATTAGTCTTAGTTGATTATTTTATTTGAAACAAACAAAAAAATTATGTTTTTTTCAAAATCATAAAATAGAGTTTGTGGTGAAGTAGGTTTTTCTAAAGATCTTAAGAATCACATTTACATGTAAATTGAGGAGAAAATGTTACATTTACACTTGTTATATATTAACTTATTTAATACATGTTTTATGTTTCAAGTCTCTACACTTACAGTATCCTAAAACACTCTGTGGCCTTAATTTATGTTCATTTATATTGGTTTTATATATTTGTCTATGTATAGTTTATTTGGCATAAATCAATAAATATTGGTACTTTGGTCAGCTTCCAATCCCTAAAATCTCGTTTCCAACTCTCTATATTTTAATTTAAGACATTTTTACAAGAGTGAAGTGCACAATCATGATCATATTCTTCAATCAGATCTTAATTCATGGGTGGCAGTCCTCACAAATTTTGTTACAAGTTTCTAGGTTCAAGTTTTTATGAGTCATCCTAAAGCTATCCAACCCTGTCCCCCTAATTCAACTCCTGCTAAGTAAGTTGAACATGCTTAAAAAACCAAGGGCTACTCAACATAAAAATGGATTTTTTTATGGTAAAGGGACAGTCTCTATCGACATCCTCTTCCATGGACCTCCCTGCACCTTCTCAAAGCTCTAGGACATGAACATGAGTTTAGGATTTTCCTACCACATTTCTTTAATTTTGGGTGGCCAAGAAAATTGGATGTAATTTTATGCTTACGAATATGGATTCTTAATTCAATACAAGCCAAAAACAATTACTCATGTGGATTACTCTACTTTGGAGTATTACCATGCTTAACATATTGATGAGGGATCTGATTCATAGCTCCAATCCTACCACCTATTGTGTTCTTTTTTTTTTGGTTGTGATATAAGGCATGATTACACTCTAGATACATAATTATTGTTGTGTGCTTAATTGTTTTAAAAATATTAGAGTTATATTCCTCAATAATAAAGGGGCTAAGAAATGTAAATCAATAAATAAATATACTTTAATTAACCTACTAATTTGTGTAAACAGATAGTATTTTTTCCTTTTCTAAATATAGTAGGGAGTGAGAGAGATTAGAACTTAGCTTATTCTAGCTGATCTAGACTGAGACAAGGTCCGATACTAGAGAAATATGATAGATAAACAATTGAAAATAGGTCCTTGGACTTGTTTTCTTAATTAGATAAGAGCACCAAAAATAACACACCCTATTGTCTGCTGTTGTAGTCCTATTTCAACACTATTGTCCTGAGGCTAAAAGCTTTTGGGTTCTGTTCAAAATGCTTATGTTAGCATGTCACTAAAATTTCATAGTTTGGGACCTCACAGGGCTCACTGTGTACCTGTTTTAATCTTAAAAACTCTTAGGAGCTCCTAGTGCTTGAACTTGAATGCAAACTTGGGAAAGAGAGAGAATGGGTTAGTGTGTAAAGGATATGATAGTTTCACTTCACACCCCATGTGTGGGCACGCTGCTTACATACCAATACTTTGAAGAGGGATCAAGCTAATGTAGTTCTCCCATTAAAGTGCTTGGTGCAATTTGTGTACGATCAATGCAACTAAAATGTAAAATTGCATGTGCTTCAGCTAGCTAGGGACTGGTGTAATGACTTGAGTAGGATTTGAATAATATTGAAAAGTTGTATGCAAATAATAGGGAAGAGTGCTTGAGTGTACTTGCTTATATTCTTGTGTCTCTCTTGAAAATGAGTGCCAACCCTTCTAAATAGACTTATCATGGCCTTTTATAGTGAAATAAATGATCATGGGTTAAATGAATTTGCATTAGGCCGATTAGGGAAAATATAAGGAACTAAAAGAATTTGACTGTTAGGACAAAAAGTGAACCTGAATAATAACATCAAAAATAGGACACTTTGGGTTCCAGTGCTCTTGTCCTATTTAGGCATTATTGTCTAGAGGGAAAAAAACCTAAGGGCATAGATCTGGGCTTGAAAGGGCTACCTGGGTCTAAAAAAACTAAGTTTGAAAAGCTTTGGATGACTGGGAATCAGTGAAAGAAGTAGCCTAGAAGGGTTGTGTGAGCCAACAGGAGGACCTATGGACTAGTTGTTTTAGCCATACTGAATTTGTATAATTTCACATTTTACATGACTACATTGTCACCCGCTTTTATTCTAGTGATGCAACAAAGTAAAATAATAGGATAAATTAAAATAAGAAGTATACCTAAACTTACCTGTAAGGGTGAAGCTCATGAAGTTGTGTGATGTTGGATGTGCATAGAGAGAGCACACTGTGAATTGTGAGTCTATAATGAAAACATAAAGAAGATCAGTTCTTACTAGATATGCTATAATCTAAAATAAGAACGTACAAGAGCTGAGTAAGAGGAAGAGAAAGGAATGAATACACCTCATTGAGTACGTGAACCAATATAAAACCTATTGTGATGCTATAATGTGGATGATGTTGAGTGTGTGTTGAATCAAGAGTAATATCATGAATGGAGCTGAGTGCTCAATTCCCCAAAAATTGGCTCAAGAATGCAAAGGCTAACCCTTTGGCTCCATCATCACCAACTATGTAAATTTAATGAATCATGTATGTGCTAATTGATGTTTAGACTATGTGTCCAATCCCTCTGAATAGGTGGCAAGAATGCAAAGTTTAGCTAGACCTTTGGCTCCATTTTTGCCCTATGAATTGAAGCTATGAAGTGATACTGGTATAGAATAGATATCATATGAGATGGCTCATGGAGCCCATGGATGTTCTAAAAATATGACAATATGACATGGATAGCCTGAATAGATACTAGAAACTAAGCCATTCTTGGCCATTTCAAAAGATGGAGGTTAGGCTTGTATGAAAGCCTCTCTAAAACTGATGCAAATTGATTATGTGAAAGCCAACTCGGTAACTCAAAAAGATAAACTTTTATGAAAGTTTTACCCAAATGTGATGCCAACCACATGCAGATGGAGTAAGGCACATAACTGTTGAGAATGTCTAGAATAAACTTAACTCAAAAATAAAAGAAGATCAATGTGTCACGCACATTGCCCCCAATCACTAATGTCTGGAACATGGATTTTGATCTAAAAGTCATGCCAACTACCTAATCTAAATTGAAATTGAGAACCATCATACTGTGCATGATAACCCACTGTATTTGAGAAAATTGTACTAAAACTACTAAATCTGACTGATCTGGAAGTGCAAAAACTATCCCTAAATTAAATTTTTTTCTTGTTTCTGTAAAGCCTAAGTGTTTTTTTGCCTGGACAGGAGTGCAAAAATGTGGACACCCCTATGCTTGGTGCTACTATCCATTTCCAACATTGTTGTTCAGTGTGAAAACTAGCTGTTGATCTAAAATTATCACTATTTTTCTACTCTAGTTTGATCAATTTGACCTTTGGATTCGGTATTGAGTGTTCTAAATGCTACCATTTTGACTATTAAGAGGTTTTATCTCTATGAAAAACCCCTATTTGATCTTCTAAGTGTAGGAATCATGAACCTGTAACAACTTCCCTCAAAATAAAAGAGTCCTGCAATTGTGTTAAATTGTATAGATATATGATATAACATTGAATATTTGACAAGATATTTCAAGATATAGCAATATTTGTATTGATAAATTTTTAGATCAACAGGGGTATGCCTAGATAGATATAATAATGTGAAAGCATGCACATAGTACTAGACTAGAACTAGAAATGTTAAATATTAGTTGTTAGTTTTTAGTTTGTTAATAAGCATGGAGGGATAGAGCATGATGTCTATCATAGCATCCAAGAAGCAAGATAAATTCATGATTAAAATCATGGAAGTACACATAGTGAGGAGAAAACAAGTATATAAATCAAGAATCAAGAAGCATACCAAGGGTGGCTAAGTGGCGACACAAACAAGGGACATGGATACATGCCACTCAAACTGGAAGACAAGCATGGAAGGCATGTTCAAATGCCACATACACATACAAGTGGAAGAAGCAAAGTTGGCACAAGGCCATAGGCACATAGAAAACTACAAGGAAAATACATTGGCAGATGTCCAAAGGCACACACATGAGTAGAAGGAAAATACATTGGTAGATGTCCTAAGGCAAAAATAGAGGACAAGTAGGAACTAGAAATGCAATCACATAAGCTACGCTAAGCAAGGAATGAAAGCTAAATTAATAACTAGAAAATACAAACACATGTAACTAATCAAAGCAAATGTGAAAGTATGTAAAACATGTGTAGTACAAGACTAGGTATATGTTAATAAATACACAAGTGTTAGGTACTAGTGAAATGTTGATGTAGTAATCTGTGTCATCTAGTAAGGAATGTGCATCAATATGATAACTCAGAGTGTGTAGTGTAGGAATGACATAACCTGGATGGTGTCATCATGTATAATATTCCCCCAATGGGTATGTATATCGATGTGTGTCTCGAATGTAGAAGTAGAAATGCCACCTCGATGGGTAGAGTGAAGCAATCAAAGAGCTGGATGTCACTGCGCACACTCAAAAGAGATCAAATAAAGCATAGTAGTGTAGATAAATCAACATACAATAGCATGAAATACCAAATGTAAGTCCTATCATGATAGTAGTAATGTAAACATGGATGATGCATACAATCAAAAACATGTTTTTGGTGTTTTTGAATGTTTTTGTATTTTGAAGTGTTATATTGTTTTTGTATATTTAAAAATATTTGAACTATGTAAAATCAAGTAAGAGATAATATGTACAATAAATGCTAGAAATAAATGATACTAATTGATGAGTCTTGAATTAGACTCCCTGTCATGGTGTCCTATATCCAATAATGGAATCATGCATGATCGTGAGGCACAATGGAGTGTTTGAGATTATGTAGCTAAAATCTATGTACATTGTAACTACTCTAAAATATCTAAATTGGAAAGTGAATGTGGGGTCACCTTGTGACTCTAATAAGTGGATGCAATTGTAGGTCTCTTAGGGACCCATCTAAAAGTAGGAGAAGAAGCTATGTGAATAGGTGCTCTTTGTGTAGTTGTATGTGACTGCAATATAACTGCTCTAAGTGTGAAAATTATTGTTGGAAACTATCTAGGATCTTGTAACTATGGGGTGTATGAACCCTCTATACTATTGATGTATGTCATAACTATGTCTGACTCTAAACTGGACGCTGAACTGAAACTAGAGTGGAAACTAGAATAAGTGGAAGAACTAGAGCTAGTGATTGTAAGCTAGTAGATGGCTCTGAAGTGGGGAGTGGTGACTCATAAGAAACTTTACCAACTATAATAACCTGATTAACATGAATGAATTTCATGCATTTGTGAACTATAGAAGGTATTGCCTTAATTTTTTGAATCCATGGTCGACCAAACTCCTACACTGGGAACTATAGTGAATGGTGTGGCCATATATATAGGACAAACCTATAATAGAAGTACTATCTCACCTAATGAACTCTGTATATGCCCATTGAAACCACTGATAATTATGTCTATTGGAGTTATATCCTAATCTAAATAACCCAAATGTTATAGAACTGTGAAAGTACATATGTTAAGACTAGAACCATTGTTGATGAGTACACTACGAATAGGTTGATTCTGAACATGTGCTCTGATAAATAGTGAATTGTAACCTATATTATCCTCAATAATCTCATGCTTTGAAAAAGATATCAAAGTCCTAGTTGGAACTTTGGACTCATACACCCGTATCATACCACTCAAAGGATGTGATTCCATTGAAGGTGCCTGGTATGTATAGTGAACACCTGATGTGTCCCCTTGCTCTTGTTTAGAATGTTATGGAAATGGATCTAAGAAAATTTTCAAAGCTTTATCCTATGTTTGTTTTACCTTTGGAGGCTCAACTGAAGTGCCCAAATCAAATATATTATCATCAATCAAATCCTATATCTTATGTCACAAAATAATGCATATGTTTGTTGTATTGCCTGGTGCCCTATGAAAGTTGCAAAATGAATACTAATCATATCCCCATGGAAGAGGATTTTCTAGATCTACTTCTCCAATAGGAGGGATAGTGATAAGGTTGTTCCAATAACTATTGTAAAACCCTGACTGGAGGAACTAGTAGATTGGTAAATGCACAATGAAGAGTTACCGATAGAACCACATGTTGAGGGGGCTCAGAAGTTGCATTAATTGTTGGTTGATTTTGATTCTTATTATCATTGATTTTGACCTTGTATGGGACTTTGTTTTTACTCTTATTAGCTGTGTTTGGGATACTTGAATACTTAAGTTTTCCCATTGAAATTATCTTGACTTCTCTTCTTTTGAGTGTATGACATAATTCAGTGAAGAAGGAGAATATTTTGAATAGAATAGATTCATGTAGTGCTAGTAGAAGGCTATGTTTGAATATGTCCTACAGCTCTTGATAAGCCATGGGGATGGTTAACTTAGCTAAAATAGTCTTGTATCGAAGAACATAATCCATGAAACCTTATCACCAATGTTGATACCGAAATGTGCTAGGAACATGTTTACTAAAAGATTTAATGCCATGACCGAATGATTCGGTAGACTATAAAACCATTATAAGGTATAATGTTTTAGGCTTCATAGAAAAAGTTTGGTAAGTAGCTAGTCATTGCGTACATAATCCAAACATGCTATGTGAAAATCTCTCAAATGTGTCTCTAGATCACCCTTGCCATCATAAAGAGTAATCTTGGGTTGAACAAATCATTATGGCAAGGGTGTAAAAGCAATGTGGCGTGCCAATGGTGTATGCAGTAAAGCAAAAGAATCTAATCCCTATGTAGGTCTATAAATACCTTGCTCAAGATGTTGCACCTTGGATTGAAAAGATATTATCTCTTGCACAAGGGTTGCCACATCAGGAGATAGGGGTGTACTAGCTATAGATGGTGGGATGGAAGAAGGTTGGGTTACTATAGGGGGTTGTTGAGAATTAGTTTCCCCCATAATGTTATTTGAAACTATCTACTTTGAATGACTGGAAGATTCAACTTGTTTAGCCTTTTTTATTTTCGTAATAGATTGTAGAATTAGTGTATGATCTTTAGGTTATTCTTTAAGTCTTTCTCTAAAATTTTGTAAAACCAAATCTTTGTTGAGGATAACTTCATCATCAACAATCTATGGAAGTAGCTCATTGTCCAATGTGGTGGAACATGAACATCTGTATGTACCTCATCATTGTTGTTCTTGTATTGCTCATGGTCAGAGATATTTTGATCAAAATTTGTATAGTCTGTATGTGTAGCATCTATGGAAAGAGTCTGACCTATTTCTTTGTCCACTGTATATGAGTGAATTGAAGGAATCTGGGTGAACTCAGGAGGATTGCCACTAAGTTTTTCACTTCATCTTGAAGGAAGAGATGCAAAGAACTTAGGTGGCATAAGGAAAACAAATTTGATGATAGTAGCAAAAATTAAAATGATATAAACTAAGCAAGGAATTCGAATATGCATGAGAAGGATACAGGACTCTGAAACATGTAAGGTGATACCTCAACAAGCAAAAAAGAGATAATACATGCAACTAGGGATTTTTTGAATTTGAAATTGATTCTTTGATTTAGATATGAAACTAAAAATAAAGAAAATTATCGGAATATCCCTGAAAAATAATTAGGAACTAGTTGATGCAACTAGGGTTTGAAAAGATTTTTTTTTAAATTAGTGTGATAATTTTAAAAATTTGTAGAATTTAGCTTGAAAATTTTACAAAAATCTAAAAATATTTCTAAAATTAATAATATATTTTTCCTAGTGGTTTGAAAGTGTTTGTATGCAAATTGGACCTAGTATGTGAAAACTAGGGTTTGGGTGAATTTATGTTGGGAGGATAAAAACCGAAAGCACACAATTTGATTACTAAACCAAGCAACTTAATATGCGGAAATTAACCAGATTCACGAAGTAACTAGAATTCAGAATAACACAAGATATGAGAGACAATACACAAATTGTATTAACACTTTATACAGAAAAGAATACAATAAAGAAGATGCCACTTCTTCTCCACCACCTTACAGAGGTTTCCCACACCTCAAGTGAACAGTAATTCTCCTCCCCAAAGCTCTCCCTCTCACAGGTCCCAACACCCAACTCAAATACAGAGTTGGTGTTCACCTCCCGTGCTCCACGCACACCACAAGTGCTCCACGCACTCCACAAGCACTCCACGTGCTCCACAAGTACTCAAGGTACTTCAAGTAGATCTCCCATGAATCTGCAACACCCTGCAATTCAACAGACCATACTTATGGAAGGAACTCCCTTGCCTTCCTCTTGCTCTATCCGAGTACACACCTGTACTCCAAGTAGATCCTCCCTGATACTGCTCCCTGTTGTGTTGCTGTCTATATGACCTTGCACACCTGCAAATCAAACAATGGTTCTATTCACCTGTGAACCTCAACCTTGCACACACATACACCTGCAGATCAATGATCTTACTTACCATGTAGATCTCCTATATAGGCCATGCACCTGTGACCAAGATCCTACACTCTTGAAGAATCCAGCTGACTCTCCAATCCAGCACCAACACACCTAGTACTGAGGCACTAGGAGGAACGCACCATTACTCTACCTCACACACAGAAGGAGCTTATAATTATGCTCTCTTACTCCCTAGCACACTTTTCCAATACAACCATGAGTCTATTATATAGATCTCATCCAAACAATGATTAGACATCTAATTACAATAATTAGATCCGCAGCTCTCAGTCTAAAAATAGATCTCTTCATGCAAACACTTGGTTCGTTAGCTAACTGCCCGTAATCAGCTCGCAGTCGAACCACACAGGCGACCGACGCCGGTCCCTGTCCGCCTGGAGGTGACCGACGTCGGTCGATATATGACCGACGTCGGTTGCTTCTCTATGCTCTCCCGCCGACGTCGGCTGATCAGACCGACCCCAACTTCTTCTGCAACTCAGCAACCTTCAGCAACCTCCTCTCCTGTTTGCATCAGTGAAGCTTTTAGCTCCACAATCCTAACAATCTCCCACTTGGAGATAAACAGCTGCACTGTACCTGTACCTGTACTCCGTCTAATCTATTTCCTGGTTTGTATCCCTCTTCAAGCTCCCACCTGAAGACAACCCACCACACATCCCGTGGTGTACCACCTGTCATCCGAATAACCTGCCACATCCGAACCTACAACACCTGTAGTGAAGTCCTGACCCTGCATAGCAACACCTGCTGCCGGTCCCTCTCAGAAAAAACTGAGAACCCACTTCCCCGAATTGGCTCCTAACTCTCTGACAGCTCCCACTGCATGGGAATACTCAGGTCTATACCAGACCTCATGTGATTTCGGACACTGTACCTGTCCAGCCCTTAGTGTGCTCCGGCTCTGTATCCTGAACCTCGCCAACACCTGATTCACATCAGCTCCCACTCGAGACAAAATCAACCTGTGATCTCCATGTCTCCCATGTCAAAGAATTCTGCTGCTCCAAACTCCACCTGACATGCCACTGAACTAATCTTACCCTTAGCTCAGCAAAACCCTGTATGTACACCCCTGCTAGCTAGCATACTATCCACATAAAGCAACAGAATGATGTCATGACTCATCATCCACCTGGTAAGACAAACCACAGTAGTTACCTGACACTGACTGAAGCCATGCTTCGTCCTCCACCTGTCAAACCTGGTACCACTGTCCTGCAGCTCCACAAGACCATATACCCGATCTTCCGTCTCACGTATCCGTTCTCTCTATTCTTCTACTAAGGTATCCATTCGTCTCTGTGCTTTTATACCTGCTGGCAACTCTACCAAAACTCCCCTGTTTGGTTCTCCTCCAAGGAATCACATCCTCATCCATGCCAAGCTCACACCTGTTTCCTGGATCCTACCTGCTCTACAGTCAGCAACATGTATAAAGAAGAGGAACAATGAATTTGAGGGCCTACTTACGCCTTCAGTCCTCCGTATGGGTGTTTGAGACTCCTTGACAGCGTGCTGTCCACCCAAAATCCGTTTACAGTGACCGACCTCGGTCACCCCACAGTCTGCATCCGACCGACGTCAGTTCCATGCGTCTGTACCTGACTACCAACCTGCCAGCGCTGGTGTCCATGCTGCCGACGTCGGTCCTCCTAACCGACATCAGTCTTACATACTGCCGACGTCGGTCCCATGACCGACATCGGTCTTACCCTGCCCGACATCGCCGGCTTCGGTCTGCACATGACCGACATCGGCATCTGTCTGTTCGACGCCGGTTCCTTCTGACTGACATCGGTACCTGTGTTCGCCTGTGAGTGATGACTTTTTACCCGCGAGCTTCTTTGAATCAAAACCCATGTCCAAACTGCCCTGCTCATAAGTATCCAGCCACATCCACTGGGTTCTGTCCGCCATCTCCTCCATAAACACCAAGGCTTTCCAGTTCTTAAGCCTGTCAAATATATCTATCTTCTGCTTAAGAACATGCATCTCCTTCCTGCTCATGTGACCAAGCCTACGAAGCCACGTCTCCGCAACAAAAGAAGAATCAGTAATATAAACAAGTAGATAAAGGATACCTGTTTTCTTACCACCAGCTAATTCAAGTGCATCCGCTGTGAGAGTTCTTGTGCATCTCTCATCACCCAATATTTCTGAAGAAATTAGCCATATCTCCAAACCTGGGACCTGCATGACCTTCATCAACACCTGTGTGTTGGCCGCCTGCAATTTCAGCTTCACTTCCCCTATGCCAATTCTTTGGCAAGGCTCACCAGCTCCTCTACCTAGGGCTGCATGGAAAGAGGCAACCGAATCTTTTATCCAAGATTCAACTTTATCCAAGAACCCTGCAAACACATCCTGTGCAACAACACCTGCTACATCTGTATCTTCAGTTTCTTCATGTTGATCTGCTACCAACCAACAATAATCTTTTACCTGCTCTTTCTTTCCATAGGACCGTGAGTGACCATCTGTGCTTTTCAACTCCTCCATTCTTAGCTTACTTTGATCTGCTGTTGCTCTACTCCCACTCGATCAGAAACCCCTGAGAGTGACCTGTAACCAAACACAAAACCTGATTCCTCCAACCTTAGCTCTGATACCACTAGATGGTATCAAGCTATGAGCCAACAACCTTGCTCTGATACCACTTGTTGGGAGGATAAAAACCGGAAGCACACAATTTGATTACTAAACCAAGCAACTTAATATGCGGAAATTAACCAGATTCACCAAGTAACTAGAATTCAGAATAACACAAGATATGAGAGACAATACACAAATTGTATTAACACTTTATACAGAAAAGAATACAATAAAGAAGATGCCACTTCTTCTCCACCACCTTACAGAGGTTTCCCACACCTCAAGTGAACAGTAATTCTCCTCCCCAAAGCTCTCCCTCTCACAGGTCCCAACACCCAACTCAAATACAGAGTTGGTGTTCACCTCCCGTGCTCCACGCACACCACAAGTGCTCCACGCACTCCACAAGCACTCCACGTGCTCCACAAGTACTCAAGGTACTTCAAGTAGATCTCCCATGAATCTGCAACACCCTGCAATTCAACAGACCATACTTATGGAAGGAACTCCCTTGCCTTCCTCTTGCTCTATCCGAGTACACACCTGTACTCCAAGTAGATCCTCCCTGATACTGCTCCCTGTTGTGTTGATGTCTATATGACCTTGCACACCTGCAAATCAAACAATGGTTCTATTCACCTGTGAACCTCGACCTTGCACACACATACACCTGCAGATCAACGATCTTACTTACCATGTAGATCTCCTATATAGGCCATGCACCTGTGACCAAGATCCTACACTCTTGAAGAATCCAGCTGACTCTCCAATCCAGCACCAACACACCTGGTACTGAGGCACTAGGAGGAACGCACCATTGCTCTACCTCACACACAGAAGGAGCTTATAATTATGCTCTCTTACTCCCTAGCACACTTTTCCAATACAACCATGAGTCTATTATATAGATCTCATCCAAACAATGATTAGACATCTAATTACAATAATTAGATCCGCAGCTCTCAGTCTAAAAATAGATCTCTTCATGCAAACACTTGGTTCGTTAGCTAACTACCCGTAATCAGCTCGCAGTCGAACCACACAGGCGACCGACGCCGGTCCCTGTCCGCCTGGAGGTGACCGACGTCGGCTGATATATGACCGACGTCGGTTGCTTCTCTATGCTCTCCCGCCGACGTCGGCTGATCAGACCGACCCCAACTTCTTCTGCAACTCAGCAACCTTCAGCAACCTCCTCTCCTGTTTGCATCAGTGAAGCTTTTAGCTCCACAATCCTAACAATTTATTGAAAATATTTCAATTAATTTATAGTTTTATAATTCTTAAATTTAGGAAAAATCAAAAAAATATTTCAAAAAATCAAAAATTATTAGCCCTAGGGTTTCTAGGTTTTTTGTACGAAAATTCAAAGTAAGTTCGGATCACCAAATGTTTTATTGTTTTCAAAATATTAGAGTTATATTCCTAAATAATAAAGGGGCTAAGCAAAGTAAATTAGTAAATAAATATACTTTAATTAACCAACTGATTTGTGTAAATAGATAGTATTTATGCCTTTTCTAAATATAGTGGGGAGTGAGAGAGATTAGAACTTAGCTTATTACGATTGATCTATATTGAGACAAGGTCTGATACTAGAGGAGCATGATAGAGAAATAGTCAGAAATAGGTCCATGGACTTCATTTATTTATTAGATAGGAGTGATGAAAATATAAAACCCTATTGTTTGGTGTTGTAGTCATATTCCAATGCTATTACCCTGAGGCTGATAGATTTTGGGGGTCTATTCAGAATGCCTGTGTTACCCTATCACTACAATTTTAGGGTCTAAGACCTCACATAACTCTCTATTTCCTATTTTAATCTTCAAAAATCTCAAGAGATCCTAGAACTTTAACTATAACACAAACTTGAAAAAGAGAGAGAAGGGGTTAGTGTGTAAATGATACGTTGGACGCACTTCACACCCTGTGTGTGAGCACACTACCTACATACCAATACTCTGAAGAGGGATAAAGCTAATGTAGTTCTTCCATTGAAGTGATTTGTGCAATTTATGTATGATCAATGCAATTAGAATGCAAAATTGGATGTGCTTCAGCTAGCTACGGACTGGTGCAATGACTTGAGTAGGCTTTGAATAATATTGGAAGGCTATATGCAAAGAATAAGGAAGAGTGCTTGAGTGAAATTTTTTGTATTCTTACATATCTCTTGAAAATGAGTGTCAACCCTTATAAATGGAATTAGAATGGCCTTTTATAAGGAAACAGATGATCATGGGTTAAATGAATCTGTGTTAGGCTGACAAGGGAAAAGATAAGGAACTAGAAGAATCTGACTGTTAGGACAAAAAGTGAACTTAGACAACAATGCCAAAAATAGGACACCCTATGTTCTATCACTTTTGTCCTATTTAGGCATTGTTGTCAAGAGGGAAAAAGACTTGGGGGGATGAATCTGGGCTTAGAAGGGCTGCCTAGGTCTAAAAAAACTAAGTTTGGAAAGCTTTGGATGACTAGAAATCAGTGAAAGAAGTAGCCTAGAAGGGTTGTGTGAGCCAACAGGAAGACCTATGGATTAGGTGTCTTAGCCATACTGAAGTTGTACAATTTCACATTTTACATGACTACATTATGCATATTTGATTAATTATATGCACTTTACAGTGTTTCATTTTTATTTTTTTGAATATTAAAAACTATACATTAAAAGTATATATATACACTTTCATATTGTTCTACTTTTATATGTACAATTTAGATCAATGATGTAATAAAATGGATCAAATATTTATACATTAATAAGGTTGAAATTAATATTAAAAAATCTCAAAAAAAATTTAACTTATATTGCTACAACATCTAATCTGAGTTGGTTCTTGTTAGTACCATACAACAAAGGGCATGCATGACTCCTTTTATTCATCTTCATCCTAGAGTTCACAGTGGTACTAGTTACCATCCTGCTCCCATTATTAACCCACATCTTATTTTGGATTATGTGGTCCATGTTTTCACCACTTAGAGAGGTAGGGTGCCATTCCATGTGCAACATAACACAAGTAATCAACATGTTCCTCCTCAACCCCCTCCACCTCCCATGAATTAAGGCAATAAACACAAAGCATATCAACTGATCAACTAAAGAAAACCCTTGTTAATATTTATAATTTTGAGTTATTAAAGAGATAAATGGTTTACAAGGATATATTATATGAAGCATTGTGTGAGACAACTCTCCTTAAGGACACATAATTGACTTATTTTTCTTTTGGGTATGTGCACGGAGTTAGGGGATAATTCTGTGCACATACCCAAAAACACGTATGAATTATAAAATAACGCATACGCATTATTTTTAGAATGCATTCATGTGATGGATCATAATACCTGATCCATAATGCATACACATTATAAAAACTACCCAAAAAAAATAAAAATAAAAAATAAAAAAATAAAACCCAATTTCTCTCATTTTATTTTGCTTCCCATTCACATTTTGTTGATTTATGATTGCATTTTGCCTTCTATATCTTCCTTTTACCCTCTATCTCATGTTTTTCCCTCCAGCTCATGTGGAAATCATTGATTTTACTCCTGCATTAATGAGATCTATGATGCCACCACAAAAAGGAGGTAGGTTTTGTAGTTTAAATCATTTTTTTTGAATTTTTTTGAATGTAAATTATATAATTTGATTTGTAATTTTTATCCAATATGTCGGCATGCTCCACCTAACCCTCCACATAATCCTCTACCTAAATCATTGCCCAACCCTCCTAACCCTCTACCTAACCCTCCGCCTAATCCTCCTATAGTTTCACTAGATCCCTTAGACAGTCAGGAGGATATAGTGGCTCACATAGTGGAGAGAAAAATTAAAATTAAGAAGATAATTAGGGGAATAAGGGATCCCACTTCCAAAACCACCACACATATTTTGCTAATACATTAGAGTTAGTATTAGGTCAAGTTGACACAATAATGAGTCAAATTGACAGATAGAGGTCATATATGGATAGCTACAGGGCTTAGTATGCAGACAAATTGTCAACATCTGAGGTGAAGAAGAAAGATATAACAAAAGATCAAATTTATGATTTATTTATTGACCTAGCCACCAATGCCCCATTTCCCATAATGACCAAATGTTTCCCAATCCACCGATGCCATCACAATTTGATTAAAGATAATTTTTGGGAGTGATAGTGGATGGTGTTTGACTATCCACATTATAATAACCATGAGATCCCTTTGTAATTTTTGAGGAAACTCTATCGCAAGTTTTTCCTCAATGAAATTCCAAACTACTTTGACTATGGTGAGTTTCAAGGCCGAGGGAAAGGCTCCACGTAAGATCGGCCAGGTGAACATCATGCACTTACTTAGCCTGCAAGGATCCCTACCCAAAATCCAATTCATCCAAAGATTACCTCTATGGTGAATTAGGTTTTGGAGATAGACACTTTGCATGTGCTTAGTGCGCTTACTGATACACTTATTCATCATACAAGTAGACTTTCAGAGATAGATGCTCAAGATATTCCAGCTAGTGGCTATACTCAACCCCACCCATGTAGATGTTATGGTGTTATATGCATTGGACCTTCAGATGATGATGGTGGTGCTTCAGGGGGCTTGGAGGATATCATCTTAAATGATGAGTTTTTGGCACACACATTTAGTTGGGATACGTTGGGAGTCTCTACACACATGCAGGTATCTTTTATATAAATTTCATGTTAAAATTTTAAGTTATATTTGCAAATTAAAAAGGTAAAGATTAATTTACACATTTAAATTGAATAATATATATGTATTTCTTTTGTGTTCTAGGAGGAGACATTGCCATCGACATCACAACTAGGTAGTGGGCCAACCCCCACTACATCTTTTTGTGTGAGTACGACACCATATACATTTATAGTGGTAAAATTTCAAGTGAATCTTATATACTCTAGATGTACATTCATACACCTTATTTGCTTTATTGATAGATTTTATGTAAGAAAATATAAAATACCTAATATAATTTTGTTGGACTTTTTATTGTTTGATGTATTAACATGGATTGGCGTAGTGTTAGAAACTCATCATCCATATTAAATTTTTTGTTTTTTTTCAATTTGCAAACTATGTTTTTAATAAACAAAATAGCGAGTTAAACATTTGCTTGATATCCCATTATATGTAGTTCCCATAGAAGGTTAATCCTAATCAGTAGGATTAGATGTATATATATAGAGAGAATTCATTTGATAAAAGTTGTTTGGTACAATATATTTCAATCAATTTCCCAATCGAGCATAGTATGTCTTCATCAATATGCACACCACTATTTCATTTTAAATACTGGCCTCATAGCCAACCACTTGATTCTTTGTTAACCTAATCACATATAGTAGTTCAATCTCTATGATCGATATCCAAAATGGTTATAGCTAGCAATTCAATTCCCATCAATTCCAGCTGAGCGTAATAATTTCATCTCTATCTATAGAGTTATAAATTTAGATGGCATAACCTATTGATCCCATTATACCTAGTCAACTCCATTGGTTTGTTGGGAGAGCATCCATTAGATCCCATTTTTTTTTGGGAGAGCGTCAACTATAAACCATAGCCCATGTGTATATGGCATAGGCCTTGCGACCATATACAAATAGGGGACCTCAACCCCATATAGATAAATGGGGTTGAGTAGTTTATTACCACCACCTACTTATGGGGCCCAAAGACCTACTATATCTAGTTAGGGAAGAGGGCCTATCTATATCCATTCAATTTCATCACTCGAGTGATACGTCAACTCTAGAAGACTATAACACCTTTCATCAGGGAAACCCCCCTAAAATGAATATTGAGTGTCGACAAGACTATAGCACCCTTTGTGGACCTCAACCTACTTGCACTATATACATATAGACCTTCCTTTACAAAAATTGAGGGCAATCTAAGGATAGATATTCGACTTAATGTCACCTATAGGGCAACCAAAATCATGCACTTGAAAAGAAGACTGTCCACTCACTTTTATCTCTACAATATTCAGTTCTATTTTCTATATGTTTCTTTAGATTTTGATGAGACTTATTTTATAAGGTTTTAGACACTATTAAAAGGCTCAAGTATAGATGACCCCCCATAAAATAAACCTATCACTCTAGGTGTCTTAACCTAATTAAAACTCAACTTACAAACTTCTCATTAAACACCTATACATGTTACTTGTCTTATCACAATGACTATTTCTAAGGGATTTTTTATCACACCAATACTTAGTTAGACTAAAAAGTAATGAATGTATATAAGCAAAGTATTCAAGGTGTTAACATGATAAAAAATTCAAAACAAATCAATTTAGACACCATAGCTCATAGGACTGTCCTCAACTATACCAAGTCATTGCCTTAAGACAATTAGGCCTAATGACCAAGTAATCAAGTTAAAATCTGAAATACACCCTAGCAAAGTTATACACGTATCCAAACCAGTGTATATAGGTATATATCAAGGATGTTTCAACACCTAACTTGAATTCAATGACTCAATTTCACAAAATTCACTCCAAAATCCTCCCTCATTGTCTTGTCATTCTCCCTTATGAGACTAACATTTCTTGTCTTCAATGTGGTGTTACAAGTCACATGTTGCATATATCCACTTGTCACATTCATGCTTCCCATGACCTTATTATATTTTTTCATAAATTATACAATACTAAGTTTGTTAGCAACTTGTTTAATCAATGAAATTCCCAAGTTATTAATTATTAGGTTGTTTGTTTAGTTGATGACTAGGGTAGACTCTCCTCCATCATTGTGAGTCGAGACAAACTCAGGCATTATTATTGCAATGTCATCTACATAGGCACTCATTGAGGTATGTATATTCACTTTTAATTTTGAATTATAATTTAGTACATTTGTTTTACTAATTTTACTATATACTTTGACAAATATAACTTATATGCATGAATGTATTGTGTATGCAGGGTTGTCATATGACATTTGATAGTCTGATTCAGACAAGTACTATGATAGCTCTTCATTTTTCTTCATCATTTGACATGCCTGTTCATGTAGCTGAAATTAGGACTGACCCAATCTAGCATCAATGGAAAATTGAGGAGGACCATGAGATTGCAGTAAGTGCATGTTTAAATGATTTTTTTATTATAGTTTAAAACATGAGTTTCTTAACTTGGTTGCATGTATACTTGTTAATTTTATAATATTTCTTGTATTTAAAAAGGTTTGACTGTAAGTGATCTATGATCATAGTACATGTAGTCAAACCTTGGAGCAATCTAAGGCATTCGGGATATCTCCATCTACAACCAAGATATCCCAAAGAGAGTCTTCTTCGAAGAAGGCAACGAGAGGGATACTATTTTATGATTAGGATGTTGTAGATGATGTACTTTTTTATATACCTATATATAAATATACACATTTTTGGCATTGTACATGCATATATGATGTATTCACCTGACATTATATACTATGTTGTTAGACATGATGTAATTTTTTGTATGCCTATATGTCAATGCATGTATTATTGACATTGTATGCCTATATATGGCATTCATACATGGAATTATTGTTTGTACATGAATATTTAAGAAAACCAATGAATTAAATATTTTTTTAATCACTTGTGTTCAGAGTATTATGAATGATTGGTTTTGAAATATTCTTAAGGCTTAAAAATGATGAGATTGAGAATAACTTGTTAGGTCAATGTTGCAAATCAGACCCTTATAAGAAATAAAGAATATTAGTGATTGCATTTGAATTATGTTTGTATGTTGATGCGGAGGTATGGAGGAGAAGTATACAAAAACATCATTAGTTGGTTCTAAACCCAACTGATCAAATTCACTTGTTATGGTTTGATTTGAATCTTCTTTCACAAGCTACCTCCTCTTTTGACTTTTTAGGCTTAATTTAGCTTCTTACACCTAGTACTTATTCCTTGTACTCTTAATATCACCTCCTTGATGGCATTGACCTCTGTCCATACATTCACAACACATCATTTACCTCATTCCATTCATGTCTCATTCACAAAATTCCTCTCAATCTCTTTTTAGTTTCTTCCTAGTCACCTTCTTTGGGTCTCAAGGACCAAATATTGGTCTATGTTTCAAGAGCTCAACATGTTTTCACATATGGTCATAGATGATCATAACATACTGGTATAACCCACTCCAAGTACTCAAATAATCTTTGACTCTCATTCCACACCTTATGGACACAATGCTCTCTCAATGCGTGTAGCCTTTTTAACTATATTTTTCCTTTTATACAAAATTTATGATTGATAAAGAGATTATAATGAAATTTATAGGTACACTCCATCCTTTTCCATGTCTATGTCAAATTTCATATCCCAACTCCACCTCTAACTATCACTTCCTCCATTAACTTACCCTTATTTAGGCCTTATTAACCCTATTCCAAACCCTTTGTCCTAGAATCCATACAAAATTGTACAATCTCAGGTTAAATCCTTTTGATTCACCTTGTGCATGTATAGGGGAGCAAGATTACAAAGTTTCATTAAATTCTCATGGTTAAATCTCATGGAAATGCCCAAACCCTAATCTAGGGTTTCTCATTCCCTGTACATACTCTCCAAAGGACCAATTTGACCTTCCCACTGATATTATTTTCTATAAAACATCCTCATGACATTTAAAACATCTCATAACACCTTTATAATGATCAAAAATCCAACTTTGCCTTTATGCCTTTGAGATTGTTTATGGGGATTTGAGCCTACCTGTGGGGATTGCATGAATTTTAGAGTTTGAACACCCTTTAAAGGTGTTTAAGAGTTTTAAAACCATCTTACATACTTTTCTAAGCTTGGAACCATCAAACACACCTTAAAACTCTAAAATTATGCCTACATGAATAGTGACCATTATGAGATATAAAGGGGACTGTGACAAAATGGTGAGCACTTCCACTTGTCATATGACCTTACCAATATTATTTATGGTTATATTAGGTCATGAATACAAATATTACCAAGTTTCAATTAATTTGGATATGTACTTTTGCTTGTAGACCCATTTTACCATAATTTACCTTGAGCTGCCTGCATGCTTCCTTAATGCCAAAACTTGTCTTTAGTCAAAGTTTTGAATGTTTTTAAGAACTCTCCAAGGCCTAAACTACTTATTGGCATCTGGAACTAACAAAACTTTTGGAAATCTCCAATGGTTGCCTTCTTGACTATAAGAGTATTGTGTTAAAATATCATGCACTTTCACTATTTTTATGACATAGAAGATGGAAGGGATGTTTTTTTATGTCATGGATACCATTCATACCATATTTCATGCTTTGATTCAACATGTAGATGCCCCAAACTGACCAATTTCTCCAAGGTAGGTTCCAATGTTGACCGTGATTTGACATAGGGTTGATTTTACTAAAATATTAAATAGTTTCCATTGTCAACAATCTTAAAAAATATATTTAATTGGTATATTAGGTCATAATGAGCCTCTCCACCAAATTTTGTGATTAGATCCGACATATTTTAGCCTGTAGGCCCATTTTTACAAAAGCTAGTAACACATGTCTACTTGGTCAAATTTCAAAAATGAGTCATCATCCTATTTTACCTTGGTTTGTGTCTTATCATTATTTTTTTTCATCTAAAATATCATGGAACCTCTCCTTTCATTATTCCACCCTTGATTTTCTATCTCACAATCTTCCATGTCACCTTGTACCTTCTCAAAAAACCTCATATAACTGCATGTCAATAATACCTAGAGCTTTATGTTATGAGAAAAGGGAGTATTTGGTCTAATTCACACCCATTTATCCCCATTAAGACTGATACTTCATTTTCAACCACATTTTAACCTTTCTCTAACATACTTTGAGGGTATGACTACAAGTGTTCTTTGGAAACCTCTCCTAGCATGCTTGCCTTTGTAGAATCCCACCTCTCACCTTGGACACCACCATCCCACCTTGTAGAAGCATTAGGTGTTCAAGAACATCTCTCAAATGATATAAGATTCCATTGATCCTGAATTCTCATGAAACCTCAATGAAACACCATCATTGGCAAGAAAACCTTCATTTAATATTTATCCTTGGTTTGGAAACCTACGAGGTGTCTTTGATTCTTATATAACATGATGGTCTCTTTAATAAATTTAATAAGCTCCTAAAATGGTCCACACCCTTTGAAAACACTTGAATTAACCCATTTCAAGTTATCAAACTCACTCCAGCATCCCATTTCACATACAAGGCTCATCTTGGGTTTCTAAGGCTTGTAGCCCCTTTTTTGGACATTTCTCCTTGGTTTGACCAATCTATGAACTCTCTTGCAAATATGAGACCATTTATAGATTTTTGACCCTTGAAACACTTTGAAAAGATTTAAACAAACCTACATAGGTATATTTCATGTTTTCTAATGACTGTGACATCCAATTCCACTTGTAAGTGCATTTTCACTACTGTTTCGGAGCATAGAAACACTGACAACAAATATTGTCAAAGTTGAAGCTACGGTCTGAGAAATCAATTTTAGGTGCTTGTTGGCTGAAAAATGGCACTTCTAACACATACAAAGGGGTGGATAACATCCAAGACTAGGTTCTTGGCCTCCCATATGGTCTAGTCGACAAACCCACCACCCATTCTGGGCTCAAGAATACACTTCGCAATACAAGAAAGATGTTGATTTTTAGCCTAACTTCAGGCATACATAAAACTAAAATTATAATTCATATGGAGGAAACTTAAAAAAATTATATGAATTTTAAATACCTATAAATTCAACCTAAATCTATTTTGAATCACATCTAAGAGTAATCCATGGTAGAAGTTACAATAATGGGTCCTAAAATGCAACTTTTTGACAGTGAAGAGATAACTTGTTGACCTCCAAATAGAAATTTCACCTCTGGGACTGACATGTGTAAATACACCACTTTTAATACATATAAATAGGCAAAATACATGTGCTCCAATGACCATGACATCCAATTTTACCTGCAAGTGCATTTTCACTACTGTTCTGGAGCATGGAAACACTGAAAACAAATATTGTCAAAGTTGAAGCTACAATATAAAAACTCAATTTTCATTGCTTTTTGGTTGAAAAATGACATTAAAAACACATAAAAATGGATGGATAACATCTAGGACCATGTTCTTGGCTTCCCATCTAGCCTGGTAGACAAACACACCACCCATTTTGAGCTCAAGAACACCCTTCCCAATACAAGAAAGATGTTGATTTCTAGCCTAACTTCAAGCATGCATAAAAAAAAAAATATAATTCATATGGAGGAACCATAAGATACCTATTTTGAATGGTAAATCCCTCTAATTTCACCCTAAATCTAGCCTGAATTGCCTCTAAGAGCAATCTATGGTAGAAGTTGCAATAATGGGTCCTAAAATGCAACTTTTTGGCAGTGAAGAGACAACTTGTTGACCTCCAACTAGCAATTTTGCCTCCAAAATCGGTAGGTGAAAATACACCACTTTTATCACATCTACATAGGTAAATTAAATGTGTTCTAATGACCGTGACATCCAATTCGACCTGCAAGTGCATTTTCACTATTGTTCTAGAGCACAGAAATATTGACAACAAATGTTGTCAAAGTTGAAGCTACAGTCTGAGAACTTAATTTTAATGATTTTTGGATTAAAAATGGAATTACCAACATGTCCATAAGGGTGGATAATGTCTAGTACCAGGTTATTGGACGCCCATCTAGATCGATCGATAAACCACCACCCATTTTGAGCTCGAGAACGCCCTTCCCAATACAAGAAAGTTGTTGATTTTTTAACCTAACTTCAGGCATACATAAAACCAAAACTATAAGTCATATATAAGAACCATAATATCCTTCCTATGCATGGTAAATCCATCTAATTACATCCCAAATCTAGTCTAAATCACCTCTAAGAGAACTTTGTTGCAGAAGTTGCAATAACTGGTCCTAAAATGCAACTTTTTAGCAATGAAGAGATAACTTGTTGACCTCAAACTAGCAATTTTGCCTCTAAGACTTGAAGGAGAAAATCCATCACTTTGAGCATATATACATATTCAAATTACTTGTTCTTCAATTATCATGACATTTAATTCCACCCACAAGTGCATTTTTACTACTATTATGGAGCATGAAAACAATGATAATAAATGTTGTCAAAGTTGAAGCTACGGTCTAAAAACTCAATTTTTGGTGCTTGTGGGCTGAAAAATGGCACTACCAACATGTCTATAGGGGCATATATTGTTCAATACTAGGTTCTTGGCCTCTCATTTGGCCCGATCATGAAACACACCACCCATTCTGAGCTCAAGAATGCCCTCCCCAATACAAAAAAGATGTTGATTTTTAGCCTAGCTTCAAGCATGCATAAAACAAAAACTATAAGTCATATGGATAAATCATAGGATCCATAAAATGCATGGTAAATTCCTATATTTTCACCTCTAATCTAGTCTAAATCACCTCTAAGAGCAATCTATGGTAGAAGTTGAAGTAACAGGTCCTAAAATGTAACTTTTTGGTAGTAAAGAGATAACTTGTTGACCTCCAACTAGCAATTTTACATACAGAACTAGTAGGTGAAAATCCATTACTTTGATAATGTCCATATAGGAAAATTACACATTCTCAAATTATCGTAACATCCAATTCCACCCACAAGTGTAATTTCACTACTATTCTAGAGCACAGAAACACTGATAACAAATATTGTCAAAGTTGAAGCTACAGTCTGAGAACTCAATTTTTGATGCTTGTTGGCTAAAAAATGATACTTCAAAAACATCCAAAGGGGTGGATAACATCCAAAACAAGGTTCTTGGCCTCCCATCTATCCTGGTCGACAAATCCACCACCCATTCTAAGCTCAATAATGCCCTTCTCAATACAAGAAAGATGTTGATTTTTAGCCTAACTTTAGGAATGCATAAAACTAAAACTATAATTCATATGGAGGAACCATCAGATCCATTTTGTGCATGGTAAATACCTCTAATTTTACCCTAAATATAGTCTAAATCACCTCTAATAGAAATATGTGGTTGAAGTTGTAGTAACGGGTCCTAAAATGTAACTTTTTTGGTAGTGAAGAGATAACTTGTTGACCTCTAACTAGCAATTTTGCCTCTGAGATTAATAGGTGAAAATCCACCACTTTGAACACATCTATATAGGCAAATTACACATTCTCTAGGGACCGTGATATCGAATTCCACCCACAAGTGCATTTTCACTACTATTCTAGAGCACAAAAACATTGATAACAAATGTTTTTGGAAGGCTACAAGGAGAAATAAACTTGTCATGAGCAATTGTTCAGGAGCATAGAAATGCCAAGTAATTTTAGTAACCTACTCTTAGCTTCAATAATATGAAATTATTTACTAATGGTGCCAACCCCATGAAGGTGGAAACTGATTTGGCACCACTAACCTAAAAAAATATATTAGTAAGTAATTAAAGATAAAATTTATGCACGTACTACACACAAAATCAAAAAAAATTGGTAAAATTGATTACATATACATTTTGCAAGTCAACATACCTATTTATTTTAATCCAATGAACCACTTGGATCTGCTCTAATCTTGATAGTATTAAGAATAGCTTCATGGTCTGACTCGCGAACTTTCCATAGATTCTTGTTTTTTGACCTTCCATGATATTTTTGCAATTGAATATTCATTACAAAAACCAAATTTGAATAGTGTAGTATCTTCCTGTGAGTTTCAAAGTCTTCAAACAACCATACATTTGAATTTTTTATAGGATATCATTGAATCCAAGTTCCAATGACTACCATAGACTCAATGGGATAATCAATGTTTTCTCCATCTACAACCGTGGAAGTCATTTTTTTCTTTCCATCTACACACCAACATAAGTAGTAATTTGTTCCCTCTTCATTGTCCTCATCTATAATAACTACAAAAACATGGCCTGTATCATAAAAACCAATTTTTAATGACATTATGAAGATTGATTATGAGAATAAATAGTATATAAATATTAATCTTCTACCTGGCTATACGAGATCGGATATATGGTCAAAGTCATGTGACGATGTCATGTCTGTAAGTTGTAATGCTAGTGGAACCTAATATGTGTTGATTAGAATTAGAGGTCTATAACTCCAATCATCCACCCATTCTTATGACTCACACTCATTCCAAACAAAGTCCATGGATGTAGAATAAAAGCATGCCAAGTGTTGCATATGAATAGTTCAAGAACTTGCATTTGAGCTATGAAATGAGTGGAGCTCACTTGAACTTGTTAGCATCCAATCCTCATAGTTTTCCAATTCTTTTTCCTCCATTAACCAAAAATGTCTATGAATAGTAGAATTTGATTGGGTACCATGACATATGTTCTCATTATACCATTTGACCATAGTTTTTGCATCAATCAAATTAGAAATATTGTCAAATTTCAATTCCTTCTTTGTAATGGCTCTTTTTACACATGCTCTAGCACCATCATGCTCC
Organism: Torreya grandis; assembly: GCA_037957365.1. Taxonomy (NCBI): domain Eukaryota; kingdom Viridiplantae; phylum Streptophyta; class Pinopsida; order Cupressales; family Taxaceae; genus Torreya; species Torreya grandis. The sequence goes on from JARHVA010002300.1 coordinate 612,952, forward strand.
CCTTTTCCATGGCCAACCTTAGTGAAATTTCAAATATGTTTTACACCAGTGGTAACATGCATCCTACTCAACCAATAAAACATTCATGCATTATTGAATTATGATGTGCAATTCTTTGACCAAATGTAATGATGTTTGAAAATAATGTTCCTCTGAGTCAACTATCCATATAACTTCTAAAAACAACCTTGCACATACTCTGTCCAATGTGATTTATCATCACTGATATAAAAATGGTACTCCCTTAATATTTTTTGATCATCCTCTGTACTATTAAGTGCATGCATGAATGCTATATGCACAAATATGGAAATTTGTGTTGAGTTGTAATACTACGATTGAACTTCCATTTGTGGTTTGAATGTGTAATTTTCAACAAAGTTGACTGCTAAAATTATAAAATCAAGTGGGAATGTGTTCTTGCTTAGCTTGAAATTTTCATCCAATCATTTAGCCCTTTGTGTGTGCCTTGCATACTCATAAACAATTTTCTCCATGAATTTGACCATAAATTCTTAAATAGGTATTTCTTTCATAATGAGCTCACACCTTTTAGATTCTTTTCCAGCCTTTACTTGATAATTTATAGATTTGTATTTGCTCAAACCAACTAATTCCTATCTAATTACACTTGTACACTCCTCATGGATACATTTTTTTTAATTTTGGCAATCCACCGTAAATGCTATACTTTCCATCCAAACATGTTTTCTTATAAAAGAACTGTCCATTTGGTCTTTCATAAAAAATATTTGAAATAAATTCCCTAGTTGATTTTGGTAGAACTTTTATGCCACACTCCTGCAAAATGTTGTTAGTATGCAAAGTACAATGAATATGGCAAAAAACATCATAGTGCATTGAAAATTCAACATGTTACCTAAAACAACAAGTGGTGCGTGTGTGATTTATTTTTACATAAAAAGGTTTGGCCATCTCAAAAAATGTTTGATAATAGTAATTTTTAGATGTTTTTCCAAAAACTTAGAGTACAATTATTTTTTACTCATATCCAAAAAAAAATTTGGATGCAGTTTATCATTAAGAGAACTAAATCTTATTGTCACTACATCTCTTGCATTGGGCAAAACTCTTGTATTATCTTTCCAAAATTATGCAAGTAAGTCTTTCAAATCATTGGTTATAGCACTGTCCTTTCGTGGAAGTCTACCAAAGAATGCCTAGAGCTCTTTTGTATTGGGTTCATTAAGTCTTTCACATCTTAAAATTGCTTTCATTAATATTTTTTCCATTTATATCAAGTGTTAAACTTGTTTCTAAAATCATTCATTTATTCCATATTTCAACACTTACTGCACAAGTTGTCATTATGCATTGGACATCATTACAATCTTTGTTAAATGATTTCAAGCCTACAATATGATATACATCATGTAGATTTTCAACAATTTTATCATTTTCATCATCCATGTAAGATGTTCTTAGTCCTAATGTGTATATTATAGGTCTCATCTTAACCAATTTCATCAATGAAACAAATAATTAACATCTTTGACTATCATACTCCAATCTATGAAAGAAACTATCCCAAATTTATTGAGCCAATCTTTTTGAATGGTGGTCAGACATTTTATTATGCAATGGTTTCAAAATATTTTCATCAACTTCAATTAAGTACTTATCTTTTCTATGCACAATTCTTGGAGGTGTTGTTATTGGTGGAATCTGTTCAGAGGTGTTTCAAAATCATTATATGTTTCCATGAAATTTTATTCATTATATGTTTCCATGAAATTTTATTCATTATTAATTTCATCATTATTTGAGTCCATTAAATTTTATTCATTGTTTGTGGGTAAAGTATCATGCATAGGCTCTTCGTCAACAAAATCAAAAACTTTAAAATTTGAATGTGAATTTATAACGTTAGCTAATTTTTTATTGTCAATTTCATCATAATGAAATTTATTATGGTCAGTCTCATCATTATTCAATTCATTATTTTTAATTGCCTCATTATCTAAGGCATTTGGGTCATCAAGGTTAGTGTTTTTACCTTATTTGGAATGAAATGCTTGCATTCATACCTTGTTTTTCTCTCTCAGCTCTTTTTATTGCTCTATTATTTTGTTATTAAACTTTTTCTTCTTCCCTGAATACGAACTACAACCCATTTTGACAAAATCAACCAAGAAAGTACATCAAATGTGGGGTCAAAAAAAAACTACAACCAAGAAAGTACGTAGAATATGCAAAGTACGCAGTGAATGTTTGTGGCGACAACAATCTCGATTAGAGATTAAAATAGATGTTGATAATTAAATTTTTGTTTTTAGTTAAAGGAGTGTGTACACATTATAGGAATGCATACACATTATAAGAATGTGTACGTGTTATAGGAATGCATATGTGTTACTATAAAGCATATATGTTCCTTGAAGTATAGGCATATACTATAAAAACAAGCAAAAAGGCTCATATTCAATGCATAAAATCCACTATAATACTATAATATGATGCAATAAGACTATAATATGATGCATAAATCCCTAATATGATGTAATAATACTATCATATGTTATAATAATGCTATCATATGATGCAATAAGGATCAATATGATGCAATAAGACTATCATATGATGTAATAAGACTATCATACGAAGTAATAAGACGATCATATGATGCATTAAGACTATCATACGATGCAATAAATATATAATATGATGCAATAAGGATATCATGTGATACAATAAGGGTCAATATGATGGATAAATACCTAATATGATGCATAAATCTCCAATACATGATGCAATAAGACTCTTGATAAGACTATGAAGCAATAAGACTAATGAATGATGTAATAAGGCTCAATATGTAAGATGAAACGAGCTAATTTTACCAAAAATCCCATCATAGGTCCTTACAAAACTAGGTGAATAATGGGTTCACAAATTGGCACTAATCACATTCATGAATTTATGCATTTGTGTTGAAATCAGGGAACTTAGGGGTTGTGTTTGTTATAAAATTAGGATTTAGGGTTAGGGGTTTAGTATAATGACTTTGTATATGTGTATATGTCATGAAATTAGGGTTTAGGGGAAATGTACATGTTCAAGTGATAAAATTAGGGTTTACGATCAACATGTCATGAAACATGACCTAATTTAACCCTTTCAATCACATTGTAGACTATAATTTAGGTTCAGTGGGTTAAAATTGGCCACATTTGCATTTGAATTTGTATTTGCATTTTTTATTAAATTATGATCAGTTAAGCCATACATGTTGTATCTAGATTATGCAATTGATTGGGCCATAAATTTGGTTTAGGGGCTCAATTTTGCCCAAACCACATCCCTAATTAAACCAATCAACTAATTGGTTTAATTCATGATAGATATCTAATCGTACTTAATTTTTCCCAAATCATATATCATGCTCTTATAGCTATGTCAAGAAGGGGTTTAAATTGGTCTCCCATGCCTCATCAATTGAATTGCCCCTATACTTGAACCTTATTGTGACATGTGTGTGCCTCATACACCTAAAAGTGTTAAAGTTATCATAGATGCATTAAGTCCTTGAATTTTTAGAGTTGGCAATGCCCTAGGAGGTAAAATATAATTAGATATCACCACGTATACCTCGTACATGCTCAAAAGTGCTAGCACTATTAGAGGTATTAGGCCTTAGAATCATTAAAAAACTATCAGATCCCTATGATGCCTAATCCAATTAGATACATCAGCACGTGTGTATCTTTTACACATATATTTGTGTTAGAGATCTAACTATCACTTTTCTTAGAAGCATCAAATTTGTCAGAGCCTCAGGATGCCCAATCTAATCAAATATTTCCATAGGTGTAGGTCTAGTACACCTGGAGAAGTGTTAGAGTTGTCAAATATGCACATATTTGATACCTAGACATGTCCCATCACCTCCAACCAATCCAACTAAGGCATATTCACAAATTTAGCGTACATACATATAAGCCAATAACATGTTTAAAGACTTACATTAATCCAATCAAATCATGTCTAGTAAATAATTCACATGATATGAGCCTTTGACTTGTCATTACTATATGAAAATTATCCTAAAGAGCCCTTTAAGGTCCCATCTGAATTGAGCAAGCACTGAATGTTATTAGTTTTCTATGTATGTATTCAAATTATTTATATCTCTCTACCTTAAATTACCTCTAGTTCTTAAAGTACATTCATATTAAGTCCTACACACAAAAGACAACATAATGGACTCCTCAACCTCAAATCCCAAGTTGGAGCAAGAATTTTGAGATGTACTACTTTCTTGTAGTCCACATCATAAGGTTGAAGCTCATTACAATTCCATATGAACAAGATGATTGAAGATATATGTACAAAATATATAATCTTGAAACCTTTGATGAGGGGGTGCACACTAGTATTTAATTCTAATCAACCATTTATATGAGGTGAGCATTTATCATCCACATGAACAATTATTGGGTCCCTCTTTTCAGCATCATCCTTGAGGGTAAGTAGGTCTCAGATTTAGGGGACACTATCACCTTTAATATATCTTGAATAAGCTCAATAGAGCTTGAGCTGGGGTAACTTATACATATCTTGTACTTGGTCAATGTCAGGTCTATGCCACTCTATATTTCTAAATCATATAGGCATCCCTTAATGGTTTCAAACAAAGTCCCTAGTGCGTCCCTAGTGCATTTAGATATTTTCTAAGCTATACATTCATCACTACAAGCAACACATATTAAAACCACATCATCACTAATGGATATATGTGACCATTTCAAGTTTATTGAGCTCAAAACCACATCTTATACAAAACAAAATGTGTACCAACTTGACCAAAATATTTAATAAAAACATGTACATACCTTGTACCCATCATCCTACTTTCCTATCTTACCATCCCAATTACATAGTAAGGTATATAACTCTATAGTATCAGACAAACACCAAATGTTGTCTAGCTTGTTTTTGAGCTTGCAATTATTGCATCAATGGTATGGCTAGGACTAGTCCCATGTCAAAGACACACTTTTCAGATGAGGTGGGAATGGATGGAGTGGTTGATGGTTTTCTCATGTATGATGGAGGGGTAGATGAAGGAGGTGCACGGAATGGAGAATTAACCATATTTTCACAAGAGATCTTAATTTTAGGAAAATTTTGAATAATGTATTTGAATACATTAGTGGAATATTGAATAATTGTAACAATAGAAGACTCTTGTTAGACTTTCAAATGGGACCTCAAAATGTACCTATTGAATTAGATCTACTAAGTGACCTTGGAGGAAACTTAAGGGACTTTATTCAACACATTTTAAGAATGTTTTTGGGACAATCCAAGGCATGATTCATAGGTATTAGGCTCCATTAGATAGCATTCTTCAAATAGATATCCAAGAGAAACACAGTTACACCAAGGGCTCAATTCTTATTTCTACTTACACAAGATTATCTATACTATATAGTCCAATTCAACGGGTTTGCCACTTAAACAAATTAATTAAAAATTTATAAATAAAGGGTTCTGGTCAAATATATCAAAGAAATAATAAAAGGGTAAGATAGGATTTTAGGCAAATAGGATAATATCAATAAAAAACATGAAATTTAAGGGCAAGTGGGATTTTAGGCAAGTAAGGTAGTAAGGTATATCCTTGTCGTACTAGGGGAAAGGTCCCAATAGCTGTGCATGTTCCAATTTTTTAACAAGGATTTTGTTAACATGTGTTTTATTGATGAAACATATTGGTGTATATAAATATTAAAGTGCACCAGAAGCTGAACATGTAAAATCTAATACTTTTTCAACATTTATTCTATAAAATTAAAAGTAACCAATCATATCTTGACAAGTAAGATTCAAGTATTGATACTCTAATGCACAACGATTGGTATTCTAAAGGTTAAGTTTTGTTATAGGTTTAAAAAATGCATTTTATGACCTCTCATGATAAAATCGGTTATATTTTAAAATGTATAATGTGTTAGAGCTTGAAACCTTAGTTATAAGTAGTTAAGATGACATATTGAAATGGGTAAAAATTTTGAAGTCTAATGCGATGTTATGGCACCTTAATTCACTGTCCAAAGCAACATGAAATTTTACCTTTCCCCTATAAGAAACATGAAAGTTAACCTTTCCCCTATAAAGATGCATGGCTAATGGGATCTTTCCACTATAACAAACACAAAATTTATTTGTTGTGTGTTATTTCAAAACAACACGTACACGTTATATAACATTTATGCATTGTATATTATGCTATATAATGCATACATGTTATATAGTATATACATGTTATTTGAATTTCAATTTAAAATTGAGCCTTTAGGCTCATAAATGGCTTGGATTTCTAAGCCAAAGGCTTGTGACTATGCATCTACAGCTGAGACTAAGAGTTTTGAGAAAAACCAACAAATTCCAACTTCAATCGCCAAATATGCTATGGATTTCAATATCAAAATTTGAAAAATTATTACCATCATAATGAACATGTTATCCTATTTCTAAATATGTGATTTTTATATTTTTTGGGCTATTTTAACGGTTTGAACTATATTTATTTCTAATAACACATTTTTTAGGCCACTATGTGTTGCACCAATACATGAGTATTCATGTTTATCTAATTTCTTTTTTCATCGATCCAAGTGCAAAATAAATTATATGGTAACAAACTAGGCCTAATTCTACACACATTCAAAAAAAAAATTGTTTTTTTAAGGTAGTTAGGGTGGGCTGCATGGTTGGCCATTTTTTTGTCAAATTTTAAGATCTACTTAACTGAAAAATTAATAAAAAATATATATATTCATCAAAAAAATATAAAAACTATTTGTAACACACTATTAGATCTTATATAAATCTTCACCCATGGGTTTCAAACAATTTTTAACAATGCTCAAAAAATGGTGGGCTGCACGACCATCTATCTACTATGTTTTCTTAAAAAAAAGGAGGTCCTCTTAAAATTTTAGATGTTTGATTTATTTATATTTAACCATTTTTCAAAAAAAAAAAAAAAATGAATCTAGACTCAAAATCCTAAAATTCATGTTTTTATACCATCTTCAAATTTTGAGTGTAGCCATCTCAAATTATCTACAGTTCACATTTATGAAATTTTATAAAAATCATGTCTACGGGTAGGACCTTTTTTGTCCCTCAATTTGGTGCACTTACCCTTTTATCATGAATATATTCAATAATATATAAAAATTCATCACTTTTGATGAAGAATATTTACCCATGCAAAAAATAATATAATAAAATTTGCCATTATTTATTCAAGTGTAAGATAAAGTAGTTAAATGTGTATTGGTGGATAATTGGGCATCCATGTGGATAGTATCCTCAAATTAAACCAAAAGATCTTACAACACTATGTGCCAAGTAGTTAGGACAATATCACTGGATATACAAGCAGGCCTAAAAATGGTACCTAGTATATTTTAGGTTGTGCCTAATCATCTACATTAGAACTTGATTTTAGAAGAATAAATTACTTTCTTAGGTTGGGTATGTATTGGGTAGACATAGAGAATAGCTAGCAACTCATATAGTCATTCAAAAAAGAAAAGTGAAAGGTCCTGGTTTCTATAAAACCAAAAGTGAAATCTAATTACTTTGTTAAACTTAAAAGTTGGATAATTGTAAAGTATGTGATCCTAATATGCCTTATCTAAATTTAAAGTCATTTAGTTCCAAGAAACACAAAAAGGCATTAACAAAGTTATGTTTACAAGAAGTCAATGACTCCATGTTGTTAAAAAACATAATACTATAAAATTAATGAAAAACCAATCAATTATTTATGTTATTCAAATGATATACAAGTGTTTATAGATCCTACCTTAATCTAATACTATCCCAACCATAAATGTCCACGTAATTGCCCACAAAATGCTTTCTCTAAAATCATAAATAGATCTTAAAAATTCCTTAGTTCAAATTCCTCAAGGAAACTTACACTCGGCATAATATCAAACTTGCTCTCATAGATGACCAACTCATATATAGATTATATTTTTTGATACAGTGTTAATTCCACCATTAATTTGGGTTAACAACACATCAAGTGAACCTTTGTGTCCTTACCCACAAATTAATATATCAAAAAATATTAATGGCACCTAATGTAAAAAATAAATGTCTACAAAACAAACTTGGTATTATCATAAAATGTACCTACATCATCAATTACCCAATCACCCTTCTATATCTTCCACATGATCATTCACAAGCATTGACATGAGCGCATCAACACACATCATGCATTAAAAACAAGTAAATGCAAGATTGTATTCATCCTTATAATCAAAATTTAGATTGTTGTCTAGTCTAATACTTATAATTTTACACCATAGTCTTGGGTTTGCCTTGGCTTAAAATTTGCAAGGAAATATATAGGATTAATTGCTTGAAAAGGTTTGTAATAAATATGTATCGGACTAGATATGTGGTCTCAAGCCTAAATTATATTTCAAAATAAGATTATGTTATAAATCCTAAATCCTAAGCTTGGACACCAAAGTATGAATGGTATTTATGTATTATTTCATAGATTGTTCTTTGCCTAAGAAGAACCCAGTGATGATTTATATAGATTTCAAAACACATACCAATATGAGAATGATAAGACAAGGCTTCAATAAAACAAATGTTTTTAAGAAAAAGAAATGAATTTCTTGGGTTGGGTATGTATTATGTAAGCACATATTTTAAGAAAATATATTAAGAAAAATTAAAAAACATATGCGAGAAACCACTTTTTATCAAATTGTGATCAAAAGCAAACACATGGTGACTATCCAACGGCCACAAGGTCATAGAGTTCACACAATGGAATTATGTTTTAAGTGGCCTCTATCAACTACATGGACCCATTATTAAATTAAATCTAGTCTACAATTGAATGGGTCCAATTTTCACCTATGCATAAAAGTAAACACATGATTACATTCCAAAATTAACACTCGCAATCCAAAAAGTGAAATTAAATGGAAGACATGTGACAAACATAACATATGTATGGGGTCATAGTGTTAAAATACAACTCAAAAGATACATAATAATCTCTCATTGGCCATGAAGTAATGGATATCACTTTTTGTTTACAACTTAGATTTGAAATAAAAAGGGCTTTATGGATCTACTAAAATATAAACTTCACTTTACACTCTGGTCAAATCCTCATAATAAAATGGGTCTCAAGCATTGAAAATAACACACACCCACATCCATATGGACACAAATAATAATATTGTAAAAGGGCCTTAAAAAATGGCTTCTATAGAATGTAAAGGCCAAGGTATGCGTTTTTTTTTTTTCCTGAATGCTTAAAATTAAACTGACAAGTCTTTTATGCCTAAGAATAACTATAACACACCCCAAAACACAATCCAAAATTTTTTATTTATTTATTATTAAACTTCTAATTGTTTAGTTGAGGGCTACAAATAAATAATAACTTTTACAAACATGAAGTTGACTATGAAAATTGCACTTAGCTTGGCTAAGATGTCCATGAGTACATTCATAATCCATGATTAACCAAGATAGATTGATTAGTTCAAGAAAACAAATTGAGAAATGACTCTCCAAAACCTCGTTGCAACACCAAGATAGGTCTTATAATTTAATATTAACCACCATGGGTTATAAGTATTGACCTTCGAATACCATTACTAACAGGTTTAGAAAAGCAATCATGCTCAACACAAAGTTAGGATCTCTTAATTGATAATATCCAATATTACCTTTAGGTATAATTATACCATTGTCATTTAAATAAGAGGGTGCTAATAGACTTGAAGAGATTAGTTACCACTAGAATATTTATTCACTTTTTTAGTATGTTTGCCAACATCAAAGTTAGAGTAACTAGATTTCATACCATGTCTTTAGGTTAGGATAGACTCACATCTCATTAAGTGCCTTTAATAATTTCAAAGCAGAACTATTGAAACCTTATTTTCAACTTAGATACCTTATCATGAAGTTGTTGTCAAGTATAGGAAACTAGTGATCACATTACTAGTATATTAATTTTCTTACATGGAATAATCCAAGTTTGCACACAAATGATACTGGTTTCAATAGTAAATTACCAATTCATGAATTTATTTTTCCTTTACATAATTATTTACAGTCACAAAATTTCACATCCTTTTTGTGATCAGATTATGTATCACTCATAACTAAAAGAAACTACAATTTTCTTTAAAAAAATAACAATAATTGACACAACTAGATATTTTGCTTAATATTTTTATTTATAAATTATTTTCCAAGTACATATCAATAGTAGCATACATGAGTATATTATTTATAATTTACAGGGGAGTTCAATTTCCATCCTCACAAAATATTATATCAGTTCGATAATAATTCAAAAGGAGGTGAATGATACAACGACTAGAGCCATAGTCAATATTTTAAATATCTTGGTTCCATTTAACATACTATTTGTTTACCGAAGAGAAACAAAACCAGGAATTTAAAATCCAAACATTTAGATCTAAACAAATTGATAGATGGCATCTTTAATTCATAAGAAAGATAATAGGTAGCGCCCAATAAGCATCAATAAAATTATTAAGGATCATACGATAGCGTGCCAAGATTGAAAAATGCACCAAGGAGATTTTCCATTATTCTTTTTGGATTTGGAAGAAGGATGCTCAAGTACCAAGACATTAATAATTATATTTGTCATGTCATATTTATCTTTCACCCATCATATGTATGTGGTTTTATTTTGTTTTGTTTTTAAACAATTTTTCATTTCAATATTATTTTTTGAAGGCTAGGGTGACGCGTGTTGACCCCATGCACACGAAATAGGTGTAACCAAGACTAGTTCATATGAATAACACCCATGATGAGGATAGTAAGAGAGCATGGCGTGTGCCAACCAAGCCATCATGCACAGGCACACCAAAAGACTTTGTCAGCAAGGCAAGCACGAGCCCGACAAGATAGTCAAATATATAGTGGAAGTGACAACTTGACAGTGACACACTTGTCAAAGTTAGCATGACTTACATAGGTAAACAATTAAAGTTCGAGAAGTGATGGAAGACAGCATGGTCGTTGGCATTGAGAAGAATAATGCTTTAATGATGAAATGGGTGAGAAGCGCATTAATTGTGGATTGATGGCAGATGAGCTACCAATTGATGCGCAACATTGGTTGGATGACTATATAAAGTGGAATCCTGAGGAAGAAAATAAAGGAACTAGAGGGAGACGACAAAGTGTTGCCAGATTAAAAAGAGATGGGGTTTGCAAATGATAACGAGGATTTTTAAGATTCCTAAGAATTAGATACGTTATGATTGATTCTAGTGCCTTTGTGCCTGTTTTTATTCATGTAATTTTGAACTGATAAGTAATGGCATGATGTGGCTATCTTCGTTATGAGTGTAGAATGTTTTTAGGTATTGACTCTATTGGATGGATGTTGTACTTATATTGAATTATGTGTTTAGGACTTATTTGTATAAGTACATATTTTCATGCATCTCTAAATAAATATATTAAATGTTTTAAGTATTAACGTGCACATGTTAGTGTACGAGATAGTGCCCTCACCCTTATTACACGTAGCTACTTCCAAATTACTTTAATCTCTTTTTTTATATGTTTTTGGTGAGCATGCAAGGTCCCCTTTACATGATATGTCAACATGAAAAGGTTAAGTGTTTGTATCCTAAAGGGTTCGTGTAATAGGACTAGTGTGCAACAAGAAACACTAGAGCCTAATAATATGAAAAGAAAAAATCACTTTTGGTGGCATCTCAAATGATAGAATATGATTTATTAAATTTATATGCTTAAAAGAATGTTTGTATAATGTTTCATTGGCTTACATAAACACATTACTAATTGTAATTGTCTTAACTTCTCTCACATTAAATTTGGAAGTACAAGTGACAAATAAGGCATTACTTAGACATCCTAGAGTGACCCCATAGGATGATGTTAGACCCATTTGTCTATGCATGGCAACAATTATGAATTGTTATGCAATAGGTTGGAGAATCTCATATAACCAACCATTGGCCACATCTTCGCAGGTCTAATGATAGCAATAGATTTATTTTATTATGGTCCAAGTCTCATATCTAAGATATACACTGTAAAATAAAAATAATCACACATTCACTAGTACTAATGACATAAAATATTTTGTATCTAATATAGATACTATCATCATTCCATACACTAGATTTTTACAGTGCTTAGCCTTTTTAAAAGTGTCAGTGTTCATGACTCTTAGTCATTTACTAACACATTTTTATAATTAATATGTTCACCATTCATAAGGATTGAATTGAAGGCTTTTAGAAACACTTTACACAAGTTCCTATATTTCTAAATTATCTAATTAAGGTTTAATGTGTCAAAAATATATTGGCAGACTTATCTGGAAATTAACAACCTTGCCACCTAAACATGGTGCTTACCTATTTGCCTACAATTGTGCCATGAGGCAACAATAATTATGTACCCATAATAATATATTTTACTAGGTGTGCAAAACCAAATCCAACAAAGGAAGAATTTATTCACACATTTGAAGAAGGGGAAAATGAGTAATCAACATAGGGAATTACATTGTGTGTGAAAGGATGGAAAGAAATCAGTTTAACACCTTAAGAAGGGAGGGGATGTATTACAAGAACCCATGTATAGCTTGTATATATTTCAAAACATACGCCAACATGAGAATGATAAGATATGGTTTTGGTAAAAATGAAATCATAGCCCTACAAACTTGTATATAAATTTTTGAGAAGGAAAAATGAATTTCCTAGACCCGATATACATTGGGTAGGAGCAATTTTTAGGTAAATATATTAAAAATCATATGTGAGAAACCATTCTTATAAAACAAACAATCAAAAGCCAAAACATGGTGACTATCCAACAACCACAGGGTCATAGAGTTCAAGGAGTGGCCTTCATGGACACGTTGGAAAATTATAACCAGTATATAATCAAATAGGTTCATTTTTCACTTGTGTATAAAAGTAAACATGTGAACACATCCCAAAAGTAAAACACAATTAACATTTATGATCCAAAAACCAAAATTAAATAGAAGACATAAGGCAAACAAAACGTATGTATGGAGTCACAATGGTAAAAATACAACTTGAATCTTACAGCCATAAGTAAGATATAATGCAATATCTCATTGGCCACGGAATAACAAAGATCACTTTTGTTTCACAACTTAGCTTTGAAATAAAGAAGGCTTTGTGAATCCATCTAAATATAAACTTAACTTTACATTGTGGTCAAGTCTACATAATACAAGGGGTCTCAAGAGATAAAAAGGCCACACAACCACATTCTTATGGACACAAATAAAAATACTACAAAATAGTATAAAAATAGGGTTTCATCAGAATGCAAAGGCCAACATATGAGTTTTGTCCCCCCAAATATTTTATAGAAGACCAAAAGTCCAAACTAATTACTTTGTTAAACTTACAAGTTGTATAATTATAAAGTACGTGATCTTAATATATCATATCCAAATTTAAAGTCATTTAATTCTAGGAAACACAAAAAGACATTAACAAAGTTATGTTTACAAGAAGCCAATGACTTTATGTCGTTAAACAACATGATGTTATAAAAAAAGGAAAACACAATCAATTCATTATGTTATTCAAAGGACATACAAGTGTTTATAGATCTTACCTTGATATGATATTGATCCCGACCATAACTTGTCCATGTAGTTGCCCTAAAAATGTGTCCTCTATTATCGTGAAAAAAATCTTAAAAATTAATTAGTTCAAAATCCTAAATCAAACTTGCTCTCAATGCAATATCAAACTTATTCTCATATATGACCAATGAATATATAAATTATATTTTTTTAATACAGTGTTAATTCCACCATTAATTTGGATTAATAATATATCAAACGAACCTCCACGTCTTTACCCTTTTATGTCGACCACATGATCATTAACGAGCATTGACATGAACACATCAACGCACATCATGCGTTAACAAGTAAATACAATCATATTAATTTTTCAATATAACATAAACAATTAAAAGACAAATAGGTCACATAACTAAAATATCTTTTTAAAAAAATTGTGTCAAAAAATAAAATAAAAACCCAATTTTTCATTAATTAAAAAACTATTTGATTATATGGGATCGTAAAAACATCAAAATCCTTGAAGCCACATATAAAATACAATGACATAATAATTACAAAATAATATTTGGTTTTGTATCATTGGCCCTCTCAAGCAAGGCGTAGAGAAGGCTCCAAAAATAGGCGTATTGAGTGGCCCACTCAAGGTATTCTTTGGTAAAAGGTGAAGAATAGTTCGCTCTGTGTTGACCACGTGGCTCTATGAGTAATTATAGTATGTGGAATTAACATCCTATTCTCATTCTTATTCTCTGTCCTCCTACTGCTGTTATTGTTGTTGTTGTTGTTGTTGTTTTAGGCTAATCAATAGTTTCATTTATAACAAACAAGATAAATATATTTTTTAAAAGTCATAATAGAAGTTTTATGTCCAAGTATATCTATCCAAATATTTTGAGGATCCCATTCAAATGTAAATTACAAATAAAATATTTCTTCAACACTTCTAACATATTATCTCACATAATATGTGTTTTATGTTTTAAGTCTTTGCATTATAAAATCTAGGATTTTCCCATCAATGATTAAGACAAAATCTAAGTCGACCACAAAAATCCAATTGAAATTTTGTAAGAATGAAGGTTGGATATTTGAGGTAGACAAAAGGTTCTCTTAAACATCCTTTTGAAATAAACATCAAGGTTTCAACCATGCATGATATATTTCTTTATAAGCTTGCCTCAATGTAGTTCCTTGTAAACACTATCACAAATTCATCTTAACTTATATGGAATTAATATGTGTCGAGAGGTATCCAAAAGACTTGAGATATTAATCCATGTATTCTTATATGTGTATTGTGGTGAGATTAGTACCTTGAATCTTTTGTATACCTCACAACACATCACAATTAATATTAATATTTAAATTTCTTAATTTTTATTTATATAATGATTATTTATTGTATAAACATAATACATGTACACAAGTAGTCACCATAATAAATCAAATTCTAACATCATCACATGAGAAGATAATTACACTAATAGACATGGGACTTAAATCTAAACTTTAATTGAGATGAATACCAATATATTTAACAACACTATTAAATAAACATGCTACCCAAAAGACATAATTAGACATATTAACACATAACCGAACAACTTTAATAATAAAACCTAACAAATCTCAACAACTATGATAACCCAAATACATAAAACAAAAACTTAACATGCTAAAACATATTTGCTAAAAAAAATTCATAGCCTGGATTTGAAAACCCTGATACAAGATGTAGGGTTTGGTTTGCAAGTAAAAACCTTAACTCAAATAGATATGGTTTGGGTCTGATTTCTGGCAGACCATCAAATGCATTAATCTTAAAGTTACTCATAACTCCATCTGAAATGCTAGTATGACATGTTGTCAAGATTGTAGCTTCTCAATTTTCCCTTCCCCAACTTTGGACATGTCATATGGTGTCATCAACTCATCTTCAATCATGAACTTTTTCATGTTGTCCTGTCATAAAAAAAATGTACATGGCAACTAGAGCCAATATTCATTTGTAAGTAGCACAAATCTACCCATTTTCATGCAAGACCACCAAGGATAGGAACATGAGGAGCACTAAGGGCTTCAACTTTGTTGTCTTTGCAGACCATAAGCTTTGTTGCCTCAAACTTCAAGTGAGCATGACAAATTAGAGAGAGATCTTGGTTTACTTTGTGCTTGGGTTGTAGAGACTCGACAACATTTTTTACACCAAATGTTAGTTTGTAAAACAGAATGATTTTCACCACCTTGGTCACCTCCATTATCAAATGTGGCCTCAACATGAAAAGCACAAGTCCCTTTCTAGTCACTAAATTTTTAGTAACCTCAACAATAGCTCCATTCTACTTTGTAATATTTTCCTCCACCATTGTTATCTCTCACACAATAACCTATTGATGAACAATTTTCCCTGGTCTGAACCCATTTGTAGTTTTAAACCCCAAACTCCTTGTGAAAAATGGATAAAATAAAATAAAGATAAAACTAGGGTTTTATTTGAGACCCCTGACAATCTTGTGATTTGAACTTGAAAATGAATTGATGAAATAAAACCTTGAACTATGTTGATCTCCAAGCTGATGATAGTAATAAATAAATGACAACGAGGTTTGTACATGGTCTATAAAGCATAACATTAACATAAATAATGAAATAACCAAAGATTGATGAATAATAGGATTTGCATGTGGTTTGCGCTACATATCCTTTGTCTACCTTTTTACAAATTAAAAAAAAAAATTAGAGAGGCTTCTCATGAAGCCTACTCTTATACCACATGTTGGACAAAATCTCTAGAAGTGAAACTAAAATGCTCTACTTGTATTCATTCTCACTTTAATTTATTTAATATAGTATGTTATATAAATACAAGCCTCTTGATCTCCTAATAAAAAGGAGAGAAACACTAACTAATCACACAATAAAAAAAATTAATCACACAAAAAATAACCACTCACCACTATGTGAGTACTAACTCCTAAAAATACCTTCTCAAAGCTCCACGACGTGAATATGAGTTTGTAA
This sequence comes from Torreya grandis, assembly GCA_037957365.1. Taxonomy (NCBI): domain Eukaryota; kingdom Viridiplantae; phylum Streptophyta; class Pinopsida; order Cupressales; family Taxaceae; genus Torreya; species Torreya grandis. The sequence goes on from JARHVA010002300.1 coordinate 629,657, forward strand.
TTTTCCCACCACATTGTTTTGATTTTTGGTGGCTAAGAAAATTGGACAAAATTTTGTCTTGCAAGGACATATTCTTGTCATAATACAAGCCAAAAAAAATTACTTGTGTGGATTACCCTACTTTGGAGTATTGACATGCCAAACGTATCATTTCTACCTTTGCCTCTGCCTTGTAGCTCCAATCCTAACACCTGTTGTGTTCCTTTTTTGTTTGTTTGTTGTGATATAAGGCATGATTTCTCTCTAGATACATTATTATTATTATGCATATTTTATTAAATATATGCACTTTATGATGTTGTATTTTAATTTATTATTATTATTAAAAGTATGCTATATACATTCTTAAAAAGTACAATAAATATCTATTCTTTTTGTTTTGAAAAACAATCTTTCGTTACTCTCAAAATTTTACTTGCACAATTAGGACAATCTTTTGTTTCCTTAAGGTTCAGAACTATGATACCCATTGTTGACAATTTATTCTTAGGTTCATATTTTTTAGCATAATGGACACTGTCATAAACAAGGCCGAACCCTGTAGATAGAGAGTCAACACTAAAAATTTGACAAATAAATAATGCATGTTTCTGAAAACTTTCTCTGAGCTTTCACCATCGCTTTTATCTCTGATGATGGAGGTCTAGGGAGTCTATAATATATAATGTTTATTCCAAATTATAACCTAATAATTTTTTCTTCTCTCATAAAATGTGGTGTTGTTAATGTTATCTTGTCTTTCAATTTATTATTTGTAACACACGTTTTCATGTCTTCTTATATTTGACATACAATGTTACAATTATGTAAGTACCAAGAATAATAAATTTACAATATGTAAGTTTCACATATTTTTTTTGTTAATTAAAATATAAAGTTTCAAACTATAATGAATGAAATAATAAGAATAACAATAAAATTGATTTCAAACAAATTTAATATTGTCACTTGCTAATTATTCAAACTAATTGATGAAACAATTATTTAGTACAATATCATATTTTATGGATCATATAGATTTTTAATAACATTACTAACCTAATATGAAAATAAAATGTATTCAAAACTGGAGTATTCTTTTGGATTGAAAGTATTCAATATATTCATACAAATTTTAAACAAGTTACATAGTTTATATAGATCATAAGTTTTATTTTTTATAACATTTTTTCTAACAATTTTCTTTTGTGTTTGAGAGTTTCATTAGTTTCTAAGATAAATATTAGCATATATATTTAAAATATATTTATCTGAAAAAAATTGAGAGATATATTTTTTGGATTTGCCACATATCAAATTGATTTATAGTTTAGTTATCTTCTCCACGAATTTCTCGATCATTGGTGATAAATGGCCTCAATCTTGTTGCAGTACTATGTTTATTAATGACTAGAGACAAATATCCTCAATCTAGTTGCACCACTATGTTTCTCAATTACTAGTGATAAATGGCTTCAATTAACTACACCATTGTGTCAAATTTAAAAAAAATCTTTGCAAATAAAAAGGGCTCTAATCTCCACCATATGGTTAAGATTCATTCAATTGTTTTCTCTTAGAAAATAAAATAAAATCATATGGAAATCAAATGGACATGAATTTTAAAGTCAAAGTTTTCCTATGACATTCAAATGAGCATTAAACTTAATATAAGATATTTATATTAACATCTGGTACTATTACACACCACCACTACCCAAACTGTCATTAAAAATTATGCCTATTGAAACGATAATTATTGAAATGCTTATTTGGATTAAAATTTTTTGGATCTATTATTGGTTTTTCTTTTCTAACAAATTAAGCTATTCAATAGTTTAATTCACAACAAACAAGATAAAATTATTTTTGCAAGGTCATAATAAGTTTTATGTCCTAGTAGATTTTCCCAAAGATTTTTTGAGATACCATTCACATGTTAATTAGTGACAAAAGATTTCCTCAGCACTTGTTACATGTATTAACTCGTATAATATATTTTTAATGTTTCAAGTTTCTATATTATAGAATCTGCTATTTTCACATCAATGACAAATACAAAATTTAAGTCAACTAGCCAAATTCCAATTGAAGTTAGCCAAATTCCAATTGAAGTTTTGTAAGAACGAAGTTTGGATATTTGGGGTAGATAAAAGTCATCTTAAACATCCCCTTAAAATTAAAAATCTTACTATAGAAACCATATCCAACCAAAATCGATTCCAAGTTCATGAAAATTAATAAGTATGTTTATGTATTCCTCAAGTCCTTGGAATGTCATCTAACTAGCTTTCCTTCATCAACGATTAAATGTAAAATGCCACTTAACAATAGTTTGATAGTCAATGCCACTTTCAAACTTTTGATTTTAGAAAAATCTTTATAATTGGGAGTTTTGATTCTCAGCACAAACATGAGGTTTCCCAATCCATTGTTTCTTTAGGTACTCAAATTCATGCATGTATGATCCATTGGCTAAAAATTGCAGAGAAGGAAATCAAAGGGTTTTTCAATGCTCTAAATATACTAAAACTGATCAAGTTAGACTTGTAACCATTAGAGCTATTGCCTAAGCTTTGTGGAGCTTTCAAATTAATGTTTAAAACTCAGTGTTTGGACCATGTATGATATATTTTTTTATAAGCTTATCTCAATGTAGTTTCTTGTAAACACTATCACAAATCCATCTTAACTTATATACAATTGATATGTATTGAAAGGTGTCCAAAGAATTCAAATTACTAATAAGTGTATTCTTATACTTATATTAAGATGAGAATAGTAGATTGACTCTTTTATATGCCTATCAATCCATTTAAAATTCCAAATTAAAATTAAAATATATTAAATTATATTTATATAATGATTATTCTTTGTATAAATAATATATATATATATATATATATATATATATATATATATATATAAATAGCCAACATAATAAATTAAACTTTTCAATATGTTGTCTTTTTACAACTATTCTATTTATAATGTGAAAATATATTTATTTATTTTATTATAAGTAATATTTTCAATTATATAAAAAAAAATAAGCCATAAATGTACCTAGGCATCCATCCACCCACCCACATCAGAAGTCTCTTTTTGTTGATGAGGTTTTTGAATATCGCCATCTTGATGACTAACCATAAGGCACCATGCATTGATAGGTTCCCGTATGACTCAAATTTATGCATTGATGAGGTTTTGAAATTATATTTCAAACCCTTTGGACTCCCTAGGGATATAATTGCAAAAACTTTTTCAAAAAGCTCTTAAAATTTTATCTCTGAGAAAACTTACATTAAATATCTTTAAGAGGGAGTCTAGAGTGAATTTTTAAATAGAGACCAATTACTGTATAGAATGTGTGATATGAGATAATTATATTAATTTTTAAATAGAGACCAATTACTATATAGAATGTGTTTTATAAGATTATTATAAAGGTTATATGTCTTTAACTTAAGAATCTACCTCTTTTATTTTTTCCAAGTACAGAGAATTGAATTTATTAGTTTGTAGTGAATAATATTTAGATAATATCTTGATGTTTGGGAAGGGATGGAATGAGAACATGTTTCTCAAAAATTTATAATATTTATCAAAATATTAATATAATATATGATGGTTTTTTATTAAAGAGTTATGTTAAAATATTTAAGGTTTTAGTTTTTCTTTTGTTTTTTTTTTCAAATATTTATTGTTGATGTTGTTTGTATATTTATTAATACATACATTTTTATATGGTTTAAGATGTATTTATAATATTCATTTGAAAAGTAATTCGTGAATAAGCATTAATTGATGTACACTTATCTATAACTTATTATTAAAGAAGATTATTATTAGCATATGTATCTTAGATCAATTTATGTAAAAGATGATGAGATATATCATTTTTGAGGTGCATATGTTATATTAGATCTGTGACATAAATAAGACAAGTGTCTTGAGAATGGTATTTATCGGTATCTTTTACATAAATTTATCTAAGATATGAATGTTAGTTTATATTTTCACCTACTAACCATAACAATTATATTTTAAAAGTGGTTGTCTTGTGACATCTAAAATAACTAAAATATTTGAATAAGGCTTGAAAATTCTAGCACTAGTAAAAAGTGACACAAAAGTAAAATTAAGTTTTAATTGTGTTACCAAATAAAATCAAAAATCATATAAAACATCCTACACATAATTGTAGTTATAGAGAGCAACTTGTGGATAAATATAAAAGATTTTATTTTCCATTTAATGAATTACATCCATTATATTAAATATAAAAATGTATGTTATTATTAGTTATGGAACATAAATAAAATAGAGTTCAAAAATAAACATACCTTCTTATTTCATCTTTTGATTGTGTTCTTTCTTTATGCACGGGCTAATATTAACATAAAATTATCCTGGTTATAAAGATCTAGACTTGGATAAGGTTTATAAAAGAGAGCTCACGATACCTAATGTTAGGGTAGTGACCAATAAATTCAAAGACCTAGAAAGAGGGGTACCTATATCACTAATATCAAAGTAAAGAGGTCCAAATCCTTTAGGTTTATGACACAATGAGTTAGCTCTGACTAGACCTCTTTGTAAGTAATCTATATTAAGAATAAGTAATGTAAGTAGTTGCATAAGCAAAGTAAATTAAATTAAAGGGGAAGGGTTAGAATGATATAAAATGATAAGCTGCCATGCCTGATAAATGGGGGTCTAGGCAACCTAAAATGGAATATAACAAGTCTAAGTAACCCTATAGCTATGGTGTAGAGAAAACCTAGACAAGAACACACAAACATTAAGTCATTAAACAACAAGCAACATCTATCTACTAAATGAAATAAAGGAAAGATCATTTTTTGTGGTCGTGAAGACTTCAAAGGTTGAATCAAGCGCTAGACTAAAAGGACTCCTCCTAATGAATCTCTAAGACTTCCACAAGACAATATTCTACCTATAACTCCTCCAAATGTGTTTTAGGGTAGAATTGTGAGTGAAATCAGAGTATATGAGTGTGATATGATATGATATGAATGAAATATGAATTTTATATATAGTGATCAAATACTCAAACACACCCTAAAGGCTAAGCTAATGACATCGGCCAGTTTTGATGTAATTAAGAGGAGTCAACTGGCATAGAACTATGTCGACTAGGCCAAAGTAGTATTAATGCTAGAAGACAAGTTTAGAATGGCTTCGACTAGGTGAATACAATACCATAAAGGAAAAGATGCAAAATAGACAGAAATACCCTGGGTCAATACCGTAGGAAATGGGAAAACTGACATAATTGAAGTAGGATGGAAAGAGGTAAGTATCAAGGCAAATATGAGGAAGCTAAACTATACATAATAATTATATGATCATGACATAGATAACATCTTTTTCAAAGCACCAAAAGCTTGCCCACCCCTTTCTTGGTGAACCCTTTAAGGCATGCAATTAAGGAGATTGAGACTTGACATATTGTTGCAAGACAAAGCATTAGTAAATGATAAAGCGAAATTGATATTTATATACATATTCCCAACCTAAATCTCATCATGTGTCACAATAGTGTAACATGGAATGGTGCTTTAGGAAAGAACATAACAACACAACAATTGAGTTAACTGAAATGAAATATTGAAATAAATGTTGATAAATTAATAAATGAAAGTACCATATACATACCTTATCTTACCTTTATCTCTAAATGATTGCATACAAAATTCATAGTTTCGATCATTGAAGGTGTAGTAACTATATTAAAAAAACCTTAGGGATACAAGGCTCAAAAGTAAAGAGAGAAAACATAAGAAGTCCAAAGTAAATGGAAAACTCTTTAAACTGATTAAATCATTTGGAATATTGGCAAGCCAGGATGAAAAAAGCTACATTATAACCAAAATACCAAGAAAAATGAATAATAACGAAGCAAATATTGGTAATCTGAAAAGCCATGGCTACTTATGAGTGAAAGACCTAAAAATACATCCAAAGTAAAATAAGTAACAATCCAATTAAACAAGGGATGCATGGATCTAAATAATGATAATAACATCTATATAAGAAAAGTAGCAAACCATACTCAAAGAAAGATGGGAAAAGAATATCAAAAGCATGAAAATGGAAAAACATAAAAGGCAAACTAAAGACTCAAGTTCCCAAAACCTAACTAATACAAATCTAGAGATATAAAGAAATAACCAAGGGAGCATCTCGCAATAACTCAAAGACACAGCGTATATTCAAAACAAGCCACACTCTGAAACAAGCCACATGACTTTTAAATGTCATGTTATTTTCTCAGCTACACATGGACCAAAAGCTCTAAAAATTAATTTCAAAATAGAAGCATATTGAGAGAAACAATCAGAAAAATAGATGTTAATTTTAGTTTATATTATTGGCCCTCTCTAGCAAATCACATAGAAGGCTCCAAAAATAGGCGTATGTTGTTTTGGGTGGTCTGCACATGCTATTCTTTAGTAAAAGGTTAAATAATAGTTCACTTTGTGGTGACCATGTGGATCCGTGAATTTACCAATAAACAGGTGTAAGTATTTAATGTACATCTCCATAACAAGTAAAATCCTTGCCATGTTTGTGGGATTAACACCATATTCCCTACCCTATTGTTTTACTCTTATTTACTATAGTCTGTGCTTGATAGAAGAGGTGAAAAAACCATTAACTAGTCTCGAATGCGATAGCATCTTAATATAAACTTTGTAGTCAAAGTTGGAGTATTCTTTTGGATTGAAAGGATTCACTTTAGATATATTAATTCAAATTTTAAACAAATTACATAGTTGATATGGACCGTAAGTTTTAGTTTAACATTTTTTTTTACAGTTTTATTTTGTGTTTGAGAGTCTCATTAGTTTTTAAAATAAATATTAGTATAAATATCTTAAATATATTTATCAAAAAAATGTTTGAGAAAAAATTATTTTGGATTTGTCACATATTAAATTGATTAACAATTTAATTATCTTTTCATGAATTTCTCAATCACTGAGGATAGATGTCCTCAATCTAGTTGCATCATTGTGCTTCTTGATGATTGATGACATATGACATCAATCTTGTTGCACCATTATATTTTGAAATGACTAGTGACAAATGGCCTCAATCTAATTATACCACTGCATCACACTAAAGAAAATCTTTCTAGAAAAAAAAGGTTTCAAACTCTACCATATACTTAATATTTGCAATGTTTTGATCACTTTCTCCTTGAGAAAGGAAAAAAAAATCATATAACAATCAAATTGGTATGAATTTTATGGTCAATTTTTTAGCATGACATTCAAATTAACAACAAATTTAAGATAGATATTTATACTGACATCTAACACTATTACACACCACCACTACCCTAATTATTATTGAAAGTTATGCTTATAAATGCATGATAATTATTGAAGTGCTTATTTGAATTGAATTTGTATGATCTGTTGTTTGTTTTTCTTTGCCAACAACTTAGACTAGTAAATAGTGTCATTTATAATAAACAAGATAAGTTTATTTTTGAAAGGTCATAAAATAAGTTTTATGTCCAAGTATATTTTTTCAAATATTTTGAGTATCCCATTCACATGTCAATTAGTGAAAAAAAAAATTCTAAACACTTGTTACATATTAGCTCGCATAACATGTGTTTTATGTTTCAAGTCTTTCCACTATAGAATATGGGATCTTCCCATCAATGATTAAGACAAAATCTAAGTCGACCAGAAAATTTCAATTGAAGTTTTGTAAAAAAAAAGGTTGAATATTTGGGGTAGATAAAAAGTCATCTTAAACATCCCCTTGAAATTAAAAAATATCATTTTATAAACCATATCCAACTAAAATTAATTCCAAATTCATAAAAACTAATAAGCATGTTTATTTAGTCCTAAATCTCTTAGAATGTCATTAAATAGATTTCCTCCATCAACAATCGTGTGTAAGATACCACTTAACAATAATTTATAGTCATTTCTATTGTTAAAATTTTGATGCTAGAAAAAACTTTATAATTGGGAGTTTTGAATCTCAGCATAAACATGAGGTTGCCCAATCCACTATTCCTTGGAGTACTCAAATTCATGCATGTATCCGTTGGATAAAAGTTTTAGAGAAGGATTTTAAAGAGTTTTTCACTGCCATGCAAGTTACTAAGACCAATCAAACATTACTCTCAACCATTCTAGATATTCCCTAACCTTTGTGGAGCTTTCAAATTAGTGTTCAAAACCTAGGGTTTGGACCATGTGTGATATATTTTTTCATAGGCTTGTCTCAATGTAGTTTCTTGTAAACACTATCATAAATCTATCTTAACTTATATGAAATTTATATGCGTCGAGAGAAATCCAAAAAACTCGAAGTATTAATCCATGTATTATTATACTTGTATTGTGTGAGATTAGTACACTGAATCATTTTTATATCTCTCAATACATATAAAAAATTATATTAAAATTTATTTACGTTAATTTATATTTATATAATGATTATTTATTATAAATATAATACATGTACACAAATAATCACTATAATAAATTAAACTTTTCACACTCTTACTTTTTTGGAAACATTTGTATTATAACATCGAAATAGATTTATTTTGTCATTATTATTATTTTATTATTAATAGTTGCATTATTAAAAAAATGCTAACCATTAATATTCCTTGGGCTTATGTGTATCCACCCACCCACATCAGTGCTCAGACTTTTTGAGCTCCGATGATGAGAGGGAAAAAGGTGAAATTCAAATCCTTGGCCTGTTCCATGGCTCCCTGCGTGACTTCACTGGTCTTTGGGCATCTGGTCTGGATTTTGAATGAGATGATGCTTCTATTGACTAGGAAATGGAAACAGCTCTAGCATAATAATCTTCTTTTCATGTAAAAGAGTAGATTCAGATATGTGCTGCCCTCAGTAGTTGCAAAAGAACTCCCCCTGCTCTTTCACCCTCCTTAGGACTCGAGTTCATTCTATAGAATGGACTTCTCAATCTGACTTCCTGCTCCTCTGTAGTTAAGGGTGTCACTGAGCCTGCATTGACTTCATCAAAGCATGTGGTCCAATCGACCACCCCTCTCCCTCTGTCACCTATCATTTCAGTTCAAACTGGCATTGGCCTATCCTTGCATCTTCTCACTGCCTTATCTCCTTTCTCTCTAGACATCATGTTGTTTACTCGGGCAGATAGGGTCTTCTCTTTGACTAGCATGACCCCTCAGTTTGGCTTGCCTTTCAGCTATCTACAGTCCTCTATTGCTCATTCCACTCCACCTGGGAATGAGTCTAATGTAATATGGGTTTTGCTAGCTGTACCAAAATAAAAAACCCCTTTCACGAGTGTTCAGACTTCTGTAGATCCAGATTACCATCCAGCTCTATTGGATGCCTTCCTACGATGGTTCAAGTGCAAGAAGAGATTAGGGTATATCCTTCCCCTATCTCTAGCTCATATCCTTGTCTTACATGTTGGGTGACAAACATCTATCATTTATGGAGGACATTCTTGAGGTGGAAATTTTAGATCAGTCCCTTTAGGAGATGGACTCAGATGTTGGTTGTAGGTGCCTTTTTGGCAAATGTGTGGGCTCCTTCATCTCTATCCATGATCTTAATCTTTGGGCTGTCTCTGGTTGGAGTTTCAAGGATGTTCCTTATTTCAGGTTGCTCAGTCATGGCTTCTTTCAGGGTATTTTTCACTTTGATGTTGATCGTGATTTTGTGTGGTCCTTAGGTCTCTAGCTTTTTAGTGATTTTGGGATTTATCTCTACCTCTAGTCCTCATTCTTTGACCCTATAGATGAGAAGATCATAGTTGCACCCCTTTGGCTAAGGATTTACAATATTCTACTCATCTTGTGGAACGAATACCACATTAAAGTATTGGCTAATCAAGTTGGTTCCTTTGTGAGATTGGATGAAAACTCAGATGATAAGACGTTTGTGAGAGCTCGTGTCATTGTTGACTTCTGTAAGCCTATTTATCACTTATTCAAGCTTTGCTCTCTAGTGGGTTCTTGGGTTCAATACGACAACTTTGAAGGGCTTCCTTTCAAATGTTTCTGCTAAAACTTCATCGAACATTGCGTCACTGGGTGTACTTTCGAGCCTTTCAAAGTGTTGGTGACCCACCCCAGGTTGGTGTGGAGAAAAAAAGATGGTGCTTCAAACCAATATTTTCTTTGGCACAACCATGGTGTTTTCTACTAGTTTTTCAGGTTTCTTTTATCTCCCTCTTAGTGCTCCCCTCCCCCTAGAGAAACTCTCTTGAGGACAAGCCCTGATTTAGTGGATGCTCCCACCACTGGCCCACCTTTTCTAGAGGATACCTCTCTTTCTTATTCTCCTTTACCAAGACACAAAGCTCCTTTGAAATCCATGGCGAAGAAGAAAGGGGGCAGAAAGGCTTCAATTAGATTTTTTTGATTTGATCCTCAATAGGTCGTAAAGGACTATGAATGACTTTCTTTCCCACAAAGGAAGAAGAATCCCGAACATCAAGTAATTCTTCAACCTCGTGAGAGTTGATGCTTTTTGGTTGGCCCCTATTGCTCCTTCAACTCTAAAATTGAAGGGTCACCATTTTATGTCCGCTTGTATCCCTTGGTATCCCGCTAAAGTTTGGTTGATGACTAGTGATTTTGCTACGAGCTAGTTATTGTTTGGCATAAGGTTGTGATGGTTGTTTTTCTGTAGTTGTGATCTTGTTGTCTCATGGGTGTTTATTAATTTTTGGTTCAATTTTTTATGCTTGTTCTTCAACTTTATAACGGATTGTGAGGTCCCATTAAAACTCTCCTTTTTATTCACCCTATCTAATAAAAAAGAAAAAAAATTAAATTGTTGTGGGGTGTAGGATATTCTTCTTAATACATATTATGAATCGTAATGAGTAGGTTTTGATAAGTCTCTTTTACCGGTGAGCTTTTGAATATCATCACCTTGATGACTAATAATAATGCGCCATGCATTGATAGGTTCCAAGGACTATCTAAGGATATTGTTGCAAAAACATTTTTATATAGCTCTTAAAAATTTATATTTTATAGATCTTACATTACATCTATCTTTCAAAGCGAGTTTCCAGTGAATTTTTAAATGGGGGGTAATTGAATGTGTTTTATGAGATTATTATAAAAAATTTGTGTTTAATTAAAGAATATATTTTTTATATTTTTTTTAATCAAAGATAATTAGATTTATTTATTTGTATTGAATTAATATTTCTAAAGATAACATCTTTGTTGTTTAGAAAGGGATGGAATAGGCACATGTTTCTTAAAAATTAATATCTTTTATCAAAAAAATAGTAAAATATATAGTGTCCTTTTATTAAATAGTCATGTTAAAAAAATTAGGGTTTTAATATTGCCTTCGTCATTTTTTTCCAAACATTCATTGTTGATGTTGTTAGTGTATTTAGTAACGCATGCACTTTTATAAATTTTAAGATGTATTTGTAATATTTATGTGTAAATTAAATTCATGAATAAATACTAATTAATACACACTTATTTATATCTTATTATTAAACAGACTATTAATTAAAATATGTATTTTTAATAAATTTATGTAAAATATATTGAGAAATATCATTTTTAAGACATCTATATTTTATTAGAATTGTAACATAAGTGAAATAAATATTTTAAGAATGATAATTCTAAACATATTTTAAGTAATTTTATCTTAAATATATATGTTAATTTATATTTTTATCTATCAACCATAAGTCATCTTTTAAAAATAGGTGTAACTTGATATCTAAAATAACTAAACTTTGATATTTAAAACAACAAAACACATCTCAACAGCATATACAAATAAGAAGTGAAACAAAATTAATGTTTTTATTATGTTACCAAATATAAATCATCTTACACATAATTTTAGTTATAGAGAGCAACTTGTAAATATAAGTAAAACTTTTGTTCACCATATGATAATGAATTACATCCATTGTATTAATTAAAAATATGTATTTTATTTTGTTTTAGAGAATGGAAATAAAATGGAGTTATAAAATAAGCCTACCTTCTTCTTTCAGCTTTAGATATGTTCTTTCTTGCTTCTCTGCATGTTTTTATTGTTTTTTGTACAGTCTTTTTTAAAATTGTTTTTTTTATTTTGAAAATGAGAAATATTTTTTTATTTAATTAAAAATTAAAATTTTAATTCATATATTATATTTTTAAGAAAAATAGTGTATGACTGATAGGATACTCTTTTATTTGTTCTTTTCTTATCTCACAATAGTATACGAAAATGAATGTACGAAAATAATATTTGTCATTATATTTCCTTTCACGAATATGATAATGGAGCCTTCCCCACACTAATACTACTGTAAGTTATACCTTTCGGTGCTAAAATTTTCCACGTAATATGAAATTGTGGATAAGAAGTCAGAACCACCCCATCCAACGAAATTTTCATGAATGAATTTTTCATGATTTCAATTATGTCCCTTGTGGACGGTAAAATACAATGGAATGGCACCATGAATATCAGAGTAATAAGATGCAATATGTTGCCTCTGTCTTAAGTATTTAACTTCATTACCTTTGCATTACATTCACATCAATGTCATGCCAGTGATATGAAACCTTATTATAAAAAAATAAATAAATAAATAAATTTAAACACAAGATTAAGAAGATTAACTTCGGACTACGGGCATATTGAAAAAAACAACCAGAAAATATATATTAGTATCGGGATTTTTAAAGTTTTTTTAAAAATATCATTATAGGGATCTTAAATATATTTATATAATTAATGTTAACAAATATTAATTTTGAGGTATCTATTTTGATTTTATTATTTATTATATTGATTAATTATTTAATTATATTTTTCACAAATTTTTCAATTATTTGTGATAGATAAGCAGAGAAGTTAAATTGATTAAAGAAAACCTGCCATCTAATATATTTACCGCAACCATCTTTCCGATCATGATCTTTTTCTCTAAAGGGTAGAAATCTAGTACAATCGATTTTTACAACAAAGTGTGGCAGATGCAAAAGTTTTAACATGAACTTCTCTAAACATTTCTTTACAGAGTAAATCTCTTTATCAGAAGAGATTCACTTGAGAACATTTGAACTGAACACTCCACTAAAGAATTCACAAACAAATTCTTTAGTTTCATATATACAAACAAGTACTCCCCATGCAATGTCAAAGGCATCAGTGTAAACCAGATTTTATCTGATTTTGGGATATGAAGTTCTAGAAGTAGCGCCACTTTAGATTTAATTTTTCAGACAGCAACAGTATGTTCATCCTTCCATTGGAATGTTTTATTTTTCTGGAGAAGTTATTGAAGTATAACCCTGTCTTCACCAAAGTTAGGGTAAAAGCTATTTAAATAATTCAATAATCCCAAAAAAGCTTAGAGCTTTGGTTTGATTAACTTTTCTGGAACGCTGATGACTTTTTCTTTGATGTGTGGCTGTATTTGGAGTTTTGAATCTTGGATAATCATTCCAAGAAAATTGCATTTAATCTTGCAGAGCTGAAATTTTGTGTCTGATAAGACAATTCCTGCAGCTTTTGTCATCTCAAAGAATGTTGTGAGGTGAGAGTAATGGTCAAAAAGAGAATGACTAAAAATTAGAATATCATCAATATATACACAAAAAATTTGATGTGCCTTTAAAGATGTCATCCATATGAGCTTGATAAAATGCTAGAGCATTCATTAAGCCAAATGGCATAACAGTCCATTGATAATGGCCGAATGGACAGCTGAACATTACTTTTTCTCTGTCAACTTTTTTGACCCTAATCTAATAAAACTCTGACTTGCAATCAAACTGAGAGAAATATTTGCATGTTGCTACTTTCTCCAATAGATAGATTTTAGCTGGAATTGGATATGGAAAAGACTGAGTAATGGCATTCAATGGTCTGTAATTGATGACCATTCTTTTCTTTCCTCTTTTCTATTTTGAATGCTTATTTACCATGAAAGCATAACAACAATAGGGAGAGGTTGATTTTTCTATAAAACTATTACTTTCTAATTCCTTGATCTGTAGTTCCATATAGTTGTAATCATGCGCTGGTATTGGGAATTTTTTCCCAATCTTTATATGCTTTTCTTCGATGAGCTTGATGTCCATCTCAGGCATTGATTTAGACCAGAACTATTGAGGGTTGTCAGAACAGATAGTGGTTCTAATATTTTCTCCTATAGATTGTATTTCAGCGAAAATTACTAGTTCAAGGGTTTGGATCATTGAACTTGGGAATTGCTCAGTTACATGTTAGGAACTTGGAGTACAATTGATTACTTTTGTATAAGCAACTAAACACAGAATTGAACCAAAAGTAATAAGTAACTAGAAATACGAAATAGCAAATAATAGGAGATACAAGAAATAACCAATCTTGTATTAAACTCTTCCAGAATACAATGAAGAAATCACACTCTTCCCACACTTCTTGGGTGTACAGTATTTCTCTCAAGAGTTCTCTCTCTCAATCAATTACAACCAACTCAATAACCGAGTTGTTATTCCCTTGCTTCCGCTGATCTTCTTGATCTTGCACCTTGCAGATCTAATTGACCTTGCTTACTTGCTTACTTGGATAATTACAATACATGCCCCCATGGGTCTCTTAAATAAGATCCAAGGCATACAATAATTAGACTTCCTAATTACAATAATTAAAAACACAGAATCAAGACTAAAATTAGTCTTTACATGCAAACACTCTGTCTGTCCTAAAATTAGAACAAATCTAATTTTGGAAACGCATGCAAACGCACACATAGGTGACCGATGCCGGTCACTGTCGATCTGCATATGACCGACGTCGGCCGATCCCTGACCGATGTCGGTCGGATTTGATCCGTGCATGACCAATGTCGGCAATACTATCGATGCTGACGACTGTGTTAGTCTAGCAACCTTTGCATGAACTCAACAGTGAAGCTTTTAGCTCCACAACTCAACAATCTCCCACTTGGAGATAAACAGATGCACCTGTACCTATACAACAACATCCTCTGTCTTGTTTCTCTAGCTTGTTTCTCCCTCTTCAAGTTCAATCTTGAAGACCAACAAAAGTTGAATGAAGATTCAACTTCTCCTTTGTTACCGGATTTGTTAACATATCTGCAGGGTTCTTATCTGTATGGATTTTTTCCAGCTTCAACTGTCCATCCTCCAATACCTATCTAATGAAGTGGTACCTAAGCTGTATATGTTTGATTCTTGAATGAAAGGCTGAATTATTTGCCAAATGAATTGCACTTTGACTATCATTGTACAATATGCAACTCTCTTACTCCTTTTCCAACTCTTCCATGAACCGTGTCATCCATATCATTTCCTTGCTAGCCTCTGTGACTGCAATGTATTCTGCCTCTGTAGTAGACAAGGCAACAACCTTCTGCAACTTTGAAATTCAGCTAACCGTCGTTCCACCAACAGTGAACACATATCTTGTGGTGCTTCTCCTGCCATTTAATTCACCTGCCATATCTGAATCTACATACTCATGTAGAGAAGTGCTTGACTCTGCATAGCATAAATACCTGCTGCTGGTCCCTCTCAGATATCTGAGAATCCACTGAAATGCTTTCCAGTGTTCATTTCCTGGATTAGCCATAAACTTGCTGACAACTCCCACTGCTTGGGCAATATCAGGTCTAGTACATACCATTGCATACATCAAGCTTCCAACTGCTGAAGCATATGAAACGTTTCTCATGTACTCAACCTCATCATGTGATTTAGGACACTATTCTTTGCTCAACTTGAAGTGTCTATCCATAGGTGTGCTTACCAGTTTTGCATCCTGCATATAGAACCTCTCCAACACCTTGTTCACATAATCCTCTTGAGACAAAATCAGCCTGTGATTTTTCATGTCTCTCTTAATACTCATGCCAAGGATTTTCTTTGCTGCTCCTAAATCTTTCATGGCAAATGTGTGAGCTAATTTTACCTTTAACTCAGTAATTACCTGCATGTGTGAACCTGCAACAAACATATCATCTATATACAGCAACAGGATAATATAACTACCATTATTCAATGTGGTAAAATAAACACAATGGTCAGATTGACATTTACTAAAGCCATGCTCTGTCATAAACCTGTCAAACCTCAAATACCACTGTCTTGGAGCTTGCTTAAGACCATATAAGCTTTTCTTCATCCTGCACACAAGTTTCTCTTTACCTTTGACCTCAAAACCTTTCGGTTGATCCATATATATCTCTTCATCCAAATCTCTATGAAGAAATATTGACTTAACATCAAGCTGCTCAAGATGCAAATCCTCAATAGCAACTAAAGACAATACAGTCTGAATAGAAGTCATCTTTACTACAAGAGAAAAGATTTCACCAAAGTCAATACCCAGTTTCTGTGCAAATCCCTTTACTACCAACCTGGCGTTATGTCTCATTTGTCCATTCTCTCCTTCCTTTAACCTGTAAACCCATTTATTTTTTAGTGCTTTCTTTTCGGCTGGCAACTCAACCAAATCTCACATTTGGTTCTTTTCTAAGGAATCAATTTCCTCATTCATGCCATGCTCCCACTGTTTCCTGGATTCTACCTGCATTGCCTCATCAAAATTTTCTGGTTCTCCACCATCAGTGGGCAACACAGTATAAAAAAGGGGAATAACGAATTGAAGGTTTACTTACCCTTTCAGTCCTCCTTATGGGCATTTGAGACTCATTTACAGCTTGTTGTCTGCCCAAATTCTCTATCAGTGACCGATCTCGGTCAACTCTCAGTCTACACTTGATTGACGTCGGTTCCACCTGACCGACATGACCGATGTCGATTACTGTCTGACCGATGTCAGTTCTTGCTTGACTGCCGACGTCGGTTACCTGACCGATGTCAATATCTGTGTTTTCCTGTGAGTGATGATTTTTACTTGCGAGCTCATTTTGGATCATTACCTCATCCAAATCAACATTGCCTTGCTCAAAATTATTCAGCGTCTTGAGCTGATCACTATACATCACCTTCTCATTGAAAACTACATCACGGCTTCTAATAATTTTGTTAGTTTCTAAATTCCACAACTGAAATCCGAAGTCTCAAAGCCATAACCAATGAAAGTGCACCGCATAGATTTAGCATCCAACTTCTTTCTATTTTCTTTATCAACGTGTACAAAAGCTTTAGAACCAAAAACTCTGAGAAATGAAAGATCTACCTTTTTACCTGTCCAAGCCTCTTTTGAAATTCCACCATCCAGAGCAATAGAAGGTCCTCTGTTAATCAGATAAACTACAGTATCTACAGCTTTTGCCTAAAACTATAAGGGCAAACCAGCATGCAACCTCATACTCCATGCACACTCCATTATTTTTCTATTCATCCTTTTAGTAACTCCATTTTGCTAAGGTGTCTTTGGAACCATCCTTTCCCTGCGTATTCCACTCATAGAACAGTAACTATTGAATTTATTGCTGCAGTACTCACCACCATTGTTAGATTTAAGGCACTTCAATCTCAAACCTGTTTCATTCTCAATCAAAGCTTTCCATTTCTTAAATGTGTCAAAAACATCAGATTTCCTCTTTATGCAATAAACTCGTACCTTTCTTGTAGCATCATCAGTGAAAAAAACATAATATTGTGATCCTCCAATAGAAGCTACCTGAGCTGGTCCCCACACGTCTGTGTGAACAAGCTCCAACTTGTGCTCTTTCTTTGTTGACCCAGTCTTGAGAAACCTTACTTTCTTCTATTTTCCAAAAATACAGTGCTCACAGAAATCCAGATCTATGCTTTTCAAATTTGAAAGATTACCTTTTGACTTAAGAACATTCATTCCCTTCTCACTCATGTGACCAAGCCTATAGTGCCACAACTTTGCATCTACATCTGAAGTAGATAAAACAAAAGGAGAATAATTAGTAACACAAGTAGATAGATAAAGTGTACCTACTCTCTTACCTCTTGCTAATACAAGTTCACCCTTGAAAACTTTTCAAAATTCCACTGTGAGAGTTATTGTGCAACCCTCATCACCCAACTTTCCTGTAGAAATCAGATTCCTCTTCAAGATGGGTACATGCATGATATCTTTCAACACCCATGTGTTGCCATTTTGCAATTTCAGCGACGCTTTTCCTTTGCCAACAATTTGACAAGGCTCACCATCCCCTAAATAAATTTTTTCAAAATCTCCATGGACATAATCATTGAAAAATTCTCTATTTGGGGTTGCATGAAAAGAAGCACCAAAATCTAAAACCCATGATTCTACTTGACTATCCAAAGAAAATATAAGAGCATCATATGCAACAATACCTACAACATTTACTTCTTTATTACCTTCTTGCTGATTTTCTTTGTTATCCTTCAACCAACAGTCTTTATTTGCATGCCCTTTCTTTCCACAATTTCAGCAGATTATACCTCCATTCCTGGATTTGGATCTCCTTCCCATCTTTGACCTTGATTTTTTTTGCTTGCCCTTCTCTCTTTGCCTTCTCCTTCTTTCAATACTTAAAGCATTACCTGATGTTTCCCTTGTGTTTTTTCTGCAAATTTCTTCATTCAAGATTATACTAACAACATCTTCAACTTTCAAGATATTTGAAGCAGATGCAATATTGCTAACTGCCATTACCAAACTGTGCCAGCTTTCAGATAAAAAGAGCATAAGATTAAGAGAGCCTTAATTTCATCATCAAAAACTATTTTGACTGAATTTAACTGATTTACAATTTCATGGAAATCATTAAGATGACTATATACAGATCCACCTTCCTATATTTGCAAACTAAATAATTGGTTCATAAGATATACCTTATTCGGAGCTGAGGGTTTTTCATATAAGTTTGCCAGAGTATCCATTAACTCTACTGTTGTCTTTGCCTGTGATAAATTAGAAATCATAGAAGATGCCAGGCTCAACCTTATAGATCCAAGAGCCTTTCTATCAAGAACATTCTATTCTTCATCTTGCATATCTGTGGGCTTGCATGCAACCCCACCCAACGATAAAAATAGATATTTTTGATACAGATAATCTTCTATCTGCATCCTCAATAATTGATAATTCTTTCCATTGAATTTCTCCATTCTTCGTTTACTTTCTTTTACCATTACTTTGCTTCCACTCAAACAAAAACCCCTATGAGTGACCTGTAATCAACAAACACTAACCCGCTCTACCACTTGTTAGTGATCCTAGCTCTGATACCAGATGTTAGGAACTTGGAGTAAAATTGATTACTTTTGTATAAGCAACTAAACACGAAATGAACTAGAAGTAATAAGTAACTAGAAATACGAAATAGCAAATAATAGGAGATACAAAAAACAAACAATCTTGTATTAAACTCTTCCAAAATACAATAAAAAAATCACACTCTTCCCACACCTCTTGGGTGTACAGTAATTCTCTCAAAAGTTCTCTCTCTCAATCAATTACAACCAACTCAATAACCGAGTTGTTATTTCCTTACTTCAGCTGATCTTCTTGATCTTGCACCTTGCAGATCTAATTGACCTTGCTTACTTGCTTTCTTGGATAATTACAATACATACCCCCATGGGTCTCTTAAATAGGATCCAAGGCATAAAATAATTAAACTTCCCAATTACAATAATTAAAAACACAGACTCAAGACTAAAATTAGTCTTTACATGCAAACACTCTGTCCATCATAAAATTAGAACAAATCTAATTCTAGAAACGCATGCAAACGCACACGCACACACAGGTGATCGACGTCGGTTGCTATCAGTCTGCATATGATTGATGTCGGCCAATCCCTGACCGATGTTGATCAGATCGAATCCACGCCTGACTGATGTCAGCGATATTGCCGATGTCGACGACTGTGTTAGTCCAACAACCTTTGCATGAACTCAACGGTGAAGCTTTTAGCTCCACAACTCAACATTGCATATATGAGGTGAGGGATTCTAAGCCTTTCATTATCTATGGTAAACATTATACTCTTGGTGGTAAAACCATAGGGTGAGTATCTATCAATAAAAACACCACTTAGTAGAATATCTACAAGCATCCTATCTAAAGCAAAAAAATCACATTGAAATATTTTATCTTGGATCCTAAGGGTTTGTTGATGCTTGTATTTATTACAGACAAAACTATTCCCTTAGACATCCAGGCTCTTATAATCTAGAGTTTCATCTAATGTCTTCCAATCATGGATGATCTGAGATTTTGTAAAGGAGAGAGAGGCTCAAGTATCTATTTGTGCATCTACTAGTCTACCATTTATTTCTAGCGTTATAAACTGGGCAAACTCACCATTGATCAACTGAGTAAGGTAAGCTGGCTGTGAAATTTCTAAGGGAGGAATACTAGTACATACCAATTTTTGTCTCCCTGGGTCTTGTACAATAGCTTGTTCAGATTAGATGATTTTCCCTGCTTCTTCTTCCTTTTCTTCTTCTTGGAAGTTACTGCATTCAACTGGGCAGTAATCTTGGTCTGAGTAGAAAAAGCTTTCTACTTCTTCAACCTTGTCTTCTTTTTCTATGGGTAACAAGACATCCCATTGTGGCTCTATTGTTGGTGCTGAAATTTATCTTGGAGGTTCTGTACTGGTGAATTTATTCTTCATCCAAGAGGCATTGGGCTTGAAAGAGCTCTAAAATTACAAAGGAGCATGTTGAGGCCTTTGAAAAGTTGGTGGTATCTTTGGCATAGAGGGTTGTCTCCCTTTAGTAAATCTTTGTCCTCTATTGTATCCTCTGGTCCTTGACTTGTTGTCTCATTCTGGTACTTCTTGGTGGTGACAAGACCAGTTGCCATGTGCTTTATATGGTAGCTGTGAATAATCGTGATACCTAGGCTATTGCATATTGGTGAGCGGTTGCTCCAAATCATTGACTAATGATTCGAGAGCATCTGCATCTTCGTCATCGTCGAAGTGTTCAATGGGGAGATCATCTAGAATTGGTTTATAGATGTCATCTTGGAGGTAAATATCTTCATCGAAATTGACTATATCCCACCATGCAGCTGCGTTGGAGGTGAAAATAGCTTTAACAACAGGGTTTTTGCAATGACATTGTGAGGCAATATGGTCAAGTTTTTTGCAAATATAGCAAATAGGTTGTTTGAACAGAGGACATGTAGTACATCATTTCTTGAAGAAATGATGAGAATCATATGAATATTTATAGGGGAAAAAGCAGCACTTAAAGGAAAGGTGCTTTTGATGTTGCTTTTGTTTTTTGTGAGGTTAAACAAATGGTCGATAGCTAAATGGAGTTGTTTCAAGGAAAGTAGGAGCAATTTGAGAGGCTTGATGCTTGGTAAGTTTCTGGATAGTTTTAGTCTCAGAGACTAATTGCAGCCTACTGCTTAGCAAAGTCAATAACATCATAAAGAGATAGATCTTCAATGGTTAGATTTTTGAGATCTATGTAAGCAATGACTTTATCTATGAGATTATAAGGCAAAGCATGCAAAAATATCAACTTAATCTTAGTAGATCCAAAACTTTTACTTTCGTATGCCAATTCTCTGAATTATTTGGCAAAAGTATCAAACTATTTGAGATCAAAGAGCTCCATATTTAGAAGCCATTTCTTTGATTTCAATTCTCTGTTTCCAACTGGAGAAGCAAACTTATTAATTAATAAATGGTACAATGTAGCTAAAGGATCGGGATGATGGTAAACACGCTCATGTTGTTCATTCTTTGTCATTTAATCCCACCATTGGGTAATAATCTCTCAAAAAAATTGAAGCAAAGACTTTAGTACCTACTTAATCTAAATGAGCATTGACTATAATAACCCGCATGGAGTTACACCAGGTAGATGTCTCATTTAATGGATTGAGCAGATCATCTATATTGAGGTACCATAGCTGGAGTTGGACATGGGTCCTTTGCATCATAGAAGTACTGAGATGTTTCTTATGAAGTTTGAAACTAGAACTAAAATTGACCTCATATGTTAAAGCTAGGACTTGAGCTTCGACTTCCTGATCTTGCTTGACTAACCAGTCAAGGCTCTCATCTAATGATACCAATTTAGTATCAATAGAAGACAACTGGGTTTGCATATTTGTACAGACTTGGTTGGTATTGTCTTCAAGAATAGTTAGTTTATCTAAACTATGTTTGATGTATAAAACATCTTTATAAAGATCATCAATATTCTCAGAGAGATGAGAATTGAATCTAGAAATGTAATTTCTATGCTTGAACTCATTTGATGGTTCTGCATCTCCTTGGAATGTAGCAGAAAAATACTGTACAAGTCATTTTGGCTACTTATACATTCTTTTATGTGGAGGCCACATTCCACCTTTATACAGACTAACCTTATTTTTTGTATAGAATTCTAAATTATCTTCTCTCGAAAGATTAATCAAGGTACAAGGTAACTGGTCTTTTGGATCAGGGCTTTGATTTATCTCTTCATCTTCTATTAAAATGTGACCTATTTTAATAGCTCTCCTAGAAGAAGAGGTGAACAAACCCCAAAAATCTAAGGATCCAAACTTTACTTTTTTACATCTTCTATCGCGAACTGTGACAGAAGGTTTGGATAGAATTAAAAACATATGACTTCATCATTTAATCGGCCAAGACTGGATAATTGACAAGCATGTTTAAAGCTAGCTTGGCATCTATCACACAAAGCTAAGTATATTACATGCTTGATATTACCAGAAATCAATGGAGTAATATGAATACGAATAAGAGTAAAGTGAACAAATTTGGCATCTTCATGTGAACGAATATAGTTAATTTCAAGTTCAGGCAATAAAAACAATAAATTTGTTTGAAAATTTCTTTTGGTCTTATAACTCAGTGTGAGTTCAACAGATTTGATTCTTGGTTTAACAAAAGACAAATAAGTACACTTATAAACAAACTTGGATTTCAAAAGCTCAGATTTCTTATAGACATGTGAAGCCTTAATAGCCGGAGGTTTATATAGGCTATTTTCTTTTTCAAGATTTTCTTCTGTAATCTCTATGTCAGGACATTTAGATAGCTGTTCAGGAATAAAAGGAGGAATTTCATACATTCCTTCTAATTTGGATTCATTAATAATTTTTACTGTAGAAGACATCTAGGATTTACCAAATTCTATTGATAAGAGGTTAAGGTTTTGGTAAGTGAGAGAATTCTGGTCAGAAAAACAAAGATGCAGAGTAAAAAGGGTCTATGACAATTAGTAATGGCCAGGGACTCGATGCTATAACTTTTCTCAAAGAATTCATCAAATCAAGGAAACTTAAAAGTCTTATAATAAATTAGTACATATGTATATAATAGAAGATCATTGTGGCTCTGATACCAATCTTTTTACGTCAACAGATGCTTCTGGTATTGGCTTAAATTTAATTGCAACACTATTTATGATTGAGAATAAATATCCTCAATTTAGTTGTACCATTATGTTTCTCAATTATTAGTAATAATTAACTTCAATTTAGCTACACCGTTGTGTCAAACTCAAAAAAAAGCTTTACAAATAAAAAAGGGCTCCAATTCCACCATATGTTTAGGATTCACAATTTTTTTATCATTTTCTCTTTGAAAAAAAAACTTTCATATGACAATCAAATAGACATGAATTTTAAGATTAATTTTTTCTATGACATTCAAATTAACGTTAAATTCAATATAATATATTTGTATTTATATCCGACACTATTACACACCACTACTACCCAAACTATCATTGAAAGTTATACCTACCGACATTATAATTACTAAAATTTTTGTAGATTAAATTTGTTTTGATCTATTGTTGGCTTTTCTTTGCCAAAAAATTAGGCTAGTCAATAGTTCCATTTCCAACAAACAAGATAACATTATTTTTGCAAGGTCACGATAAGTTTTATGTCTAAGTGGATTTTTCCAAATATTTTGAGATTCCCATGCACATGTTAATTAGCAACAAAATATTTCCTCAACACTTGTTACATATTAAATCGTATAATATGTGTTTAATGTTTCAAGTCTCTATATTATAATATCCCCAAATGGGATATTATGAACAATTTTGTATTTTCTGAAAAAGAATACAAAAGACAACCATCCAACTAAAATATGCAAACTGATAATACCTAGTTGTAATATATTTTTGAATACTAAAACATACATATAAATATAATAGTTTTGAAGCACAATCACAATCTATAAGTGAGATTGTCCTATTGAACCAAAGGGGTTTTGTCTTATGAACCAAAAAATCAATGGGGTTTTGTCTAATAATCTCAATCTCCAATGGGTTTTTATCCAAGGAAGATGATTGAATGAATAGAAGCTCAAACAATGTTATGAAAGACATGAAAGAGTTATAATTTGGCAAAAGATGCATTTACAAGGAGATCAAGCTTCATACTTATATAATTTTACAAAGAAGGAATGGGAGAGGAATTGTAAGGAGAGAGAAAATGTGGTACCACATTTCCATGTGGGCCAAAATGTATACTATTGGGAAAGATTTGGCCCATGTGCAAGGTTTAAAGTGAAAGGAATCAAAGGGGACAAGATAAGTTGCCTCCTTTATATTTGTTTTCCACCTTCATGTGCTTCCAAACCCCACTTCCACATGCTTACAAAATGGACACCTCACTCACACATGTGAAAGCAATCAACAATACAAACTTTAGCATCTTCCTCCCACGTGCACACATACTTCCAAAACACCTTTTGACTTCTCCCTACCTTCCAAATCATGCATCTTCCCAAAGGTGGCACCCCAACTATTCACCCATATGAGAGAAAGTAATGTGGCTCACTTAAGGACAAAGAAACCTGTCCTTTAGTGAAAGTTACGTCCCACTCTTCAAATCAGTTTCTCCCCCATGAAAATTCTTTGTGGGTCATGCCACATTATCCAAAAGTCACCTCCTATGTTGCATCATCACTTGCATCACTTGCCACATCACCATGAATAGTGATAGTGAATAGTGACCCATGAATGGTACATATGAATAGTACCTATGAATAGTGATCTAACATGCAATTATTCTCCTACAACACCCAACTTAGACTATGGGAATTAAATAGGCTAGTAGTCTTCTACAAATGTCTCATTTATGGAAAGGGGACATTACATCCTCACTTCTTAAAGATTGCTTGTCCCCAAACAATCCAGTTAACTTCATGGATCTAAATACTCAAATCCCAAACCAGTTGTGGGAATTGATAATTTACAATCCTCAAACCTCTTGGGGATATAGTTGCTTCACCATGCAACCACTGCACTATTCTACTATTAATAATAACTAGGGATGACACACCTAGTGATGCTATAGAAAACACTCTTTCCATCTCAGTTTGAGCCTTCCAAAAGAGTTTTTCAATGAACTTGTGTGTGTTATCAAGCATTGTCAAAGCTTCCACAACTTTCTCTTCTGAACCAATAATGGGCTCTTCAAAACTTGAAGCTCTAAAGGCCTTTGATATATATATGCAAAGTGACTTTGCTCACCACATAGCAAAATTTATGCATTATCTTCATTTGTAGGAATAATGTCACCTTCAAATCCAACTACTTTTTTACTATGGCTTGCCAATGGCCCAATTACCACACTACTCATGGTTAATTTATTCTCCACCCTATCTTGGATTTCAACTTCTTCATATGGACTATCCTTTACAACCATTCCTTGTGTGCACTTGCATGCACAATCTCCATGGCCAATATTGGCAACTCTACTTTGTTGCTTTCTTCATTCATTGGCAAATCTTCCTTATGTGGTTGGGACTCAATCATTGGAAGATTGGTAGGTGCTCCTTGAATAGGAACATATTTTTCAACCTCCTCTGGGATGGTGAATCCTTTCGAACTTGCCTGCAATGTATCTTCAACTTGAATCCTTTGAGGTGATGAATTCTTCATCCAATCCTTCGGGCCCATTAGCCTCCATACCTTCCAATAACTTTCCACAACTTATAATAGGTCATCCATGACTCATCCATTATCTTCTTCTTCATTCCCACTTTTTGAATGGGATATTTGTATTCCTCTTTTGGCAATAACCTAGGTTTCCAATCCATTGTAGTCACTCGCACTTCACAACTGGCCAAGATTTTCAACTTGAAGATCTACAAAAGATTTAGATCATCAACAAGCTGGAAGATACACAGCTCTGATACCACCATAATATCCACAAATGAGATACTATGAATAATTTTGTATTTTATGAATAAGCATACAAAATTGACACAACAATTGAAATATAAAAATTGATGAAACATACATATAAATATAACTTCTTCTTACAATAATTCTGAAACACAATCACAATCTCTGAGTGAGATTGTCCTATTGAACCAAAGGGATTTCATCTAAGGAAGATGCTTGAATGAACATAAGTTCAAACAATGTCATGAAAGACATGAAAGAGTTATAATTTGATAAAATATGGATTTACAAGGAGATCAAACTTCATACTTATAGAATTTTATATATAAGAAGGAATGGGAGAGGAATTTTTAGGGGAGAGAGAATGTGGCACCACATTTCCATGTAGGCCAAAATGTATACTATTGGGCATGCTTTGGCCCATGTGAAAGGGTCAAAGAGAAAGGAATCAAAGGGGACAAGATAAACCACCTCCTTCATCTTTGTTTCCCACCTTTATTTGTTCCAAACCCCACTTCCACATGCTTCCAAAAAGGACACCTCACTCACACATGTGAGAGCAATCAGCAATAGGAACTTTGACATCTTCCTCCTATGTGCACGCATACTCCTAAAACACCTTTTGACTTCTTCCTACCTTCCAAATCCTGCATCTTCCCAAGGGTGGTGCCCCAACTATTCACCCATATAAGAGAAAGCAATGTGGGTCACTTAAGGACAAAGAAATATGTCATTTAGTAAAAGCTATGCCTCACTCTTCAAATTAGCTTTTCCCTCATGAAGATTCTTTGTGGGTAATGCCACATCATCCATAAGTCACCTCCTCTACTGCACCATCATTTGCATCACTTACCACATCACCATGAATAGTGATAGTGAATAATGACCCATAAATAATAACTTATGAATAGTGATCTGACATACAATTATTCCTACAACACCCAAGTTAGCCTACAAGAATTAAATAGACTAGTGGTCTTTTGCAATTGTCTCATTTAAGGAAAGGGGGCATTCCATACATTATAGAATATGATATTTTCCCATCAATGACAAAGACAAAATCTAAGTCAACTAGCAAAATTTCAATTAAATTTTTATATGAACGAAGGTTGGATATTTGGGGTAGACAAAAAGTCCTCTTAAACATCCCTTTGAAGTAAAAAAGTTTACCATAGAAACCATATCAAACTGAAACTGACTCCAAGTCCATGAAAACTAATTTTATTTAATCCTAAAGTTCTTGGAATGTCATTTAAGTAGCTTTCCTTCATCAATGATCGAGTGCAAGTTGCCATTTAACAATAATTTGATAGTCATTGCCACTTTTGAATTTTTGATGTTAGAAACAAATTTATATTTGGGAGTTTCGATTCTCAGCATAAATGATGGGTTTCCCAAACCATTGTTCCTCAGGGTACTCAAATTCATGCACATATCCATTGGCTAAAAGTTGTAGAGAAGGTTTCTACAGAGTTTTCAATGCCATAAATACCAAGCAAGCCTCTTAAAAAATAAGGATACTAAGACCGATCAAGCTTCACTCATAACCATTATAGATATTGCCTAAGATTTGTTGAGCTTTCAAATTAATGTTCAAAACTTAGGTTTTGGACCATTTATGATATATTTATTTATAAGCTTGCCTCAATGTAATTCTTTGTAAACATTATCACAAATCTATCTTAATTTATATGAAATTGATATGTGTTGAAAGGTATTCAAAAGACTCGAGATACTAATCCATATATTTTTATGCTTGAATTGTGGTGAGATTAGTACATTGTATTTTTTATATACCTCTCAATACATATCAAAATTCATATTAATATTACAATTTATATATTTAAATTTATATAATAACTATTCATTATATAAATATAATACACATACACGAATAACCATCATACTAAATCAAACTTTTCAATATATTATTTTTTAAAAATATTTTGATTTATAATATCAAAATATATTTATTTTAACATTATCATTATTTTATTATTAATAATTACATTATTTAAAAATGTTGACCATTAACGTCCATGGTAAATCCATCCATCCATTTGCATCAAAAATTTAAATTGTTATGGGATGTAGAACATTCTTCTCGATACGTATTATGCATCGTAATAAGTAGCTTTTAATAAGTCTCTTTTTGATTGATGAGCTTGTTGAAGTATTGATAGGTTTAAATATGAATTTTATTTCAAACCCTCTAGACTCTCTTACATTAAATTTATTTTTAAGAGGGAGCATAGGGTGAATTTTTAGTTGGAATTCAATTACCATATCGAATGTCTTATGAGATTATTATAAAGGCTATGTGTTTTCAGTGTAGGAGTCTTCTTATTATTATTTTTTTAATAATTAAAGAGAATTGAATTTTTTAATTTTGTAGTTAATAATGTTTAGATAACATCCTTGTTATTTGGGAAAAAATGGAATCACATTTTTTTTTTTAAATTTTTTTTTTTATTTATTTATTAAAATTTTAGTATAATATATAAAGGCCCTTTATTAAATAGTCATGTTAAAATCTTTAAGATATTAATTTTTATTTTATCATTTTTTTCCAAATGTTTATTGTTGATGTCATTAATATATTTAATAAGGTATATATTTTTATATGGTTTAAAATGCATTTCTGTAATATGATGTAAGTATTAATTGGTGCATATTTATTTATAATCTATTATTAAATAAGATAATCAACTAGCATACATATTTTAGATTGATTTATGTAAAAAATTGTCAAGTGATATCATTATTGAAGGGACTCTATTATATTAGATTTATGATATAAGTGAAACAAATACTTTGAGAATGATATCCCTCGATATATATACATCTATTAAATATGATAATCATATTTAAAAAGTGGTTGTATTTTTATATTTAAATTAATTTAAAAAAATTGAACATCTAGAAAATTTCAACACCGGTAAGAAGTGAAACGAAAATGAAGTTATGTTTTTATTATGTTACTAAATAAAATCATAAATCATATTAAACATCTTACACAACTATAATTACAAAGAGCAACTTACAATAGATATATAAATAAAATATTTTGTTTGTCATATAATAATGAATTACATCCATTTTATTAATTAAAAAAGGTATTATATTAATAAAATATGGAATAAAAATAAAATTAAATTAAACAATAGTGGATATAAATAAAATATTTTGTTTCACATATAATAATGAATTACATCCATTTTATTAATTAAAAAAAATATTTTATTAATATTTTATGGAACGGAAATAAAATAGAGTTCAAAAATAAACCTACCTTCCCATTTTAAATTTTTATTACGTTCTTTCTTGTTTCTTTGCGTGTTTTAATTGTTCCATACATAAATATATAATTTATAAAAAAGTGGATACCATGAAAATGAAAATAAAAATAAACCCTTGAAGAAAATGGTATTTATCTTATGGTGCATTCCTTTTTTCTTTTTTTTTAATCTCTTACTAATTATTTTATTCAAAAGTGGATATGTTAAAATAATGTCGATAAATATATTTATTTTAATGAGCACGATATTATAGCCTTCCTCGTGTTATTCTCATTATATGTTACGTCTTTCAGTGATCTCGATGTTAAAAATTTACACAGTGTATGAAATTATCGATAAGAACTCATCGACAATGGGGTAAATGCACAAATTTGGGAGACAAAAGGGGTCTACATGTGGACATGATTTTCTTTAAATTTTAGAAATATGAATTTTTGTAAATAATTTAAGATATGTACACTCCAAATTTGAAGATGGTATAAGAATATGAAATGTAGCATTTCGAGTCTAATTTTCAAAACACTATTTTTTTAAAAAATGATTAAGTATAACTAAATCAGAGATCTAAAATTGGAAGAGGAACTTCTGATTTTTTTAAGAAAACAAAGTGAATAGACAACCATGTGACACACCAATTTTTTTAGCAATGTTTAATATGGTTTGAAACCTTCTGGTGAATATTTACGTAAGATCTTCTAGTTTGTGACCTATATTTTTCTATATTTTTTCAATGAATACTTTTTTTTAATGAATTTTACAAGTAAATAGATCCTAAAAACTAACAAAAAAATGGATAGCTGGTCGTGCGACGCATCTAACTACCTCAAAAAAATGAAAATAAGTTTTTTTTTTTAATGTGTATAGAATTAGGCCTACTTTGTTACCATATAACTTTTTTTGCACTTAGATCAACGAAAAACAAATTACATGAACATGTATAGGGATGTATGTTTGTAACATGTAGTGGCCTAAAAAATATATAGTTAGAAATCAACATAGTTTGAAACCTTAAATTAGTCCAAAAATTATAAAATAATATTTTTGGAAAAAGGAGAGCATGTTCGTCATGATAGTATTAAGTTTTTGGATTTTACCATTGAAATTCATAATGTATTTGGCGATCAAAGTTGAATTTTGTTATTTTTTATCAAATCTCTCAGACTCAACTATAGATTGATAGGTCCAAGCCTTTGGCTCAAGAATCCAAGCCATTTCCTAGCCAAAAGACTTGGTATTTGAATTCAAATTCAAATAGTGCAATCACGCTAATAATACAATCACGCTAATAATACAATCACGTTACTGATGCGATCATGTTATATCTTCATAACATCAAAAATTACAAATTTGCTCTTGAGCTTAAATTTTATATATGTTCTTGAGCTCCCTAATAGTGGTGGTTTTTCATGTGATATGGGAAATGTCACTAACCTTGGATAGTGAATTAAGGTGTCATGGTATCACATTAGACTTCAAAAAATTATGGGTATTTTAATAGTTGACTTGACTACTTATAATTACTTGGATCTAAGGTGTAACTCATTATACATTTTACGATATAACTAATTTTATCATGAGATGTCATAAAATGCATTTTTTAAACCTATCGTCAAAACTTAACCTTTGGAGTACCAATCTAGTTGTGCATCTGAAGTAAATTGGGGCTATTTTGATCCCCTTCAACCTAATTGCATGACTATAAAATGTGATTTGGGGGTTGATCGGCTCCAATTTCATCATTTATTTATTTATGTAACTTTTACATGTATAGAATATGTTTTGAGATCAATAAACTTGAATGTCATTAGCTAATGAATGAAAATGTTGATTATTTTAATTGTGGAGGTAATTAGAGTCAAAATGAGTCACATGAACCTATTTTGAATCGTATATGAAGTGATTTGGAGTGAAATTAACCTTAATGTCATGTAAAATATAATTAACCAAAGAGTTGATTCATTTAATTGAGGCATATGAGGCCAAATTGAACCCCTTCAAGAGCAAGATATGATTTTGGGTAAAATTAAGTTTGATTATATCATGAATTGATCTAATTAGTCAATTTATACAATTAAGGGTATGCTTTGGCAAAAATTGAGCCCCTAAACAAAATTTATGGCTCATTAGAATGTATAATGTATGCAACATGTATGGATTAACTGACCCTACTTTTATCATAACTATAAACATGAAGTCAATTATCACAAATAGGTGAACAAACAACACAAATAGGTGACCAAACATCTCAAATTTTCTTCAATTACCTTAGTGATTGGACCCTATATCCAATACCTTAAACCCTAAACCCTGTACCATTTACCTTAAACCCTAAACCTTGCACCATTTACCTTAAACCCTAAGCCATAAGCCCTAAACCCCAAACCCTTTAAGTTATAGACCCTAAACCCTAAATCAATCAATTTAACCCTGATTAACATCATTTGTATAGTAATAATTAGGTTTATAGGGATCAACTTGGTCAAAATCACATCACTCATTACCAAAATTGACTTAATTGGCTCAATATGTGATGATGTGGGGCTAAATAATCTCAAAATAATAATATTTACTCACAGATCTGGGTTCAAGGAGCTCAATTTTGCCCTAATTACCTTCATGATTGTAACTTATATACCCTAAGCCCTAATCCCTAAACTCTAAAACATAAATATAAACTCTTTAAACTCTGAACCAATCATTTTAGCCCAAATTAACATCATTTAGACTAAGAATTAAGTTCATAGGGCTTAGTTTGGCCTAAATCACATGATTGATTACCCCATTTGACTAGTTCACTCAATTTGCATGATGACATGGGGTATAATGACAACCCAAAAAAATATTTTATAGTCATAAATAGGTCCAAGTGATTCAAATTGTCCTCAATTATCTTTGTGATTGGACCTTGTGTACCCTAAATCGTAAACCTTATAGGTCTTAAACCCTAATCCCTAAACCATAAACCCTATACCATATATTTTTAACCCTAAATCAATCCATTTAACACTAATTAACATCATTTAGAGTAATAATTAGGTATATACATAACTTAATTTGGCTCAAATCATATTGCTCATTGTCCCAATTGACTAATCAGCTCAATATGTGATGATGTGGGGGCTAATTGATCCCAAAAACATAGTAGGCCCCATGTTCACAGTAAACCATAAATAAATTAAACCCTAAGTCCTAAATCTTAAACCCTAAACACTATACCCTAAATTGTAAATCATATGTTTCCTATTTACCAATTGATTTAACCCTAATTAACATCATTTATAGTAAGAATTAGGTTCACATGGCCTAGAGTGATTAGACCTTATATACACCCTTTAACCCAAACCTTATGCCTTAATCCCTAATCCAAAAACCTTATGCACTAATGCCCTAATCCATAATTAGGGTCAAAATTGAGCCACATGAACCTATTTTAAATTATATATGATGTGATTTGGAGTGAAATTAACCCTAATGTCATGTCATATATAATTAACCAAAGAGTTGGTTGATTTAATATAAGAGGCATTTGAGGCCAATTCGAACCCCTTCAAGAGTAAGATATGATTTGAAGCAAAATTAAGTTTGATTGTATCATGAATTGATCTAATTAGTCAATTTATACAATCAGGGGTGTGATTTGTGAAAAATTGAGCTCCTAAACCAAATTTATGGCTCAACTAATTATATAATTTATGAAGCATGTACATGGTTTAACTAACCCTACTTTTATCAGAAATGCTCAAATAGCTCAAATAGGTTCAAGTAGCTCAAATTTTCTTTGATTACCTTAGCAATTGGACCCTATATCCTATACCTTAAACCCTAAACCATGTACCATTTACCTTAAACCCTAAGCCATAATCCCTAATCCCTAAACCCTTTAAATTATAGACCTTAAACCCTAAATTAATTAATTTAGCCCCAATTAACATCCTTTATAGTAAGAATTAGGTTCACAGGGGTCAACTTGGTTAAAATTGCATCACTCATTACCATAATTTACTTAATCTATGGTGATGTGGGGGGTAATTGAGCCCAAAATCACATTCTCTACTCACAAATCTAGGTTTAAAGAGCATAAATTTACCCCAATTACCTTCATAATTGTACTTTATATAACCTCAAAACTATATCCTATGCCCTAATCCCTAAAATTCCTAATCCCTAAACTCTAAACCATAAATATAAACTCTTTAAACCCTGAACCAATCATTTTAGCCCAAATTAACATCATTTAGACTAAGAATTAAGTTCACAGGGCTTAGTTTGACCTAAATCACACAACTGATTACCCCATTTGACTAATTCACTTAATTTTCACAATGACATGGGGTATAATGACAATCTTAAAACACATTATATAGTCACAAATAGGTCCAAGTGATTCAAATTTTCCTCAATTATAGTTACGATAAGACCCTATGTATCCTAAACCCTAAATCTTATAGGTCTTAAACCCCAAGGCCTAAGTCCTAAACCCTATACCCTATATTTCAAACTCTAAACTAATCATTTAACACTAATTAACATCATTTAGAGTAATAATTAAGTATATGCATTACTTAATTTGGCCCAAATCACATTACTCATTGTCCTAATTAACCAATTAGTCTAATATATGATGATGTGGGGGCTAATTGAGCCCAAAAAAATAATGGACCCTATGTATAACCTAAACCATATATACATTAAACTATAAGCCCTAAACCATAAACCCTAAACACTATACCCTAAATTGTACACCATAAGTTCCCTATTTACCAATCAGTTTATCCCCAATTAATATCCATTATAGTAAGAATTAGGTTCACATGCCATAGAGCAATTAGACGTTATATACACCCTTCAACTTAAACCCTATGCCCTTATCCCTAATCCCTAAACCCTAAAACATAAATTATAAGCCTTATGCCCTAATTCCCTAATCTCTAATCCCTAAACCGTATGTACTAATGCCCTAATGCCCTAATCCCTAATCCTTAATCTATATTAAGAATAATACAATCACATTATTCAATAACACAACCATGTTATTTCATAATGCAACCACTTTATTCTTAATATAGATAAAAATCACTTTTCAACATCTATTTTCAACACAAATCAAGAATTTTGTCCCCATAAACATTCTCTGCATACTTCTACAGAACTTGTGGGACCTGTGTACTTCTTTTGACCCCACCTTTGAAAAGCTATCAATTGTCCTTGATGGGTGACAATCATGTTCAAAGAAGAGGAATATGTGGAAGAATAAAACACTAGAGAAATAAGCGTTGACATAAAAACACAAGATATGAATGCAAAAACTTCATTTAAGACAAGGTACACACCCTAATCTTGATGAACCAAATGCCATATATAATGACCCAATTGAAAATAATGAATTAAACAATGAATGAATAAATTCACCATAATGAAGTGCATAATGATGAAATTGATCATAATGAAATTGACAATAATGAATTATATAATGATGAAAGTTTACATTCAAAGTTTCAAGTTTTTTATTTTGTTGATGATGAGTCTATGTATGATGATTTACCCCCCATGAATGAAAAAAATTAATGGAAACAAATAATTATGAAATTAACAATCAACAAAATTTCTTTGAAACATATAATGAATAAACAAAAAATGAAGAAAATATCATCCCACCTTTAAACAATGAAAGTAATAACAATTTTGAAACACCCTCTCAACAAATTCTACTATTAACAACACCTCTAAGAATTGTATGTAGAAAAGACAAGTAATTAATTGAAGTCGATGAAAATATTTTAGAACCAATGCATAACAAAATATCTTATCACCATTCAAGAAGAATGGCTCAAAAATTTTGGAATAATTTCTTTCATAATTTGGATTATGATAGTCAAAGATGTCAGTTATTTATTTTGGTGATAAAAATGATTAAGATAAGACTATAATATACATATTAGGATAAATAATGTTACAACCTTCCTAGTTGTACCTAGAACAAAATACAATTTAAAAAAAAAAAACGTACCCAACAAGCATTCAATTATAGTCATAGAACTTAAATCAAAATATATTATCACAATAGATAGCATCAAATTTCAACTTTAATTCTAAATGAAACATAAAGTATTACTACGTCATAAAAAAGTAAAATACACTATGATATAGCCATGACTGGTCTCACAGTACAACTGTTATTCATGTACATTAATATTATATTACAATATCAATAGGCATTTAGCCTTATATACAATATAGAGATAATCGACTTTTTGGAGCTTGAGTTGTATCAACTCACGTATCTCTGATAACCTTAAGTGTTATCTCTAAATATCTACTATAGTGAGGGAGGGAGATCATCATTTGAGCATTTTTTTCACCAACCATGGACCAACAATCCCCAAAACAATCTCCTATTAGGGAATGGCCCTCCCTGCATAGATAGACAAATAAAATGGTATGAGAATCTAGAATGGGACATGCTAGTACCCCATGTGATGTAATATTTTTACTACATGTCGTGTATCATAAAGAAAATGCATTTCTAACATGATATCACACAACATGAAAATCAAACATATGAAATGATAATGTCAATCTAACATTACTTTGGCCAAAAAAATTAAATAACATATGATCATCTAGATCGATCAATTTCATAACACATCACTTGATCGAATTATCCATACACAGCATTGGTGATGCTAACTAGGCTTGAGTAGTCCATCCCACTACCTAATTAGTATCATCAATGTAGGACCCATAATATACATAACATAGCATAATGCATCTTAAAATATTTATTTAGATTATTCATAATAGTCGAAGTATGAACATGCTAAAATTGAGAAATAATCTAACTTTACATTTTTCTACAAATGCATGATATGAATCTATAAGCATGTTAATGTTATGTATATAACAGATAATCAGTCCATACATAATCATTCCATCTGGGTATACTAAACAAAAGATTGTAATAACATACACATAATATCATATATAAATAATTACTATTTGACAAAATCACACTAACCCAATATGGTAACAAAAGTCCATAAATATTTATTTATAACAGATATTCAAAACATAGTCCAACATCATTCATACAAATCGAGTATAATAAATATAAAGGACCATATATGCTAATCAATCATATTTGAAAGCATTCATAAATTTATGTAGGCTTTAATAAACAAATATTATTGTATTTTAACACAACCAAGTATAAATTTATAACTACTAAGTATGGAAATAACAATCCCAACACAAACAATATTTTTTCCAAATTATAACAACTTAAGTCAATATTTATAAGCCAACACTAACCCATTATGATAACAAAAGTCCATAAATATTTATTTATAACATATATTCAAAGCATAGTCCAACATCATTCATACAAACCGAGTATAATAAATATAAAAGACCATATATGCTAATCAATCATATTTGAAAGCATTCATAAATTTATGCAAGGTTTAATAAACAAATATTATTGTATTTTAACACAACCGAGTATAAATTTATAACTACAAAGTATGGAAATAACAATCCCAACACAAACAACATTTTTTCCAAATTATAACAACTGAAGCCAATATTTATAATTCTAGTTTAATTCGATGATTTAAGTGAAATCAAATTCATATTTTTGACAAATAAAACATACATATAAAACCTTTATATATGTGTGTAAATCTTTTATTTCCAACCTAATTACTCAACCGAGGTAAATATTTATTCTATTCAAAATTACATATGAAATAAATTTCCACTCAATTGATAATAATACATTAAAATTTATATTTTCCTCCACTGAGTCGACTAGTTGCCTATAGCTAATAAAAATAATATTTACTTTTATTAATGCTCATGCACACATATATATATATTCACCCCTATGAGACATTTACTAATATTAGATGTCATATCACTTAATTTTCAGGAAAATAATATGATTTACAGCCAATAGAATTATATCCTGTAACTAAAATCTGGAAATAAAATCCTTACGCCCCACTAATTCCACTAAATAATGGTTCAAGCCCTTATATTTAAGTCATTGTTTGTATTCAGCTTTGCCAAGATTGCCCCCAGCCTATATATAAATATATATATATGAACATTTATTTTTCTATATGAAATCTAGTTTTGCTACAAATATTAACAATTCACACAATCATATTTTTTCCTGCTTGTATCCCAATCATCGTCGTAATTCGCTGTAGGATTCAAATTGTCAGAGATTTTCTAAGTTTTAACGACTTAATTGAATTACTTCTAATATAAAAGAGGCATTCCATCTATTGGTCTCCTTCCAGTAATTAAACATGGTTAGACAGATCCCCCACGCTATACTAAATATATTAGTTAATGGTTCCAATACCCTATACTAGTCATTGTTTATACCCAGCCTTGCCAATTTAACATTCAATGTTCTATATAGTGCTCAGCTTTGTATCTTCTTATTCCCAATTCGCAATGTTAAACTCGACATTCAATTACATGCAATGATTGAGTAATTATTAAAAATACTCTCATTTCGCTGTGAATATATATATATATATATATTACATAAACTCTATTTGCTAAAACTAATCCCAATTCACTGTATTGTATTAAATATTTATGACTAAACTTCTATTATTTTCGGGTTCTAAGTATCAATGTCTCTGTAATACATATAATATGCATTTGAATTTATTTTCTCTCTAACTATGATTTGTTTATTCATGGCTTTACCAATGTAGTGCCCAGCCTATATATGCAGGAGTATAAATGGAATTTTACTATGTATTAATGTCGCTCTATGTATAAATCCTTTTACATTCTTGCTACGAACTGTTTATATATACATCTACCTTTATATATATGGATATATACTACAGTTTCTAAATTGACTCATAATATAAACGACTTTGTGTGCGTATATAGGAGTATATTCCCTTAAATCATTATATATATATATATATATATATTATAAAAGAAAACACAAAAATCCATAATTCAGAATTCTTTTCAATAGAATAATACATTATTAAACTAATTATAGTACCCACCTAGTACACTTTGCCATCTATTGAAAACAAAATTTTTCCTTTGCTTCCAAAACCTTATTTCCTTCTTCCAATTTCCTACTCCCTTTTTCCGTGTGTCCAAAATCATTTTTCCAATTCCTTCTTAATACTCTTTACTCACCATTTAATTTATTTGCATGCCAGTAGGCTTTGTTCTAATTAATTAACTGGCAGTGCTAAAAGTAATTATCCAAACAAAAATATTTATTCGGCTAAACTTCCAATTAACCTCCCTTGATTTCACAAGTTAATATCAAGTTAACTCAACTTCACCTTTCTTTGAAACTTCCAAAATATCTTTTATAAATAAATCTATAATAAGATTTCATATAACAATTATAACACATAATAATCAAGTCAACTTGATTAACATAAGATAAGTATTTTTAATGTATAGGTTCATCGTAGTGTTTAATTAAGATTTTTACACATATTTAATTAGTATAATTAATATGTTGAATACCATAAATCAATAATTGTTTAACACAATAATCAAACAACTTAAGATTATAATAAATCATGATTTTAACAAATTAAATATAACATTACTTACTATTTTTATTTTTTATTGAAAGATGCATTAATGACATAA
This sequence comes from Torreya grandis, assembly GCA_037957365.1. Classification (NCBI taxonomy): domain Eukaryota; kingdom Viridiplantae; phylum Streptophyta; class Pinopsida; order Cupressales; family Taxaceae; genus Torreya; species Torreya grandis. Next base: position 668,693 of record JARHVA010002300.1, read on the forward strand.
TTTATAGAGCACAATATAAAACATCTCACAAACACAATAATCACTATAAACAATCAAATTTATTCTAATACTATCGGATAATAAATTCATTATTTTTTAATACACAACTGAAACATAATCAATGCAAACTACTCTAACATTAACAAGCATAATACTAGCAAACCAGATCAATGCAAAGAATTTAACAAGTCAATCTACAGTGGTGTGTGAGTTTGGGTTACTAGCATTTCTCTTATGTCATCTTGCAATCATATCATTTCCACCATCCTCTCCGATGATGCTCTCTCTCATCATGCTCTGACGGTAAGACTAATCATGCATCCACCTCACAACAAATATGTAGCTAGTTTGAGTCATCATAATATATAAACCAATGATGCAATACTAACAAGTATACATCAACAATGTATAAAATAATCAAATACAATTGTCACATCAGATATACTAATCATCAATATTACTGCTACTAACAGTGCATGTCATAATTCTAATATCAAACAATAAAAATCAGTTATTGAACATATTAAATCCATGGATTTAAAGGCTAAAATTATAAGGTGAAATCGAGATGTAACAAAGAACATCTAAAATAGATAATGAAAAAAATAAAATTATTAAAAATATACATGATGCATATCATACTGTAAGCCCAAAATCATGCACCCAAGATTGTAATGTTGCTTAACGTATACTTACAACTTCTGTAATAAGTGGTCAAAATAAAGAAAAAATGAATGTTTTAAGAAACAATCTCAACACTTAATATAAACAAAAAAATATTAATGAAAGCAATTAAAAGATGTAAAACACTTAATGAGCCCAATACCAATGAGCTTTGGGCATTCTTTGCCAGGCTTCCAAGAAAGGACAAGGATATAGTCGATGCTCTCAAAGAGTTACTTGCTCAATTTTGAAAAGATAATATAAGAGTTTTATCCAATGTAAGAGATGTAGTGAAAAGAAGAGTTGGTTTTTGTAACCGTGAACTACATCCAAAATATTTATTGGCTATTACTCAAACATAATTATACTCTAAGTTTTTGGAAAAACATCCACAAAATTCTATTTGTCAAATATATTTTGAGTTGGATAAATCTTTTATGTAAAAATAAATCACACATGCACCACTTGTTGTAGGAAACATGTTGAATTTTTAATGCACTATAATATTTTTCACCATATTTTTTGTACTTTGCATACTAACAACATTTTGTAGAAGTGTGGCATTGAATTTTCACCAAAATCAGTGAAAGAATTTATTTCAATTATTTTTTGTAAAATACCGAATGGACAATTATTCTATAATAAAGCATGTTTAGATAGAAATTATAACATTTGTGGTGGATTGCTAAAATTAAAAAATTATATCGATGAAGAAATTACAAGTGCAATTGGATAGGAATTAGTTGGTTTAAGCAAATATAAATACTTGTTACAAAAAAATACTTGTTTCCAAATTTTTAGTCAAATTTGGAAAGAAAATTATTTATGAGTATGCAAGGCACATACATAGGTCTAGATGGTTGGATGAACATTTAAATATAAGTAAGGATATATTTTCACTTGGTTTGATTGTTCAATAGTTGACTTTACTAAAAATTATATATTCAAACCACAAATAAAAGTTCAATCGCATATTACAACTCATCACAAGTTACCATATTCATGCATATATCATTCATACATGCATCTAATAGTACAAAGAAACAACAAAAAATATTAAGAGAGTACCATTTCTATATCAATGATGATCGATCACATTGTTTAGAGTATGTGTAAGGTTGTTTTTAGAAGTTATATAAACAATTGAGTTAGAGGAACATTACTTTCAACAACATTACATTTGGTTAGATAATTGTACATTACAATTCAAAAATATACAGATATTTTATTGGTTGAGATGGATGCACATTACCACTGGTATAGAACATATTTGGATTTTCACTGAGCCTGGCCATGGAAAAAAAGATCATGATGGTATTGGAACATGTGTAAAAATAATTGTTGCAAGGGAAGAGTTAAAATTTGAAGATCATGTTGATTTGATAGATATAAAAATAATGGTTGAATGGTGTAATAAGAACATGTGTCATGATGCTCAATCAAATTCTACCATTCGTAAACATTTATAGTTAATAGAAGAAGAACACTTAGCAAATTATGAGGATCATATGACTCTAATGGGTTCAAGTGAGCTCCACTCATTTTGTAGCTCAAATGTAAGTTCTTGGAATGTTCATATGAGACATTTGGCATGTTTATATTTTACATGTGTGTACTTTGTCTAGAATGAATGTGAGTGACAAGAGTGGGTGGATGACATTTTTATATGAAGTTGATCATGTATATTTGAATGTTGTGAAAGTGTGAGAAGATGTAATTTACCTATGTAGATGTGATTGAAGCAATATATTATCAATTGGAGGTTTCAAAGGTAGAAATGGCAGTCGGAGCTCAAGAAGTTGCTTATTCAATACCAAAAAATTGCATTTTAGGCCCTGTCATTGTAACTTGTGCCACAAATTGTTATCAAAGGTTATGAATAATTTATTTGAGTAAAATTAGAGGGATTAAATAGGTAGGGGATGAATATGATAGTTTATAAAAATAATTTATAAGTTTTTTTTTGTGTGTTTGAACTTAGGCTAAAAAATTGCATTTTTCTTGTATTGGGAAGGGTAATCTTGAAGCCAAAATGGGTGGTGGTTTGTAACACTTGGGCATGATGGAAGGCCAAAAACCTAATACTATACATTATCCACCCCCACCAGACATGTTGGAAAGAAAAAATTTAAAACAAAGAGTTTTTGAAATGGATTCCACCCTTTGAAACATAGTTTTTGGGAGTGAATTTAAATAATTTAATTTTTTTGATGAAAAGGGCATACATCCTTTGGTTTTCTATGTTGTTTGTGTTTGATATATATTTTTTTAATTGCATATATTTATCAAAATAAATGTAATAATAAATAAGTATAAGTTTACATTTAATCTATATTACATTTTATATTTTATACTTCAAATTTATTTTACTAAATATATAGCAAATTAGGACCACTCTACATAATCTGAAAGTGATTCCATAATTGTAGGAGTTACCATTTAGAAGATAATTTTTCAAAATATATTCTAGTCAATTCTTAGTTTTCAAAATTATAGGACTGGAAATCGATAAAAATATTTAATTTATTAAGTTTTAAGCTCAAGTATGGATGTCACTAGTTGAGATTAAGATATGGATGTCACTTTTTTATTTTCACTTTCAGTTATATAGATTTTTGGGCTTCTATCATTTATTAAATCAAATGCAAAAGAAGAAGTGGGTTTTGGGTCGAACCTCCCAATCACTTTTTTAACCCAACATTAATGTAGACCCAAAGAACTAGTTTCTTTCTATCTCAATCCTAAGAATCTCAATCCTATAGTTGAGAATCCCAATATATATATATATATATATAAGGGTAATTAGAGATTACTTGAGAATCCCAATCTTATCCCCGTAGCTGGGTTATCATTTTATCTATTATCATTAAGATTATATCCATAATAGAGTGGATCGATAGATAGATATATAGGAGGTCACCAATCTAATAGAGTGTGTTTTGTAACCCAACTATATCTACACCTAACCTGATCTATGAATGGAATGAAAGGCATATGCCTTAATCTAGGGTATTGAAGAGGGGATCATTACAGCTTGGGTAGGTCCTGATGGACCTTAAATCTCAAATTGGGCCCCTACCATACTTTGAGTATGCCCAGGTTACTAATACAATAAATCAAGGGATAACATAGGAATGGGGCCCCTTCCATATATGTATATCAAAGGGAACCATTCTGAATGCCCTATACTGATCTCAAGCTTTCCTTACCCAATATGCTAAGGGAAGCTTTCCCTACCAACTTCATATATGCCAAGGAGTAAGACAATGAAATCTTGCCTTCCTGATATCTAGCTTTCCTTAACCCAATAACATATCAAAGGAATCTTGTCTTCCATATAGATAATAAAGACATAAGGCATAGCTATCAAGGGAAGCTTACCTTCCTAATATTTATCTTTACTTTGATTTTGGATTAAGGCATAACTATAAAAGGAAGCTTACTTCCTAATATATAGCTTTGTTCTTGCCCTACCTACTTAGTTATGACCTACTTGATAGGGCAAGGGAAGTTTCCTTCCCGATACATAGATGTGTTCTTGTCTTACCTAATTGACCTTTATAGAATAGATTCTTAACTATCAAGGGAAGCTTTCTTCCTAATCTATAGCTTGCACATATTCTTTCCCTACCTACTTAGATTTTGTTATTAGCAAGGTAAGCTTCCTTTCCAATAGATATAATTAGAAATGATGTTTCATGTTAAGTATGTAATATATCTATACCATTGAGTATGCCTTACCTACTTTAATTACTTGAGTATGCCATACCCGACTGATTACCTGAGCCATATCATGATCTTGAGCATATCTTACCTAAATATTCGAGCCATATCTTGATATTGACTATGCCCTACCTACCTTATTGTAATTTAGTATGTGTTATTTACTTTACCTACTTGAGTATGCTCTACCTACCTATCCTTATTTTCCTACCTACTTAAGTATGTCTTACCCAATTAAATACCTGAGCCATATCTTGATTGTAAATACCCATATCTAATCCTAACCATATATATCTTACGTAATCCATATCTTTAATACCTGATATCTAATTGAATATATGATTAAATACCCAAGCCATATCTTGAGAGGAAAGGGTGCATTATCATGCTTGAAAATTAGTAGAGAAGGCATTATCAAATCAAGGAATAAAGAAGGGGGCATTATCAAGGGATGCTTGCAAAGCATGATAGGGGGTTTTATCACCTATATAGAGAAAGGAAAGGGGGCATTGATTAAGCCATATCTTGAAAGAAGAGGGGAATTATAACTTATATATACAAAGGAGTGGCTAGGGATGATCAGGCACAAATAGAAATCCACTACACCAACCATTATCTATTCATTGATTGAGATCCCAATATCCAATAAGTTTTAGTCATCGATCGAGCACTCAATACCCAATAAGAGCTAGTCATAGATCAAGAACCCCCATCCCCAAAAAGATCCCTAGTATTCCTATCTATATATATAGCCAAAGTAACTCTATCTATGCCATATCAATCCACTATATAGGGTTGCCAAAAACTATGTATACCCAACTAGACTAGCTATAAACTCTAAACTAATCTAAATCTATATATCAGGGTGAGCATAGTGAATAACCATCTATCTCAAACTATATACTTGTATTGGAGGGAGTGATCTTAGGGATAAGGAGGGATGAAGAAGGAGTGATTAGGATTGATGAGGGATGATGAGGATCAATGAGAGAGTGATTAGGGATGATGAGGGATGTGGAGGGAGTGATTAGGGATAATGAAGGGTGATCAAGGAGTGACTATGGATGATGAGAGTCGATGAGGGAGTGATTAGGGACATTGAGGGTTGATGAGGAAGTGATTAAATATGATGAGGGATAATGAAAAAGTCTTGCACCATCTCTATATATAGGGGTCAATATCTATTCTCTAGGTGACATTTTCCACCCATGCACAATAATTTTTTGTTTCATTTCTTCTTACTAAATGGGCACTAAAACACATGCTTCAAATGAAATGAATAGAATGGGAACCAAAAGACAAATTAAAAAATGGGCACTTAATTCCTATTGAATGGGCAATTTTGTATATCCTAAATAGGCATTGAGCACTAAAAGACAAAATGGGCATTGGGTACTATCATAGAGAATGTCACCTAGAGAATAGATATTACCCCTATATAGATATGATGCAAGATGTTTTTACAATAGATGATGAGGGATGATGGAGTGATTAGGGATGATGAGGGATGATGAAGTAATTATGTATGATGAGGTACAATGAGTATTGATTAGCAAGTGTTTACAAATAATGAGGGACAATGAAGTTTGATAAGGGGGTGATTGTGAACTATGAAGGATGATGAGGGACAATGAGGGTCGATGAGGGAGTGATTATGGATGATTATGGATAATGAGATAAAATTAATAAGTGTTTATGGATGAGGAGGGACAATGAGACCGATGAGGATGTGAATAGGGACTATGAGGGATGATGGGGGCTAATGAGGGAGTAATTAGGGATGGTGAGGGTTAATAAGGGAGTGATTATGGATGATGAGGGGAAATAGGGGATGATGAGGGAATTATTATGGATTATTATGGATGATGAGGGTTGATGAGGGTGTGTTTAGGGATAATTAGGGCGGATGAGGAAGTGATTAGGGATGATAAAGGATGATGAGGGAATCTAATGGAATGAATAGGTATGATGAGGGATGATGATGGTTCATGAAGGAGTGATTAGGGATGATGAAAGATGATAATGAAATATAAGGGAGTGTTTATGGATAATGAGGAATGATGAGGATTGATAATAGTGTGATTAGGGATGGTTAGGGATGATGAGGAATCATGAGAGTTGATGAGGGAATGTTTAGGGAGGGATGATGAGGGAGTGATTAGGGTTGATGAGGGATGATGAAGGACTGATTAGGGATTATGATGGATAATGAAGGCTAATGAAGGAGTGATAGTGGATCTCTAAGGACCATGCCGCATAAGAATGAAGTGTTGAGTCCTTAAAGTACACTTATAAGGATATAGCAAAGTGTTTCCAAATGCGGGGTACTTTAGATTTCATTGTCTATAAGTACTTTATTCACTTGATGCTTACTAGTGAAGAGGGAGATAGTGATATGGGTGATTTTGATATGAGCATGAGAAAATAGTGTTTGAAAGCACTCCCCTCAACCCCAAAAAGTAGTGGTAGTGTTTATGGTTTTGATAGTATATCCTATGCAACTTTATATTGCTAAAATTTGATTATGTTCTATGTGGTTTGGGATAAAGAGGTTAGGTCATGCATGCATGTATTAATCCATCTATCTAAAATGTGTTTCAGAGTGAACGATATTTTTTTTTAATGAATCTTGAGTGGTGTTTCAGTTCCTTTTGTTTTGATTAGAGTGTACTAGGGTGATTAAAGATATTCATGTTCAATATATTAGATAGGGATATGATGGATTAATCTAGGGAGATTTTCATATGATTTACATTATGGAAATAAGATAATATTGAGTTGATCTTGTTATTTAAGTAATAAACATTGGAGGGATGAATATGGAGTGACTCATTTTTATCTATTTCTCTCCCACCTCGTCACTCTAGTGAAAGAAGAAATATGGGTCAACATTGACATTAGGGTGTAAAAATCATCCAGAGGTTCATCCCAAAACCCATATCCTCCTTTGCATTTTCTTTAATAGATAATAGATGTCCCCAAATCCAGATAGTTTAAGGTGCAAAGAAAGAAGCAAATACAAAGTTCTTGTATTTTCATTGAGGGTTGGATGCATTAGTCAAGATATGTTGATGCATTTATACATGTTCCATCCCATCATATTGTGTATATGTTTTATCCATGTTAGCATGGGTCATATCGTTATCCTTCATCCCTATCTCTAACTTGACTAGTGACATCCATCCCTGAACTTAGAGCTTAATAACTCCAATATTTTAGTCATTTTTCAATCCTTGAATTCTAAAAACTAAGTATTGATTAAAATGGATTTTAAAAAACTATCTTCTAAATGGTAACTCTTATGACTCTGGAATCGACTTCAGAAGATGCATAGTGGCCCTAATTTTTTATATTTAGTAAAATAAATCTAAAGTACAAGAATATAAATGTAATATAAATTAAATGTAAGTTTATACTTACATTAAATTTATATTACATTTTATATTCTTTTACTTTAAATTTATTTTGATAAATATATACAACACGAATAAACTATATCACACACAAACAACATAGAAAACCAAAGGGTGTACACCTTTTTTCCTTGGTATCGTGTCAAGGCATAACATGTTTTTTTAAAGGATGTCTACACTTTGCAAAATAAATTTTGTGTTTTTTATTTTGTCAAGTTTTTTATCCCCCCAATTTTGTGCTTCCACCCAGTCACAGGTTTAGGCTCTCTAGTGCACCCATGCAACATTGGGTCCATACCGTAGCATGCTTTCTACCTAAAAACTATCATTTTGAGAAAACACAAACTATACCTTCAACCCTAACACTGACCCAAAATTATAATAACCAAATGTTGAATCCATTACATCCATGTTGATCTCACAATCTGGGATAGCCTCACACAAACCATTTAGACTCATCTCGTATTGTATCCAAACTTTAATTGCTCATCTTAGCCTAATTCCACTTTATGAACAATCATTTTATTCAGCTAGGGAGTTACTCAAGCTCCTTAAGCAGTACCTAACACAAATTCTCTCTTTGAGGGTATCCCTCCCTTCACATCTCACCTACTCAATTTGGAACCACTCTCAATGTTGGTCCAACATATATTCAATACACATGTGGGAATGGCATCACATGCATGACAAAATAATATGAATTGTTCGCATCAAGTTTATAACTACTTAAGCCTTCTCTATTTAGTCACGATCATCAAATGGCATAAGTTCACCTATCCTTAATTATTTAAAGGTCATCACACTAGTCAGTACATCACTTCACCTACCAAGTTTTGAGCTCGCATTCATAATGACTTCTAATCTATACCATATGTCTCTAAACTCACACCTCATGCCCCAAAGTAAATGACAAGTGGACCTAATATAATAATGGGAAAACTATAGGCCCAATCATATCAAATTAACTTTCCTTCGTGCTCACTAGTTTTGGTGCACCTATTGTTGTAGGAGGCATGGGAGGAAGTACCAGTGGTGCTTTTATTGGGGGAGGATGAGGGCGAGGTGCTAAAGGCAGTAGAAAACCTACACCATAGGGTTTAGGAAGAAATAGAGTAACTCCATAATAGGGTCCACTTTAGTCACGCTTCGGTTTTACCAACTTCTCACTCCAATGCTCAAACACAATCTTCACCATATGCACCTCTCCACTCACTGCATCTCTAAGTTATGTAGATCCATGCTTACCTTCTCCCTCCACATAACCTTAGGTCTCATTTGTTTTGACTTACCCAACTCAGGCATATTGACTCTTTGGCTTTTTTCAATCAAACCTAATATTGGCGTAGAAATACTATCTATACTCCTTTAGAAGTTGTTGCACTAGTAAATGCATTATTGCATCTACCAAATTTTTATCTCACATTATAATGCATTCAAATCTCTACCGAATGTTTGCATTATAATATTCACACCCTAGAGTTAGTCCTACTTCAATCTTCCTACTTACTCTCTTTCACACAAACATAAACCATCGCATGCACCTATCAACTCCTTACATCTATCTGAGTTATGTTTTCCAACATCAGCCTCCTCCTCCCACCAAACCTCAAGTCATCCATGTTTTGACTTAATTCAATGGTGTGGCTATTTCCATACACAATTCCCAAGCATCACATAATTACATTAAAGTATTCATGCATCAAACCCATCGCATTGGGTAGGATCATAACACTTATCACCAATCTGCCATGCCCACTCCATCACACATTTGTTCCTCTCAATTGCATTATCTAGTAATTTCTCATATCATCACCTTGCAAGGTTGAGTTTCTCATTGAATTGCTTCACCGCTTTCATACCAGTTATCATGGGGCTAAAATCTAGTATTCCCTTGTGGCATTGGGTACATCCCTTGGCATGATTTCTATATAAAAACCATAATTTTGAGGACACCTAGACTACACCTTCACCCCCAACACTAACCAAAAAACCTAACATCCAAAAGTTTAATCCATTGCATCCATGCCAAGCTCACAACTCGATCCAATGTCACACACATAAGTTAGACTCATTTGGAATTGGTTCCAAACTTGCATCACTCATTTCAACATAAGTCCACTTCATGAACCCCAATTTATAAATTGGACAACTGTCTACCTTGGCTTGGGAGCTCCTTAAGCTCCCTAAGTAGTGCCTTGTGCAACCTCTCTCTTTGAGTAAGTCCTTCCTATACATACATACATATATATAAACCAATATAAATTTTTTTATAAATATATTCCATGTTCAAACATTACCATCTTTTTATACTAGAAAATTGATATTATTAGAATTTATAGACATTTTTATTATGAACACATCACCAAAAAAATAGTGATCCAATAATATTGATGCCCCCAAACTTGAAAAATAGTCTCAAAACATATGGTCTACTAATGTTTTATTAAATCTATAACAATATGCAGTCTGAAGCACTAAAAACTAGCTACATACTATCAATTTCTAGAGTTGTGTTTGGTCATTTAAATTTTTAAAAATATATTTTTTGGGGTTTTTTAATGAAACAAAGATTATATTATTAATATAAATATATCAAATTAATAAGAATATTCACAAAAAAAATGTTGGCAGTAAGAGAGCATGCCATAATGACATATGAGGCCCAACTTAAGAAACATACACGAGGCCAAAAAGCCAAGGAACAAAAAAGTAGGCCAAGCCTAGAAAAGCTCTAAAAAATTAAAAAAATAGACACTTAAGCAATATTAACAAAGAGACTAGTAGAAGAGGGGTAGTGATCAGGAGGATCACCCCAACTAGAGCCTAGAAGATATTTCCCTTCAATAATAGAGTCACATCCAAAATCGGTGGCTTATTGATCACCCTCATCTTACGCCATAGAAACTTGAACATTGTGGCAGGAATAAATAGCTAAAGTGAACCTAGGGAAGCCTTTATCTCGAGGTTATTGTCTGCCATACTATGAACTCCTGAACAAAAATTTCAACCTACATTGGTCCATAAGACGTAAAGAGGCCCACACAAGGGACAAGGAGGTGGAGAGGCCCAACCTCCTTGTTGGGCCATAGGAGGAGAGTAACACTGTGGCAAATAACTAGTAGTATGGTTGTGACAACACCAACAAGACCAAGACAAGGAACACCCTGAGGAGGGTTAATGCCACCTCTTGGTGGTGAAATTTGTAGAAGGGAGGATAGGATGCAAGTAACATTATAGGGATCATCTCCCAATGATGAAGTAACTATTGTAGGTAATCCATCTTTATATCCACTTTCGTATTTTGCACTTGAATCTATATAATCACATTGGAAATGACCATAGCCTTATTATACATAGAAAATTGAATGTCAGCAGAAACATTGGAGAATAAGGCTGAATTCCTTTATTTCCATATCTAAAATAGAATTTTTGCTCTAAAATCATGCTAGATTTGGGTGAATTGAGGGGGAATTTGAATTTTTTCACCTAGAACAGTGTGAAACCAATTGAAGGGGTTTAGGTGATAAGGCTAAAAAATTCATGTATCCAAACCCAAGCACTTTGGGCCTTGGGGCAAAACCAAAAAAGTGCATGAGAGTCTCTAGGCATCCTTAAATAGGGAATCAGGGCTACAAGACCCTGAAATGGATTAGCCTCATACTATGGGAAACCCTTAATGGAGTAAACACTAGGCAAAGTGGTCCATCTTAGGCTCAACACACACATCTCACATGGTCTGAAATTATCTCCCCCAAATAGAGAAGGAGGATTGAATGCTCCAAAAACCATTAAGCTTGTCAACCATAGGTAAATGCAGTGAAAGCCATTCATATCCTTTCTAATTAGTGTAGTTATGGAAAGGGGTATCAACATACCATTTCCAATCTTTCACCAAGGGCAGGGAAAACTTACTATGATTTTATGAAGCATTTCTACTACAAAAACTTCCACAATCTCTTCGTAAGATTATCTGTCAACAATAGACAAATTTTACTTAACATTAAATTCACCCTAGGAGAGCCAAAATCATGAGACTTTGCAAACCAAATCTTGCACTATATGAATTCTCATGCAAAATAATTGAAGTGAATGTATCCAAGGCGTGTATGCAAGATGAAAGATATGAAATTTAATGATAAGTGACCATCATAGAGAGTGTCGATTGATAAAGAGTTCATCTCAAAACCCAGATTCATTTTAGTTATTATTTATCACAAAGGAACCCACAAATTTCACATAGGCAACAAGAGTAAGTAGGTTGGCAAAACCTAGGTCTTTGCAAGTTGTTATCTTATAAGGGGAACCTTGAGTAATATAACTACAAATGAGCACCTTCTAAGATTTATATCTTTCAATAGACCGAACAATCCATTTGACACAAAGAGCTAAACCTTGATGAGACATATCAACTAATCCCATACCACCTTCCTCTCGGGGAAGGCAACAATATTCCAAAGCCACCCCATGAAAACCTATGCTAGTGGAAGAGCTAGCCCAAATGAAGTCTATAAGCATTTTTTCAAGCTTTCAGACTGACTACTTGGAAGAGACCCAATAGGATTAATAATACATATGGGTGGCCACAATTAATTTAAAACAAATTTGAAATTTACTAGACAAAGCTAAGGGTTTGGTGATCCAATACAATAACTTTTTCCCACCCTATCCACCACATATTGCCAAAGCATAAAGGGAGAAGCCTAGAAAGCTAAAGAGATACCCAAACATTTAAATAATTTCATCATGTTGGAGCAATTTCCACTCAAACCAAGCCATTTAGAGACTAGGGTAGGAAAGAAAGTTTATAGCACTAGATTTTGTACCATTAAATGGAAGAGCCATAAACAAGATAAAAAATATCAAGGTAATGCATTACGTTAACAATATTGTCATATTCAATGAGAGTGAGTAAGGTATCATCTATAAAAATGACTATTAATAAGTTGTAAGGGTTCCTCAGTCGAAAAATAAATGCCATAGATTAGGCCTTGGAATTGGGAATTAGAAAGAAGATAGTCGAATCCTTCAGCAATCTAAACATAAAGTGTTAGATCCAATAGGAAACCCTGTCTGATGGATCTAAAAATACCAAAATGATTTGAGCTATCTCCAATAATTGAGAGAAACGTTAAGGCATCGATAAAAATCATATGAATTGATTGCAATAAGGTAGGGCTAAAACCCAAATATTTCTACATAACTAGAATAAATGGCCATTCTATTCGGTCATGTGTTTTTTTGATGTCAATATTTATAAGCATGACCTTCTGATTGGAATGGTGAGTTCATTCCATGATTTATAAATCAACAATAACATTATACAAGATATATCTACCTTGAATGAATATTGTCTGCTTGGGTTGAATAATTAAAGGTATAAGGTCACAAACACATAAATCTAATGCTTTAGTGATAATCCTGTACAAGACATTAAGAAAGATAATTTTCCTCCATTTGCAAACAAATTTAGGGTTGCTAGATTTCAGGATAAACTTGATATGCCTTATGTTGATACTTGGGCCTAAGGACTGGCTATGGAAGGCTTCAAGATAGACTTGATAGAGATCATGTCCAATAGTATCCCACATTTTTTTGTTAAATTTACAGAAAGCCATCACACCCTGTGGCTTTCTCATTGTCCATATGCATAATTATCTCATAAAGATCTTTCATATAAATTTGTCTATCATAGACAACCATTTGGTTAGGAGAGATTTTACTTAGAATAACCAAAAGGCATTAGTCAATGGCTAACTGACACTCTTACAAAGGTTCCTGAGTTTGAAAATTTAGTTGGTAATGTTTGGTAAAGGCTTTGACCATATCAGGCATCTTAGTGAGGCGGTGACCATCCTCTTAGATGGCATGAATTTGTTGGGAGGGAGTTTTGGCTCTGAACATTTGAAAAAATATTGGAGACTCTATCCCCCACTTTAAGCCAGTGTAAATGTGCATAAATTTGGCCATATCTACAATTTAGATTTTTATCATAATTCAGCCACTTGAACTTGTAGAATTTTATTGAAGGGGTTTTATTCGAGCTTTGCCACCATATGGTTCATCTCTAAGGAGTTGGCTGAGTAGGAATGCAATTGTATCTTGCCCAGTTGACAACCATAGATTCAAATAAATCTAATCATCTAATTGAGTGTATCAACCCATCATTGACTCCAAACTGCTTATTGAGTAGGCTAGGGGACCAAATTCCAAACCCATTAAATGTTATCCATGATGGGACCATGGTCTAGTAGGGCTATATTTAGAAAAACATATATATTATTTGAATTTTTTGCTTTTTGAACTACCAAATAAAGTGAAATCGGATAGGTGAATGGTTTAAAAGGAAAAAATCTGACAAAGCTTCGACCAAAAGAGAAAAAGCATTATCAAAGGAAAAGTATGGCTGAATGGAGAGCATGGCCCAATCAATACATTTTAACATGTGATTAGATCCACTTTGAATGTTGGTTTAAGTATAACAATCTCCAGACATGGGATGATGACCAATGTTTGGGTCATAAAGCCCATATTTATTTCACATGAAAAGCCACTCCTCTCTTTTTTCAGTGGCCTGTCTCATTGGTAGAAGGCCAATCTTGTTAGTAGGTCTTTCCACCATGTTGAAATCACCACAGATTGCCCAATGGGCATTAGGTAGTGAAATGGTTATCCACCATTTGAGACATAAACATTATTAATGCCAAAAGAATAGTTCTCTATATTGAAAAGGGCCCAAATGATATGATATGAGGGTTCACATCCAAAATCCATAAAATATTTCCACTATTTTCTAGATATAAATGTCATGAGGCTACCATGACCTAGTTCATGATGATTTGTCAGCACTAAGCTATTTGGCCATATCATGTTGTTAACAATGCAAAAAAGGAAAACCACCACCTTCATTTCCTATAGGCAGAGAATGTCCATATCTATAAACTTTTTTTGGAAATACCTCACCATAAACTTACAAGTTGAGTTTGTAAGAGCCCAAACAATCCATGAATAATAATTCATAAATTATGGGTATCGAGAGACACATATTTTGAATTGAGCCCTTCAAAATCTTGATATTTTTTCTTCAAGAATTATTTATTATTGGAGATCAAAATTCTGACACTAAGCAACTTGATTGGCTTCTAGATCGACCACATATTCTATCTCTTATTTATAATTCCAAAGATAGGGACTATGACAATGATCTAGGGATTATCAAGAGGGCCTACATAAGCACATGCTTATGCCTAAACAAGATGCCAAATATGGCTAAAGAATAAAGTTGTTTAAATAAAATTCTAAATAAACTTGAGAACTATTTAAAACATTTGTGGCCATAGGTGTGTTGTAGAAATGAGATTTTTACAATTCCACTATCGAGTGGATACACTCCTTAGTAGGTTGAGTATAACATGTAACTCCCTATCAGGTTGAGCTGGAGGCAAGGGTGTTTGAGACACAAAGTTAGAAAATGGTTTGTTACTACTCACCAAAGTCGGATGAGTGGATCCCTTATTATGATTATTTTTTCACCAATAACTTTCCACTCATCCTCTTAAGGAATCTTAGGGTTATCAGAAGTGAGTTTGGAAACTGGCCTATTGCAAGGTAAATACAATGGACAGACCTTGATCTTGTGGTATGTGGCTTGACAATGAAAGCACATTTTGGGGTAGTTGATATATAGGACCTATTATGAGTATCGAGACTCATTGACTTGAATCTCCACAAACTCTTTGAGATCGCTCGAGAGATCTACTTCAATACAGACCTATTTATGGTGTTGGGTAGAATAGTATCTCATAAGCTCATGAAAGACAACATGATCAATGGATACTTTGATTTCATTGATGAAATGCTAACAAGGAAGAGGTAACCTGGGAAATTCCACCTAGATGAGGACTTTTAGAGCAACATGCTCTAAGACAACAAAGTCATGAGTCAAGGGAAAGAGCACCAACAAAGAGGTAAAGATGTAATAGGTGGAAGACTTGTTCAATATCACACCTGCATGGGTAGGGTCAAAAAAATGTAGCCAAAAAAATCTCTTCTCATGTTTTAGACACTTTCTATCTTAATGCCATGATCAGTCTAGATAGATTTAACCCAAGTCTTAAACATGTTTTCAAAGGGGACATGGCCCACACAATATCCTATTAATTAAAGCTACTCTAACCATTTGCAAATAGAACCAAACTCAGGCATAAAAAAAACAACACCAGGTTAAAAAACATTACCTCGAGGTATACTTTGGGGACAAATTTTCTTGATCACTTGAGAGGCAGTGCCATGGTGCTGAACTCCTCATTCATCCATCATGGATTTAATAGTCAGATGGGAAGGTAGGGAGGTCATTATATAACCTGAACTCACTTACAGATGAGGCTCCTAAATGTCAATAAATGTTATTATCTTGTAGATGCCAACAAAGACTGTAGTATGGTTCATAGGCTGGTAAGAAATGACAATGATGATGCACATGATCAAAACCCTAACAGAGTCATCCCTGACT